>OY812998.1:102054214-102654214 GCA_963681545.1 Germaria angustata
ATATATATATATGTGTATATATATATATATATATATATATATATATATATATATATATATATATATATATATATAAGTATATATATGAGAAAAAACGCATGTACAAGAAAATAATGCAATGTCTGAAAATGAACTCAAATACTTATTGATCACATACAACAACATAAACATATTAATGACGATGCTCTGCCAGCGTTATGTTCATGTCTATGGCTCGTGAAAACGTGGTATTAATATCGAAAAAAATTTTCAAAACTTATTATATTCAAAACTGGCCTTCGTAGACTAGTAGGTAGTGTACTAGACTCGTAGTGAGAAGGTCGCAGGTTCGAATCCTCTTGCAGTTGTGTTTGATAATTAAAGGGTGCGCACAACAATCCTTCACTGGCTTAAGTGTATGTCGTATAACATGGGCTATCACACCCCTCCAATCAACCTAACCTAACCTAACCTATTATATTCAATGTGCATTGATAGTCGACTAATTTTTGAACAGCTGTTCGATGAAGGAAATAAAAACTTGACTGAAAATTCAATTTCAGCTTCGAGGGAAATGGAAACTCAAATTTCATTGAAACCCAGATTTCCCTTTTTATTCACGATAAGCCTGAATTGTCTCATATGGATTTCATCGCAAATATTTTCAAAAAGTAATACAGATTTTGAATAAAAAATTTAAATTTAAATTTTTAAATAAAAAGCAAATTTATTAAGAATGGCTTTTTTTTCTTTTTTTTTTTGTTTCACTCGGAGTGAATGGATGTTTTTCAAAAAAATGTAAACGCATGAGAGTGATTATGGGACCACGTCCTGGTCTCAAAGAAAACTGATACCTTTCCGTGGTATACCACACAATGACCCAGCAAGTGGTCCATTACGATTTAAAATGACTAAAATTGGATTTAAAAAAACGACAATTCGAAAGAAAGATTACAGAAAACACTAAATACTAAATTTAGACATTTAATAGCGGATATACTATTGAAGCCACATCTGTGGAATTGGCTGTCATTTATTCAGTCTGTTTTGTCAAATCACCGTGGTCGAGTATAATGTTCAAGAGCACATAGAAATGATACAATTGTTTTTATCAAACTGGATATCCTGTACGGGCAACGTATCCGCGCGCTTTGCCCTATTTTGCGGTCGTCATAATCGTCCTTAATTTCTGTATGAAGGGCTACGTCAACACACAAAATTATCGAATTTGAAACGCTATTACTCTACACAAGATCCTAGAGCGTCAAATTAATTCCGGAAAAAACACTTTTTGGTGTGGATTTCGGGCCGGCGTCCATATTTCCCTGAGAGCGATGTTGGTCAGGTCATCACCATCAACTGCGAGTGCTAGAGGTCGATGATTATTAATTTCTTTTTGTCTGAATCGGTTGATGGTTGCAACTGGAAGGCGCTATATGCGACATAACTCATGCCACACTGAACGTTCCACACGAGCGATTTGAGGGATTGTTCATCTCACTTAGGGGTCATGTGGAATTGGCCACTGAGATGGTGCGATTTGACTCCATTAGACTTTTTCTTACGGAGTTTTCTTAAATCACAAGCTTATGGCAATAAACCACAAATCGCAGTAACCCATGCCATCTGCCAAAATCAGCCTGACTTATGCACCAGAGTCATGGAAAAATAGACATTCCAGAATGCGCCCGCCCTAGACTGTACAGATATACATAATGGCATTGAAGGGCCTGTCATTTCAAAAATGATGCAACATCAGTATTGTGATTTGCACTTCAAAAGTTGGTCTCAGCAAAATTTCGCTTATTCAAACAAATTTTCAGGAAATTAAATCGAAAATAATTTCTACTTTTCTCATTTTGATGTGCAATTCGATTTGAAACATTAATTTGTACAACTGAGTATGACACTCTTCGAAATGCAAAATAATTTATTCTTAATGCAAGAGGCTACAGAACATATATAATGCCCTGCCCTGCAAAACTACAAAATCAGACTTAAGCACTTTTTGCTTGCTTATTGACACAGATATTAGAAACCGATTGAGAAACTACACACAAAATAGAAAAAATTCCATATACAATGTCACATTTGAGGACAATTTCTAATTCATCTTAAAGTTGCAGAACTTAGAACTGAATTGGAAATGTGAACGGAATAATACCAATAAGTACAATGCCAAACAAAACAAACAAAACGTAAAAGGACATTCACAAATTTGTTGTTCCAAACTGTTTCTATGGTTTAAATATTTTGGGTAAAAGCAAAAAGAAAAAGACGTTTGTAGTTGTTAGCAGAAATGCTTTAACAAAGCAATAAACGAATAATTCTGCAGTTGCTTTCAGGAAACAATAAACAAAAAATAACGATAATTTCTATGAAAAGGACAAAATAACAACCCCTCATTTAACTAAGAAGGAAACAATTGCAAACAGATACAATGAACACGATTATCAATTTCCATCTGTAAGTCGCAACGAAAGGCAGTAGAAAGGAAAGAGCAGTAATTTTAATTATGAGAGAAATACCTTCGAAAGCGAATTGACAAATAATTGTTTGATCCCGGACGAAATACAAACGAAAGCAGCAAACAAAAATTGATTCCTTCAAAGATACATACGAGGGTTGTTTATTGTAGGTATTAAGGCTAGAAATGTTTGGTATACTCGGATCAAAGAAATGGATTGAAGTGTTTCAAAGTACTTGAAATAGGGGCAGTCTACTTTAAGCAAAAAAAAAAAAAAAAAATACTTAAGTGGTATATGTTTTTCGAAGAAGGCCGAGAAGATGTCAATGACGAACCTTCCTATGGCCGGCACAGCATGTCGTCAGCATTTATTGAAAATTTGAAGAAGTGTAGCGAATTGGGTATTGTCCGATGGCTACCGATGAGACCTGTTTGGGTTCGAAAATGACAAATTTTGGGCATAGAAACATCGCATAGGATCTTTTGAATAAAGACAGTTATAATGGATTTTGCCAATTGTGATCCAATTGAGTCCAATGCGAGTATGGAGATTGGCAGGTCAATACCACTTGGCCCAATTATATTCTATCTGAGGGGGCTCTCTTTGATGGACACAACAGGGGTATTAATGCTTGACAAAATTTTTCTCTATCGAAAATAAAAAGTTATCTTACTTTTCGAAATGCGAGTATAATACACGTAATTATCTCTCCTTAGTCTTTCAAACCTTTAAAGATAGACCATGAGAGAAGTATTTAGTTGCAAATGAAATACTTCAGAAATCGGCAGATAAAATATTTTGACATTCACTCTCAAGTCGCTGGCGAAATGCATTTAGAAGCAATAGACACCAAATTTCTATTGTTAAGGAAGTGGAAACGGTACTTTAAATAAGATGGTCTTACATCAACAGCCGATGGCTTTTCTTTAGATTATTTTCTGGATTCTGTTAAATTGTACATTCCATATATTCATAAGAAATGGATTTTTTTCATTATCAAAGAAATTGGCATTTATTCCTCTTGCAGTTAATTCACACAACGACTGTAACAAATTTTCCATCGTTGTTGAGTAGGAAATTTCACTGAAAATCCTTAAATAGAAAAAAGAAAGTTACACGACTTAAATTAGATTTCAGGTTGAATAATTTCAACTTTCCGTTTTTAAAAAAGCTTTACCAAAATGGGAGCATATGAGGTCCTTGCAGGAAGTACATTTACATTTAACACAATACCTAAGAGCATAATTTTATATACCCAATAACTTCTGCCGCATTCTTATCAGTAAAGTAGCAACAATGGATTTTTAAAAACAAAGGTGTACATATCCTTTGGCAAATAGACATGTCCTTGCGTCAAGTAAACGAAAATTAAAACAAAGCCTACCAACATAATTTTTAGAGATATTTTATAGCTTTTTTTGTTTTTTTGTTTTTTTTCTTTTGATGAGAAATTCAGCTAAAATTTATTTTTTGACATCAAGGATATATGGAAAGGATGTATGTCCTTAAATCGAACTAAACGAAATTTTCCTATAAGTTTAAAAAATTATTTTAAAGATCAATTGTCTAGTTCTGTTAAGAACTGGTCAGAAGTTGAAGCAAAAATTTTGAAAATTAAAATGACAGAGAGGAGTGTCCTTGCATGAAATGAAATATATTTTAGAGTTTGAAAGAGTCATTTTAGAAGTATTATAATATTTGTCATATTTCGACTATAGATTCATTAATATCATTCATTTTTGAATTAAAGGATATATGGGACATAGGCATGTCCTTGCAGCGAATGAAACGAAACTTACAAAAGGGTTAAGGGTGGCCATAATTTGACACAACGTTATAGAGCGTAATTCTACCAACATTTTTAAATCGGTTCTTAATAAATCAGCTCATTGATAATGCAGTGATTGATAATTCAATAAATGTTCAGTATTTGCAATCAAGGATATGTGGAAATTGGGCATGTCCTTACACGATATAAAGCGCAATTTAAGAGATAGTATGACTTTGACAGCTTTAATTAATAATTGCTGCGTTCTGATCATAACTGTAGCCGAAATGTAATTTGCAATTAACGATATATATAATTTATTAGCATGTCTTTTCGTCGAATAAAGCAAAATATAATAAAGACCTTAACAATAAAAATTAATTATTTGTTTATATCAAGGACATATGTGAAAAATGCGTGTCCTTTTATCGACTGAAATGAAATGTAACAACGAGCTTAAGAAATATATGAAAAAATAAAGTTTTGGTGTGAACAGAGCGAAAATTTAATATGAGAAAATAAGTTTGTATTGGAGATAGTGATGTCCTTGCGCTCAACTAAAGATAGTTTGTCATTAATCTAAGCGCCGTTATTTTAGTTATTGTTGTAGCTGAAATCAAATTTTAAAATTAAGAAATTATTTGGTTCACGTATGTCCTTGCAGCAATATTCCTCAAAAATTAAAATTTTTTCTTAATTTAAATGCGCTACAGCAGCATACGAAATTTCGTCTCTCTACAATAACTCCTGAGCTATAAACGCCTTTTGATATGGCGACAAGGAGATTAAATTTTCTATCACAGAATGAAGGGTTCTTATAAAATAATAATAATAAAAAAAGTCATCTGTTACAGATAGCATCGTGACTTACAAGATAAAAACCACCCGTTATTGAGACCATTAAATAAACACGCAACTTTCGTTTGCTTCGTAGCATTTCAATTTGACAAAAGCAAACAGGACATGTAATGCATGCATGATAAGACCTGCGAAGAGCCTGTGAAAGCAATAAACCAATAAAATATGTTTGAGAAAGGACAACGTAATAATCATATGCCAAATACTGTATATAATGGAATTGTAATATGCAAACAGTTGTACTTACACATGTATGAGGATACAGCAAATATGATTCAAATCCTAGAAAAATTAAACCATAAATATATTGTAGTTTCTAACGAAATACTAATGCGAACAACAACTATAACAAAAATAGTAGTTGTTTTTGAAGTGTTCCAGCAAAGCAACAAACAGAAAATAATTTCTGCCTGAAAAGGATAATATGCTTACAGGAAGCTAAAATAAACATTCCTTTTAAGTGGCACTCAACTCATTTGATTTATCAATTATCAGATGCTCTTCAAGCGTTCATGTTGTTTTCCCTAATGACAGAAATAAAAATATTTAAATAAAATCAAATAAATGATAGAATAAAGTGCTGGGTGCGAGCGAAATTTGGTGTTGTGAAAGGGCCCAAAATTTTACAAATCAACTCGTCCTGAATATGTTTTGAAGGAACATGTTAAGTTCAGATAAACTGGAGGCGTTATTTTTAATGAGGTAAAATATCTTCGAAAGAAAATATAACCCATGATTTTTTTTAAGTGTAAAATATACATACCCATTCGTGTATCTATGTATGTGATAATGTTTTGTGTCAATTAAATAGTATTTGCGGCAGAGACCAGTTTTCTTTTCGAATCTAATTAAAAGTGCAATAGAATAGAAAACTGAAGGAAACCCCCTGCATATGGACAGTGCGATTTGGAGGCCAAAATTCGGGGCATATAAATTGATATACATCCACACATAGTGAAAGAAAAAAAATTAATACTCATTTCTGGTCCGAGATACTTGGTGCAAATGCAAATGCTGACTTGAAACCCAAGAAATCAATAAGTTGCCTGAAATTCATTGTTGAAACTTCTGCGGGAACTATTTTGAATTTGTTGAAAGATCGCAGGAAGAAGCGCTGGGTGACAGTGCTTTGTTTCAGGGACAAAATTCAATGAAGTAAAATGCCTTGACTGCATTCCTAAAAAAACTAAAGCGAAAACAAAAACGTCTTTTTTAAAAAAAGCATTTCCCTGTCACTACAGGTTTCCTATGGAGAGAATGTGTTTTTTTCCCCTCAGACAAAATATTTGCTGAAAATTAATATTTTTAAGGAAATCCCTTTAATTTTCTGTTCTTCTCACAACTAAGAGTACAAAGCATTACGATATATCAAGTCGAATGAATTTTATTAAAAGCCCCTCAAAAGGCATTTCATATTAGTGTCCATTGAAAAGAATTTAATTAAATTGTTTTAGTGGAATTATACAAATTTCTCTTTTTATACAGGACATTAATATTGACATTTAAAATAGAAACTAAACCCCTTTTTACAGCATTATATATTTTCATATATGATTTTTATGTATAAAATTATCATAATTTAGTGTTTCGTATAAATTGCTGTACAATTTTTAGTTTTGAATATTTGTCAAGGACTACGAGTACATCGAATATAAAAATAATGTGCATCAAATCGCTGGCTATCAATGTCGCCCTGTAGCCAGCTACTTAATTATTTTGAAAACGACAGCAACATAGTAAACAGCTGTTGCAACAATTTATTTATGTATATTACAGTGGTGCATATTTAGCGCTTTTAATTTTTTTTTCTTTACATGGGATAAGTCCCGTCCAACTCTCAAAAAAAAATATCTTAAAAAAGAGCCTAAGAGCCTATTCGTTCTATATTGTAGGATTTATGATCAGAGAGAGCACCGAAAGAAATTACAGAAATATTTTTATGTTAAAAAGGGCTATTACCCTGTGAATTTTTTTAATCTTCTTTTTTCAAAAAAAAATTATAAAACTAACAAAATTATTTCGAAAATATATAAAATTTAAAGAATTGGCATAAGTCATTGTAGCAGAGTTTCCTTTACAAAAAGAAATATATGAAAACTACTAATGAAAATTGCATTGTTTCAATATCCTTTCACTGGCTGCTTGTAGAGAAAGAAAATACGAGAATCAATTACTTGAACTTGAAGTGATAAAAATTATATGTTATTCAGGAATTAGTAGCTATTTTGAAAGCTTTTGGTAATTTTTTTTAAATTGTTTGTACCTTTGTTTAGATGAAATAAAAAAATTAAAAAAAAGCGATACATGCGCGGTGCACTTTTCCTCGTTGCCTTTAAAATGATAATCTGCACAACTACAAGTTATATTTGGCAACTTTTGATATTATTTTGCTACTTTTTATTTTTCTAACTCTAGGTTAAATCATTATTTTCCTAAAAAGGACATCGGGAGGGTATTTATATCCTTGAGCGGATTCCTTTTTTTTTCTTGCAAAACTCAAAGTTTTTCGTAACTTGATATAATTCTTTTAGCCAAAGTCTTTTCCTTTAATTTTTTTCAATAACGTCAAAGCACTGTCCGCAAATGTGTATGGTTAAAATTAAGGGCCTTATCACATCACAACAAACAATATAAATTTTAATGAAGAGATGTTTGGTCTATTAAAAACCCTAAAGCCTTGCAGTGGTTCGTGTTGCTGATATTGCATGTCAGCAGAATTGCACCGTATGGCGGCATAAGGCGACAATTGTCGATACCAGTTTCGATTTATTAAATAAACGATGCTAAAATGCGAAAAAATTGTCCATAATATTCCAAACCAGGTTTCCAATTTTCTTCATATTCTTTAATAGCATAGAAAATTTTCCAAGTTTTCATTTCGGCATTAAAAAAATATGGTTGATCTTGTAATCCATTCCAGGATTTTTCTATTTACATCAGGCTGAGAGCACAAGAAAACTTTTTTAGATTCTTAAATTGATTTTAAATTTATAAAATACACGCCATGAAGACCACTTAAGCGAACTAGAACTCAAATTTTTTCACACAATGAATACTCTCAATCAAAACAATAAAGGACTTAAATTTACGGTACTCGGTGTAGTTTTGAAAGTCCAAAAAAATTACCAAATTTAAAAAGGCGATTTGTTAGGAATTTTGGAATATTTAAAGAAAAAAAATTTATAAAAATGTTTCTACAATAATATCTTTCGAACGTTTAAGTTTATTTAAAATAAAATCTTCGAGATCACACGTAGTTTTTGCATGTTCCTTAAAATGAGAAAATTGAAAATTAAAATTTCATAAATTAAAATTTCAAAAAATCAATTTTAAAAATTTTCAAGAATTTTTCCATTTATTTGAATTAAAAAATAAATGCTTGTTTTTTCTTAAATCGCTCGAACCATAGGGGTATTTTAATAAACTTTTATCGAATTGAAGATAAGAATTTCAATTTGATGGATTTAAAATTTATACCAAAAATGTTTTTTGAATAGTTTTTTTTTCGTTTAATAATCAAACTGATGTTGCAGATCATACCTGGTACTTCCTATTAATATCAGGCTGAAAACGTAAGACTTTTTTTTATATTGTTGGATTGATTAAAAGTTTTATAAAATATATCGATAACGATACCACTCAGACAACTTAATCGAATTTGATCTCAATAATATATCGATTAAACAAATCTCTCCAGCAAAATGAATGATTTAAACATGCAGCCTTCAGTGTAGTTTCAAAAGACTAAAAAATTAGAAATTTAGACAATCGATTTAATAACAATATTGAAATATTTTTAAAGAAAATTTTATACAAAGTTTTCAACAATGACATCTTCCTAATGTTAAAGCTGAGATTCCCAGCGGTTCGCCATTTTCTTAAAATCAGAAAAAGTTTACAAAATCGATTTGAAAGGAATTTTCATTTTATTTGAATTAAATTGTAAAAGCTTTTTTCTTATACTTATCCCTCTAACGAATTAATTGTTTGTTTTTTTCTCCAAATTATGAAGTATTTTTAAGTTAAGAGCTCGATGGGATATCAGTTAGATCTGTAAATTATTTTATTCCATAAAATTTTTCTACTTAAACTTTATACTTGGGAATCTGCCACTTCGAATAGATTCATACGTAAACGACATCTGAATAATTTATTTTTTACAAACACAAACTGCGAAGCCATTTGGTCTGTCAGCAGAAACAAGCAGAAATCAGGCCGAAATCGAACCTGCAACCCCCAGCAGTAGCGTTCAATTTACGACACCGTTTTTTGTAACGACCGGTGAGTTTAGTCTTGTACACAAAGCCTTACAGACATCATTTCTAAAGCAGCCACTAACCTTCCTGAAACCTCAAAGTTGCTGAGAGATCAAATAAAAATTCGATTTTCGCAAATCGTTATGAAATCAGTGCCACTTTGAATTTTTCATACGGGAAGTTAAAATTTGTTTCTAAATCTCGCAAATCTTAAAAAGAAATCTTAATAAAAGTGAAATAGAACATTTTGAAAGTGAAATGTAGGCAACAAGCGATTCAACAATTAATGTTGCATGTTTGAGGCATCTTAAGCCTTCAGTCTTAAAATGTAAATTTAAAACCATATTTTCAAATGATAATTATCAAGTGAATTGAAAACAATTCAATTTCTGCCCAAACTGGCATTCAAAAACTATGGAATATTATCAAAATTGATGCCAACAATTGGTGCGTGTTTGGAATCGAAAATATAAAATCTTAAATTTTAAAAACATACAAAGAAACGAAAATAATGAAATGAACGTTGAATGCAATGATTGTGGAACACCGGCTGCCTTCTTTTTTTTAAATTTTAATTTTCATTTTTATTTTTATTTGATAATTGTTCTTCTTTGCATTATTGTGACTAGATTGCGATCATCAGTAGCGCAATTTTTTTCTTTCGTGTGTAAGTTAAGCTTGACAGTGTAAACAGTGGCAAAAACATACGAATTACACTTACTGCATTATCGGCCGCGTACAATCTTGTCTGCCTCATCTCCTTTTCTATTCTGCTTCTGTTCAAGTCTAAATGGACTAAGGAAAACGCGCGTGCTTTCTTGTCCCTGCTACTGTCAATTTTCCAAATAGTACGCGAGTACACGTAATTGTTGGCTTTAACTATTCACTTCTTTTGCTTTTAATATTGTAGCATCCTCTTTCCATATACATGCACACAAACATACTTATGTTTGGGTATATTTTTAATCATGAGCTCCATCTGTTTAAAAGTCATCTTCTACTAAAAAAAAAAAAACAGTTTTCTGCTTCAGCCATTTTATCGCATAATGATCATTTGTTGATCTTCTTTTTTGGTGCAACAACGCACTGCAGTAACTACTGTCCAAAGACGAGGCGACGGAACGAGTTAAATTGTGAGTTTGTGCGCGTTCTTTGGTAATTAATTATGTTTAACGCTTTGAGTTTAAAATTCTTGTACATTTTAGTTTGGGTTACATCGTGTTTAATCTTTCATTAACATTGTTTTAAAAGCTTGTTGACAACTCTTTTCGATTTTATTTTGCTCTTGCCAGCCCAGCTCTTGCGTTGCATTCAAGATCAAGGATATCGTTGCATTTAATTACAATTTACATTCTCATTCAACAGCAGTTTTTGTTGATAATTTTTGTGTCAACGTTAAGATATTGACTGTCCGACTAGTTCAAATGGTTTCCTTTTAAAATGGGAGAATAAATCTGAGATTATGATGCATTTGGGGAAATGTGTAAAATTTGATAATAACATGCGCCGACACTAATGTGTTGCTGTTGCTGTATGTCCAACGACTAAAAAGAGATCGGCTAGAAAATAATGTTCTTGATACGAATCATTGGAAATACAGAAACATCAGATATCACTCTTTTAACGGAACAAAGTAATATCTCAAATAAATCGAATGTGGAGAAAAATGCAATTCAAGTACAAAATTTCTTTTCAATATCGTCATTTTTTTGTTATGACTTTGTTTTGGTATACGTGTCGAATTCCCACTGTATGAAAAGCAATTGAGTAGGTGATTCCGCTTGGAAATTAATCTTGGCTTAGCTTCAAATATAATTCGGAGATGTTTTCTATATTTAAAGAGGATTTTGAGGAATTTTTTTTTACCTAGAAATTTTTTTTGATTTTTTCGAATATGACTGAGTTTCAGTTTAAAGGAGCGATATGTTAAACATAAATGAAGCTGCAATTCGAAATTCATTTAGTCTTGCTTGGCATCCTCGCATCCATTAAATGTGAGGATACAACGCTCAATTGCCGCAAGGACATCACAACTCGAGATATCAGATATTTTTGAAATGTAGAATCAATTAATCATTAAAAGTTTCTTAATTCGGTAAGATTAAATTTTTTTTTTTTAACAATTGAATGCGAATGCGTGGTGTCCTTAAAAAGTTTTACGTGAATTTTTGAACTCCCATTATATAGAAATGTTTGTTTGTTACGGTCGTAGAGTAAAAAAAATTATTGGTGCTTATCGGCGATTTTATATTATCAGCAAAAATAGGTCAAAGGTTTTGCCTGAAATTAAAAAAAAAAAATGTGAACCGAAATACTTGAAATGTTAATAGTGACATGCGGGGCAGGTATTCTTTAAGTAAAACAATTGCTAATACTCTGAGAAACTAATAAACTTAAATTAAGGATAAGTGTTGGCTTGAGTTGAAAATAGTTTTCAAATGGCGCCAAATCGGTTTTACTGAAATTCCTTGAAAATTTCCTTGCCGACAACAAAAACATTTCACCTGATGTTAAAAAAAGTTCCTTAGTTTCTAGAAAAATTTCTATATTTTTACTAAAACCTTTATTAAAACATGTATTCAAAAATTCAAAAATTTTCCTAAAGAATAGTTTCAATATTCTCTAATATACTCAGTACATTTCTTTGAAGGAGAAATTAATGAATGGACAAATAAGAGAGAAGTTTTTGCTAGTCTTCTAAGCCCATAGTATGTGTACGATTTCCAATTGGCATTTCTTTTAATTACAACATTTTGGAATTCAATAATTTATCGTATTTTAGAATTTTTAAATTTTTTTAATATTCCTCTGCATTGTGCTTTCATGGGAATAATATTTCATTGTTCTTACGTCCCTAATACGATTGGGAAAATTATAAAAATATATTTATTTTCCATTTTATTTTTCCTAATGGATTTCAACCAGCAATCTTCTATTTAATTACGGGCAACATTCAACACAAGCAATAAAACGAGTTCTTTATTTTAACGAATGGGTGAATATATACCAATTTTAAGCTCAATTATCCTTTAAGCGAATTAAAACTTTACTGTTTCGTAGGAAATTATCTTTTAAATCCAAGGAAATACATTTTAGAAATTGTGCTCTTCTACTGAAATAAAATTTTCTTAAGTTTATTGAACATTTGATTCATCACTTTATTTCACTGTTTTAGAAAATCGATTATTGGAAATTGGAATAGATTAAAAAACCCAGCAACTATGGGTTTATATTTTTATTTTAGTTTATAATTTATTCCCAAGAAATATTGAAATACCTGCTTAAAAAAAGTTTGTTTTTCGAATTCTCATGTCCGATTAAAAAAAAAAACAACTTATGGGGCCAACCTGCAAGCAAACCCCTTTTCCAAACAAAAACAATTTTTGAGGAGCCAATGTCCAATCTTATCTTCCCAAAAAAAGTATAAACAAACCATTTCAAACAAAAGAATAATTTTGAAAATCAATTCAAAAATTTGACAGAAAATTTATGGGACCGACCTGCCAGCAAATTCTTACAAATAAAAAAAATATTTTGGAAATCGCTTCGCAAATGATAAAGTTATGCGGGCATAAACCTTAAAAAACATTTTTTTTAAATACACACAAATTTTTGAAGTTGGCAAAAAGTACTGAGTTTTGCTCTGTAAGTGCTTGCTTTTTATCAAATCTTATCCACCATATTAGTGGATAAGGCTTTGGTTTTATACATCTCTTTTCTACTTCCTAAACTGAACAAACCCATGAAAGGACGAACATTTTTAACAGAAGCAACTTCGAGGAAAATTTTACCCATTCAATTCTTGCGAAGAAGATGGAAAACTCTTTCCCGGTGCATTTATTTATCTTAGAACTTTCAATACTACGAGTATTGTCCATTATCATTGTCATGATATATTTGCCTTGATTGTCCGTGACGTTATTTATTTGTGACCTTCTGCGAAAAATTTAAATTTCATATATATTTTTTTACTCTTTAGAAAAGAACATTCAATAAATTCACAATATCTTATATAATGTAAATATTTCAATATTATTTGATTATTATTAAAAAAGACAGAAATTAAGTTTTGGAAATTTTTGTCCTCAGTTAAAAATATTAAAATAATTTGTTTGTTTGTTTGATTTTTCAATTCAGAACAATTGGGTCTGATAAGCTGAAGGATAAAATAAGTTTTAAGGGGGGAAAATACTAGATACAAATATCAAAATTGGATCAAGAATACCATGTACCAAAGAAAAAGTTCGAATTATATTTAAAAAAATATATATATTTTTTCCTGATGAAGACACCCACAGGGTATTGAAATATTGAAAAATTAAAAAATACATATATTGTGTTTTTTTTATTAAAAAAGAAGACCTCAAATTCAATTAAATAATTCAACTAATTTAAGTTTAATTTTAGTTTATGATAATTTTCTTAGACTGGCATAACATTGACTTGAAAATAAAGATTTTTCCTCAAATAATTAAGTTGTTTTTAAGGAAAGTAAGAGGAAATTTCACATCAATATGTGATTGAATCAATAAATATTAAACACAATAAATGTGCGTGATCTTGTAAATGTAATTTTATGTTGATTTAAAGAGAATCACAATTACACTGGCCCTCTAATGAAATCGCTTTCGTTGGAATTATTACAAAAATATTTATAACTAGCTGACCCGGGCAAACCTTGTTTTGCCTTCAAATTTGCACTAAATCGATATAGAAATTATTGTTCAAATAAAGGTATCGGGCTAATTAACGCCACTACACGCTGGTTAAGGACCCAAAGCCTTCAGCAAAACGCAGCATAGGCTTATCGCGCTAATCTCTATTGGGCAAAACACAAAAAACAAAATATTGGGCCATCTGTCGGACGAACTTCAAACTACACAGAAACACTCCTCACGTCCCATAGAACATGTATATAAAGCTTGGTCAAAATCTGTGCAGTAGTTCGGTGCAAAAACGCACACACAAAACTAAGTATTGCGCCATCTGTCGGACGAACTTCAATCTACACAGAAACACTCCTCACGTCCCATAGAACATGTATATAAAGTCTGGTCAAAATCGGTGCAGTAGTTCTTGAGTTACGGTGCAAAAACACACACAAAACTAAGTATTGCGCCATCTGTCGGACGAACTTCAAACTACACAGAAACACTCCTCACGTCCCATAGAACATGTATATAAAGTTTGGTCAAAATCGGTGCAGTAGTTCTTGAGTTACGGTGCAAAAACACACACACAAAACTAAGTATTGCGCCATCTGTTGGACGAACTTCAAACTACTACTACAATGAAAATTGGATTTTGCCACGCCCTTCCGCCCACAGACCGAAAATTTAAAATCGGACTTCACAGTGTCACCCGCCCGAGTATTCTGAAGGCTCCCTGAAAATTTCGTCAAAATCGGTCCAACCGTTTTGGAGCCATTACGTTACATACATACACACATCCAATTTATATATATATATATATATATATATATATATATATATATATATATATATATATATATATATATATATATATATAATAATATTAAAATTTATTATTCGGGATATTTTCCCCAACTAATCGATTTGGTTTAGCGACCAATGAAATGTTGGCATGTGAAGAGCTAAAGCCACAACAAACAATGAATATATAACAATAATGAAAAAAATTTAATTTTTATGAATCTTATTTAATATAGATTAATTATAGAACTGATTTTCAAAATTTTTCAATATTGCCTTTAAAAAATTTTGAAAGAATATGTTATGGAGCACTATTTTTATGTATTATAGACTTTTAAAATGTCAATTCAGTTATTTTCAAAATCATTGCCGATCGCCTCTAATTGGCTCTGTTTGCTATAAGTTTCGGAATTTATATTAGGCCATTGAGTTACTGGTTTAAAGGATTGTAGACGCAGGTCAAAGCTCTTATCAATCTCCATTTATAATCTCGTATGAGTATGAGTAGAATCGCATTTAGGTCTTCTCGGATATTTATTCTATAGTTCAGTCTATTGAATAAAATTATCTTCCGCAACTAAATGCTACATACTTATGTATTTCAACGAGCCAAGATCATACATCTGATTCGAAAATATATGGCAGCGTTTAACTGACCAAAATGAAAATGTTTTGTCTAATCAAACTTTGACATGCTAAAGACTATCTAAGTTCAACATTTCAATAGTTAAACATTTGAAAATCAATAATGAAGCACAAACAATTACTAAAAGTTTTCATATAAAAGATCAACTATTTAAAAGTCATGCCTTATAATGTCTATAAATTTCGTAATAATAAATTTTAATTCGAGTTTTATTAACACAGTATGTAAATTCTTTCATATTACATAGATATTTATTAAAAAAAATAGTCTAAATGCGTTAAATCGCACGATCTAGGTGGCCAATTGACCGGCCCCAAATGTGAAATAAAAACTTCACCCAACTCGCCTTTCAATTCGGCCATTGTTTCGCGTGCCATATGGCATGTGGCACCGTGTTATTGAAACCACATGTCACATAAGTCCATCTCTTCAATTTTGCAAAAAAAAATTTTAAATTTGTAATCATCGCACGATAGCGCTCATTATTCACAGTAATCTTCCTGCCTTCGTCGTCTTTGAAAAAGTATTATTCAATGATGCGACCGGCCCATAATCCACATCAAACAGTGCATTTTTAGCGATGCATTTTTCTTGCAATGCTTCTGCCTACTCTTCAGACCAAATACGGGAATTTTGCTTGTTTACGTATCCATGCAATCAGAAACGAGATCCGTTGCTCATGCACATTCCACTTTCTTAAACGAGCATGAATTTTGATAATAAAAATCAATAATCTGCAAGCATTGTTCGGTTCTAAGTCGATTCATGGCTAAATTAGACACCAAACTGAACATATTTAACAGTAACATATTACACGAATATATATATTCCTGCAAGGATCATAGGGCTGCATACGGTTTCTGTAACGGGGGTTTAGTTTAGGCGAATAACAGATTGGATCAAAGCGTTCGGTGTTGGTGCTGAAAACATCGTCTCCAATCGTGCAGTGGTTGCGCTGGGATTGATTCCATGCGGCTAATAGGTTTATCACGCCCATGGTCGGTAATGATATTGGATTTGCTGGTTGGTGCCAATGGCTCGGCACGACATTACAAGGACCACATGCAAACCCCCCATTTATTTGGAACTCAAAAGACCCTCCGAGACTCTCCCCTTATAACCGCTGACTGTACGCGACTGCCTCCCCCAGGGGGCGCGGTCAATTCATCCTGTCTTGGTGGCTTGGTGTTGAACCTCCTGGGGTATAGGGTTATCAGGTTTCCGGACCTAGGCCTTTTTGCTGATAACCCCTAAAAACTTGTATGTTGCTACCCAATCCCTGAAACAACAGGGCAACGGGCGCGCATGCAAGTAAACTAAAGGTAAAAGCGGGTTCGCTCGCTCGTCCGGTAAGTGGGTAATCTGGTTTTTCCAGACCTTGACCTTTGACCAATTACCCCTTGAACTTATATGTCACTACCCTATCCCTGGACATAACAGGGCAACGGGCGTGCATATATTTAATTTAAGGAAGTAGCTCTGCCTATGCTTGTCTGGGTAGAGGTGCTACCGATACCTCAGGTTTGCAGGGACCTGAAATCGGAGGTGTTTTTAACACGCGGCTGACCAGAGTCCTATCTGGTGCCACGGGAACCAGTAGCCCCTAGGACGTGTCCTAGACTGGTTATTGGTGAGGCCCCTTCGGGGATCACGTGGTGGCTGTGGTTAAAACCCAAAGATACGCGGGAAGAGTTATGGGTCAGATGAGTGTGTCTGCAAGAGGTGCTAGTGACTGATTATAGATGCTCTCTTCAGGCCGTATATCTCTAGGTGTTGTTGCTATTCGACAAAGCTACTCTGATGTTTTGCGGTGGGCGAAGCCTCAGGTAAGATGGGGGCACTATTTTGCTGCCGGGCCATCGGGGTAGTAGAAGGTTAGATAGCTCCAACACTTCAGCAAAGTGTCTGTACATGGTTCTGCAGCCTGTACAGAATTTGCTACCAAGTTGTCCCTCGTAGGCGCACATGTCGTTCCTCAACCCGGCATGTGCCCCTGGGAGGGGTGACGGGACGGTGGTGAACGGCTTTATTCACCCAGTGCGAAGAGCACCGTCAGGTAAGGCCTTCGGGCAGGTACTGACGTAAAATCTTTGACATATTTGTACGCGACTGCCATAGGCAGCTACACCACATATCTGCGGAACGTACCACTATCCGCAATCTGTGACGTTTCCGTTAGTATTCAGCTGTGCTTCCCTTAAGCAAAAATTTCAATGCATAATATATTACCCGCAAGTGCGGGTAACATTTAATCATTTTGCAAAATTTATTTGAAACTAGCGGACCAGGCGAACTTCGCCTCGCCCCAATTTTAAGCCTTCAGACAAACTTTCTCTTTTTTAATTTGAAAAGCCATTAAGGAACAAACAAAATTTCATACAAAAACTCGATTTTCGATTTTTCCAATTTTCCAACTTTTCCGGAGGGATTTTCCAAAATTTTCTTCCATAAAAACCTTTTCCTCGAAAATACGAACAACTGACAAAAAGTTTTACAGAAATCGGCCAAGCCGTTCTCATTTTATGAATTATTGGATTTTGCCACGCCCCTCCGCCCACAGACCGAAATTAAAAAATCTGAATTCACAGTGTCACCCGCCCGAGAATTATGAAGGTTCCCTGAAAATTTCGTCAAAATCGGCCACGCCGTTTTGGAGCAATTACGTTACATACATACATACATACATACATACATACATACATACATACACACATCCTATTTTATATATATAGATTATTGTGGATTACAATACAGTGCAAGCGCTTGTATTTGATTTGTGTTAAATCCAATTCAAACATTATGGTAAAGCATATAAAAAACTCTCACAGAGCAAATGAGAATTACATAAATACGTACAAACCTGAAATACATTTTTTGAAAAATTAGTTGAATAATAAAAAAAAAACTTTAGGGTTGGGTATATCCCTACTATACCAGGCGAATAAGAAATTTAAATTTTTGCGAAAGACAAGGCAGGTCGTAAGCAAACAAAATTTTATTTAAAAAACGTACTCTCTTAACATATACATTCATACACATGTATGTATGTACGTATGCGGCCTTTAATTTTAATTAATATTATATGTTGAAAGAGAACCATTTATTAGGGTAATGCAACTTTACATTGTGTGAATAAAATTTGTCATTGAAAGTGAGCAAATGAAGCCCTTCACCGAATCAATAGGGAATGATTCATTGCATTTAACAAAAAGTTTTATTAAAGTAACTAATAATATTTTTTTTTTTTTTTAATTCAACTCAATAATTTTTCCTAAGTTCTAGTTCATGAATTTGCTTAAATTATTTTTCCAAGCGATAATGCTTTAATTAACTTTTTAAGCCAAAAATCAAATAAGTAACTATAAACTTCATTTGTTGATTTGTCCCGGTAGTGGACTCGAACCAGCAACCTTCTGCTTAATAGTCAAACACCCTGCCCACTTGTCTATCAGGTCATTCTACATGAACTATGAAATTATACCAGTTGAAAAAAATAGAGTTGATAATTTACAACAAACTTTAGATTTTTCCCCTTCTAATCTGCAATTAATTAATTTCAAATCGTAAAAAAATATATATTTATAAACGAATATGTGGAGTCGAGTGTGATGCATATGAAAAATATTTCATTACATCAATGATATATTTTCGTTGCTTCTATGATCGTATGGCTTTGTGTACAAAAAGATTTAAAATGGAAAAGAGAAAATGGTTTTGAATCAAGTAAATTAATGTTTATTACACAGATTTTATAAATTGTATACACTGTTACTGAATTATACATTTCCATAAATTTGTTAAAAAGAAATTTAATAGAAACAATAAAACGATTTGCATTGATACGATGAAAAACGTACAAAGAATAAAAATTGAAATATTTCATTTATGCTATGAAATTTGTGATTGTATTAATGAAAACTTTCATGGCTGTAATAAAGAATATTTTGACGGACCCGCTTCAATGTCTCAAATGTCAATAAAATATTCGCGTTGTGGCGAATGCGAATGCAAATAGCAAACATAGTTCAAAAATACGAATGCTAATATGAACATTCGCTACACCCTATTTAATAGCACTATTTTTTTTTATTACGAAGGCCATGTGTCTATGCCATCTGTCTTAGTTAATTCAGAGAAAACTTTGCCGCAAGTCTTGGCTTCCATCTATTTTATGAAATTAATCTATCAGCAAGCGCGTCTTTCAATAAATTATTTATTTTAAAGTGTATTTCATGCCCCGTAGCTGATTCTATATACTCGTAGCTGCAACATTAATCCCATCAAATTCATACACAAAAAGAAAATTAATAATCAGGTGTCTGTTTAACTCACGAGTACAATTTTACCCCCACTATGTTGTATCATGGGGAGCGAATATAAAAAAATTATGAGAACATTTCCCTCTTAGAACAAATTTAGATACGGCTGCGCGTGATATTGCGATTAAAATAGTTAAGGACATTCTTATTCCTACCAAAAATTTGAAAAAGGAATATTAATATGATGAATTGCTTTCATTGAATTATAACTAAAGACAACTCGCAGCTGGCAACAGCAAAAATTCTATAGACTGCCCAACAAACGTTTTGGCATTCAGCAACGGCAAATGGAAAAAAGAAAAGTGAAGAGATAAATAAAACTTATTGGCATAGACCGAGGTAGTGAGTCCACCAATAATCCATTTTTTTCAATAATGCTCTAGAGGGTTTTTCTGCTTAACAAACAAGAAAAACCTTGTTGAAAAATGAGTTATGAACCATAGAAGATGAAAAAAAAACCAAATTTGTTTTTGTTTCTCATATATGCATGTGCAAAAATTTTGATGGGAAAACAAAGCCTGAACTTTAAATCGTTTGCTCCAAAGCTGCTTTAAATAAGGTGCAAATAAGAGCACAGCGAGGCTACTATTGTAAACATCAAATATTGTTTATATCTAATGTTTAAAATAAGCATAACTTATGCAGAGAAATTCTGCCTAATATACATATATAGTGTTGAAAGCAATTATGGGGCACACAGTTTTTTTTTTATTTTCATATTTTCATTAACGCTTTAATAAAATTCCGATAAGCATTAACACTAATAACAAATAGATAATCTTTTGTATGTCTTTTCCTCAATTAAGATTTACTGCCTGTTCCACGATGTCACTCGACATCGATCGCTCGCATAAATACGCTTGAAACAGCAACAAATTTTAAAATGTTGTTTTTGGTTTCAATGTATTTGTGCGAGCGATCGATGTCGAATGACATCGTGGGACAGGCAGATAGATACATAAATCATGAAACAAATAAAAAAAAAAATAATTTGACCATTCATTCTAAATGTGGCATTACCCCACTTGGATGAACAAAAATGATTTAACCATTCATTTATCTTATCTGAACACAGCAAAAAAACTACCGGTCTAAACTATTTGCACATCCTTTTGAATAAAATGCTCCTATTTTTTTCTTAGTTTTATACCACCCCCACCCGGTATGCTCCGCTACCCCTATATTAATAAGTAAAAATATATGCATATATAAGTATGCACTATTCATTTCATGTTCTTCTACTACGAGGTTTGATTTCAAAGAAACCAGCACGACATCTTCAGTCACTATTAATAATTTTCTTGTAAGAGGGTGATCATCTCCCCGCTTCTATCTAAGTCCATTTCTGCTTGATTACGTAAAGTACACGGAATTGTATGACTCAGTTTTCTAGTTTCCAAATATAGGAAAATTAATAAATACTTTGTATGAGGGGAACCGTGTCCCTCCACAGTGCCTCCAGGCTTTTGCTTGAATAACTTTACCATCGGACTAATCTAGATCAAAAGATCGAGAGTTTAAATATTGTGTTTCTCCAGACTTGGAATAATTGATAATATTCTTATATGAGGAGTACTCATCTCCGCTCTCTCTATAATTCTCCAGCTATAAGAAATGTGCTTGTAATGGGGAAGGGGGGATATTCGTCTGCCTCCATGATTTTACACAAAGTTACCTATAATTTTGCAATAACGTGCCTGTAATATGGAGAGTCTTGCTGTCACAGTTCTCCAGCTATAGAATAATCAATAATTTCTTTGCACATGGAGTAGCCTTCTGCCCCCTTCTTTAACTGTAAGCTGTTGCCCAAAGGCACACTTCGTAACGTACTTACATCAAATTTCCTTTTGGATTTAACATTTCAAGAGAGAAAATTGTTATTTCAACGAAATCACGCCATCCCAAGGCCGACCTCGTCTCACTATTGTATTTCTCTAGGTATAGAATAATCAATAATTTCTTCTCTTCCCCATAATGGCGTGCGTTAAATGTAGAAGATCTTGCCTTTGTATTGGTTCAGATATAGAATAATACTTTCTTACTTTGAGTAGAGGTAACAGCCTTGCCGTTCGCTCATTTAATGCAACGTGGTTATATATCAAAAATTTAAACTAAGAAAAGTCGTTTTTCAAATATCCTCGCTGAAGTAAAAAAGACACGAGCAAAGCTTGCCTCAGTGATTATGTGTAAAATATGACATCATTTAAATACACAAATTTTCAAAAAAGTTTTTTACTGATAATTTTGTGATCGCTAACCGAATGCACAGTAGATGCGAGTTGGAAAAAAGTTCAAATATTGTTAGCGCGTTGAATAACCTAATCATAGTCTCCAATGCATAGATCCTCTGGAATTATGTAACAATTCAAGCCATTCATTTTGGATGCGTATTGTGGCATGAGCTGCATGATTGAGTTGAACTCATAACAAGGAAAAGCCCGCTAATACAGATTCCTTGTACAAATGTATAATTTTTTTTTTCTAATGGAAACTTATTTTAATAAAAAAAACTTTTATGTAACTTGAATAAAATACTGAGAAATTTAACAAAAGAAGTTGAAGCAATCAGGACGCTATAGCATATTAAAAATGAACTGATCTTATTCAAAGACACAACTGACCTTCGTAGACTAGTAGGTAGTCTACTAGACTCGTAGTGCGAAGGTCCCAGGTTCGAATCCTGCCGCAGAACTCTGGCAGTTTGTGTCTGATAATTAAAGGGAGCGCACAACGAGCCTTCACTGGCTTAAGTGTATGTCGTATGACATGGGCTTATCACACCCCTTCAATCAACCTAACCTAACCTAACCTATTGAAAGACACTAGCAAATACATGATTTTAGTCAAGTCAAGAATGAACAGATCTTATTGGAAACGCTAGTAAAAATACATGATTTTGGTCAAAGAAGTTGTATTCGTTAGTCTTTAAGTGAAATACCAACTAGCGATACTTACATGTTTATATATTTCCATTTTGATCGTGTCAAAATTTTCTTAACATAGTTTTATTTATTTAATTATTTTATATTATAATTTTTTTTTTAATGAAGACTAAATGTTTACGAAATATTTTTTAATGCCAACATCTGTTTTTAAAGCTTGAAAATGTTTTTATTATGTTTTATTTTTATAATAAGTTACATTTAAATCTGTTTAAAAAAAATTATTTGAAAATTTTTTAAATTTGTAGTTTTACTTTTACAAAAAATTTTTTAAACAACTTTCACCCAAATTTTAAATATTTTTATTTCTACGGACTTTCTTGTAAAATTATTTTTTATTTATTTTTTTTTTTTTTAATTTTATTTGTATTCCATTTCCACAAAAAATATTAGTCATGTCTCACATAAATTCTGAATTATTACACAATATTCACATTGATTTCTTTCACTCCCATTCAAAAATTTAATAAGATTTGAGGATCTTTACAAGTTGTCATTGAACCGGTTACTTAATTTGATTTATTTGTTTGTTGTAATTTTGCAACACTATTGTTGTCTCTTTCTTGACACTTTTCACTTTTTTGTCGTATAAAATCATCTTCATTCTTATTTTCTACTTGCTTTGGATCACTAAAATTTTTATTTTCTCAGATTTTGCCCTGCAATTTCTTGACGAGTAACCGGTAATTGAAAATTTTTTCGTTGGGGGAAAAGTCAAGTAGTATTTTTAGAATTTCACCAGGCAACCGGCATTTCTTTTAATTGTTTTTTTTTGCGGCGCTTTTTCTCGTTATATAATTTTTTTTTACTAAACAATTCTGTACGTGGCAAAGTTTCACGAGTTACTCAATGTGTGAGATTTAACAAACGCTTAAACTTCATTCACAAGCTTTTTTTTCGTCGAATCGTATGCTTTTTTCCCTCCAATGTTCACTTCGTCTTTGTGATCGAGTGTGCGATTTATTATGATGTGAGTTTTTTTTTATTTTTTTCTAAACAGATCGTAGGTAGATCATCGCCAAGTTACCGCATTTTTGTTGCTGTATTTCGTCTTTTTCAGATTTTAATTTTTAGTATAATATTTAGCGTGTGTGGTTGGTTGCGTTGTTGTATATGTCTGTCTGTCTGCCGGTCTGTCGGACGGCGTTTTTATATTGTTGTTGTTGTTGTCATTTTTGGTCATACACTTTAATGCTGAGGCACAACTGACGGCATTGTTGTTGCTGTTGTTGTTGTCGTCATCATTGTTGGTTGCTTTGTGTGGGCTAAATAACGTCTTTGGCTTGTGCTGCTTGGAACACTCTCTCCTTGGCTGACTCTCCAAAATCGCTTCAGAACGCTGCTGCAACATACATATGAGTGAAATTTCCAACAACTTTTGCGTTTGATGAAGAAACCCGAAATGATATTCAATCTCAACCAATCCAATTTGATTCTAACAAGTCTATATTATTTCATTGCTGTATGAAGTTAAACCACTACCATTGCACTTTGGCAATACAATATTTTCACGCCATCATTTTTATCGTCATCATTCGCGTAGACTTCCAGACGTTCTACATAGTTGTTAAAATAAATCTAAGATTCTACCACTTTTTCTTTATCTAGGGGCGTCTGTTGCCGTACAATTGCTGTAGTTGTTGTTAAATCAGCCCCCGTGTAGTATGAATATTTCTTATTTTTCTATGTATTTTAGCTTTGTTACTGTTAGTTACTGAATTATTACAATTTTTATTGGATAATGTCTCGTGCCGTAGGTTTTGTTTTAAGATTGTGTAGGCTGATTAACTCTTTAACACAGTGCACAGTGTTTAGGAATTTTCATAAAACAGGTAAAATGTTTTCTTTGTTGTTGTATGACCAGTTGTTTCACTCATAAAATATGAAAAGAAAATTCAAACTGATCTACAGTGGCGATAGAAAACGTTAACTTTCAGAAATAGACTGCTGCTGTCTCTCTTCTCTCTCTCTCTCTCTCTCTCTCTCTCTGTCTTTCAGATGACATTTCTGACAAAAAACAATTATTGAATTATTTATTTATTGATCATATTATAGTTAAACATGAACATAAGTTTATCAACCAGACGATGGCAGCGTTTGCCATGTAGTAGGCCAAGCCAGTCGGAATAGTTTCTACAGCATCGTAGCAAAGAATTGAATTGCAACTTGGATATTTCATCTATGTTTGATAGCATCTAATCAGAGATTTTTACAGAATGGAACGAACTTGCGGCGTCCGTAGTGGGTTCAGTCGGGTTTTTTTTTTATAGTAGCTAAAGTTTGAAGCAGCTTGAAGGCATCAGAAATCAGAATCGCCACACTTCTCCTTATATCGAATAATCTGCTATAATTAATAATTTTACTCTCATGTTACCTTTGTCCACGCTTCCATGAAGAAAGTTTACTTTCAGCAATCCTCAGCTTGTTGGGAAGGGAGGTAAGACGAAAAGAAATGACCTGAATGCTATATTGTTCTCTCATGTGTACATTCATATAAGAGTGATGCAAGGAAATATTCTTTTTGTAAAAGCAAATGCAAGTGAAAATAGTGTTTATATAACGAGAATTTTGGATGCTGTTTAGAGAGATTGTTGGTTTCAAGTTTGATCTAGACGAAATTGACTTGATGTGAGTGTCTCCTTCCATGAATATATACTGAAGCCCTTAATTACAAACTGTGTACCTTGACAAAAAATCATTCAAAAAAATTATCACATACGAAATATAGAATATTTAAGAGGGCCTGTGATACAGTTACGATTTGGCATAAATTTTTTTTCTAGATGTGGCAGAATTCTACTTAAACTTTAAGCACTGTTTTATTTTATCAAATCCATTTTATTTCTCGGCGGAAGGTTTCACCATCAGGAAACGTGAACAAACTTTTTCTCCAAGTAGATTGAGAGTGGAGAGCATGTATATGCTTGTTGGGAATCGAGAGTATGAAGTGGTGGAACAGGGGCCCATGCATATTGATTTTGGCGCCAGTCAGAGAAGCTAATGGTACAATACCTAAAATATTTTTTGCTTTTTGTATGATGTCCTGACCACAAGAAGTTTAACGAAGTTCAGTTTGTACCAACAATAGCGAGCCTAGTGAATGTGGAAATGCACTAAATTCTATTATCCTTTTTTTCTGCATGATTTTATATAAGCTGGCTCTAATTTACATACAACCATCATAAAAATTGGTGATAGGCCTGAAATTGAAGTTTGAATTAAGTTAAAATTAAAGTTAAACAATCGGTATAAAATTTTGAACATTTTTGCATGTTTAATTCTTTTCTAATAAAATTTTAAATTTTACAATCAATATTTCATTAACTGGGTCTAAGGATCAGTGTAGGTTCGTTATTAATGAAGTGAAATAATAGAACTAGCTCTCTCTACTATTATGGATTTTATATCATATATTAATATATTTACAGTTTTGAGTTGTTATCAAGCAAATTGTTCATAGACTTACATCAAAATCGTGTCAAACTGTCTTTAATTATTGAGTCACATCATTGACCAATAGATGGCATATTGATTTCCATCTGTAATGATGTTCACGTATAAGTTGAATTGTGCAGACAATGTCTACGTATTACTTTAAAACTGAAAGTCCATACCATCCGTTTTATGCGTTGATGCGTTTTATGCGTTGATGCGTTTTATGCGTCTGCCAAAAAAGTATGTTATGCGTAATTGTATGTGACAAGTTACAGATCAAAATGCATAGAACGTATAGATGCATAGAACGCATGCAGTAGGTTTACTTTCTACTTTTGCATGCATCTCATGCGTCATTAGAAAAAGGTGAAAAAAGGTCAGCTGTTTTTGTTAGGCAAGAATGACAAATTATATATTATTTTCAATGATATCGATTAAAAATTTGTATGGTGGATTTTAATTTTCTCTTTTTTTCCATTAAAAAAATTTTAATAAAAGAAAAACCTTTGACACTAAATTTTTAAAATATTTCCTTCATTAACAAAATTTGCGTTCTAGTTATCGATAAGTTTTTTATTTATTATTTTTTAATCAATTACAAGGGAAGAGAATCTTATTGAAGCTGCAAAAATACCACTCACTTCTCGATCCGTGGTCTTTTGCAGCTTTCCGTAGGCCCAAAATATTATGTATATAAACTCAGTGACTTCCATAAATTCTTTTGAAATCACAATTTCAAATTCCATTTTTGCCGAAGTTGGTTCTATTTGATAAAAATATTTACACGCATGAAATGCATTGTAAGTAACTTGACTTTAGATAGACATAGAACGCACAGAAACACATAGAACATATACGCACAGAACGGATGGTATGGACTTTCATTTCAAACTGCTATAAGGACTTTAATGGTTTTGAAAAACTCTACGCAAAACAATCAAGTGCATCACCAATTCTTAACTTTCCAACGTTCATTGCGTAGCCGCAGAATAAGTTTAGAAAATCCGATTCTATCGTGATCGTTGAGCTTAGGAATTTACGATTAGATAGAGCAAATTAAAATTAAAATCTTGTCTCTATACTTTTTGCCAAACGCAGTGAAATTTAGCCAAATTTATTAATAAAACAGATTTCTATGCCCTTATTATGATTATCGATGTCGACGTCACACTAAGTCGACATCAATATATTGACAATTGTGGAATCGTTATCGACAACTATTAAATATTATTTATAGGATATCACTACTACTATGGCTTATAAAATTACAATTGGCCATCGATATTAATTACTGCCTACAACGAGTTCAGAACTGCTGTTTTTTTTTACTCTCGACTTGATGTAATGTCGACGCGACAATCATAATAAGAGGGAATGAAAGCGTTCTAGCCTTAGAATGATTATGTATTTTACGAGTATAATAATCGTACTCAACAGAGAATTCTCATATTGTGTTTGATTTTTTTATTAAAGACATGCGATCGAATATCTTCCAATTGCGTAAAGTTCACTGACAATTTGGTTTGGCGACTAATAAAATGTTGGCATAAGAACAGACTTAACAAACGAATTTGAAAAAAATAAAAATTATTACTCGACGTCGACGTCACATCAAGTCGACAGTAAAAAAAGACAGCAGTTCTGAACTCGTTGTAGGCAATAATTAATATCGATGGCCAATTGTAATTTTATAAGCCATAGTAGTAGTAATATCTTATCAATAATGTTTAATAGTTCTCGATAACGATCCCACAATTGCCAATATATTGACGTTGACTTGGTGTGACGTCGATGTCGACAATCATAATAAGGGGGAATATTTGAATATAAAATATTTTCGCTGATTTCAATTTTAAACAATTTGTTCCTGAGAGTGTATTACGGTTCCGACGACCACTTTTTTACAACTTATAACCACTGTATGTTCGTTACATTTGTTTCAAATAGTGATTGAATTGGCTTCCCTTGAAGACACTTATGTTTCTATTTCATTTTGTTTAAGGACAAACATACTCGCACAAGTTTTCATCATTTTATCGCCAATTAAATATATTGTGCGCCATCTTTGCTCCTTTTTTTTTTTTTTTGTTGAGGATGAGGAGAAGATTGTGCTTCATAGTTTCGTTCTTCCTTATTTCCATCATGTTTGTTCAGTGCCAATGCCAGTGTTTGTTAGAGCGATTATACACAGATTTCTTCTGTTGGCAGTTGTCCATCCCACACATTGAGCTCAGCAAGCATTTTCATTAGTGTTTATTTTAATTTTTCCACAACGACATTCTTGTCATGGCTGTTTCATTGTAATATTTTTGTTTGTCTATTTGTTTCATAGTTTCCGCTAAAAATAAATGTCGCAAATATTAATTTCATCTGTTTGTGTAGGAAATGGTAGGAAAGACATTTTAAGTGGCCATTTTATTATTAATCTAACGCCATTTTGTTAAGAAAGGAAATTTCAATTGGCTGCTGGTGTTTAACCCTAATACAATTATTTTCGCAATTACTGCGCGGCCTCTGCAAATTTTATGGGGGAATTTAATAGCAAATCTCTGAATTAGAAGTATTGTTACATTGGGGCGTGATTTATGAACACAAACATAGTTAAAAAGTAATATTGTGGCAAAGTTATTAAAAATGGTGGCGAAAATGCATCTCGTTTTAACGAAACATCCTGCAAAAATGCCTCCAAATGGCGTAGAGAACAGGGATTGGCTGTTGATGTTAACAAAAATGGACTAGATTCCCTCGCGAGGAATTTTAGAAAATCTAATTTCTAGTCCACTGGTCTTGGTGCCACAGCAACACTAGAGCAAATAGTGTAAGTTATCTTGGCATCATCCTGGTCTCAAAGATACCAGACTCTGAAAGAAGTTAAAGAGGCAATCATTGTGCTTCATCTCTGCAATATGTCCATTAAAAGGAACTTGACCCCAAAACTATTTATTGGTTCAGCGCCGCTACAGTCCGTACCAAAATCTTATACGGGATCTTGTCCACGCTGCCTGCTTTAGAAAATGGATCATATCATCATATTTTGCAGAAAGTTCTTACACTTTATACCTACAGATGATAAATGATTCTACATCTTCTATCAGCGTATATAATTGGCACGGAGAAGTCAATGATATCTTCAATCCCCCTGTGCCGCATCCCATTGTGGACTTATAATATGTCTTGTCATTGAGCTTTGACATGTAGTGGTAACCACATCTCTCACCCATATTAATTCACGAACAAATTTACAAAATCGAGACACCAGCTTGTAACGGATGACGTATTGAAAGGAAAAAAGTACTCAACAGACAGGTCTTAGCAACAAAAAACAGTGGAATTTGGAACGGACTCAGATGGGTTTAATTTCGTCACTTTAGAATGGTAAAGATCCTGGATACCACTATATCGGCCCTATAAGTCTCTCTTGTGTTGCAAAAAAAAAAAAAAAAAAAAAAAAAAAAAAAAAAAAAAAAACACACAGCCCTCTACTACCCATCACTACTCAGTGAGACAGTTGAACTGTTTAATATAACCTTCATTGATGGCACAAACATCGTATAACCTTACAGGTTCTACAGAAATTGGAACGGGTGGGGTTGTCATTCATTGCTCTCCTGTAAGCTTAGATTTATATCAGGACTGAAGAGTTTGTGAACAACAATAAATGCTTTAAGAATCTCCTGGCATTTATGTACCCCCCTAACCAGAGGGTATACACCCTCTCTACAGTCTAAGAAGAGGAGAAAGATAATTTTAAAAAGATTATTGCCACAAAATGACGTAGTGCAATATGTTTAGGAACTCTCAGCTAATCAATTAAGCATAGACATGTAAATAATTTCTAAGACCCTTGTAACCCAATTTTCCATGAGGGGCGTAAATGGTTTAAGGCAATAGTTTTTTTTAATTTATTTATTTATTATTATTATTATTATTATTATTATTATTATTATTGTATTTCTTTTGAAACGAAATCGAGCCTTGTTGTTCTTTCCATTTAAAAAATATCTTAAGGAAAATAATTAGACAATCAATAACTTTTATAAAAACGATTTTGCTTATTCTTATTTAATTTCTTATTGATAATTATTTGTGTCATTCATACATCAAGTTGTAATTAGATTTGGTGCTTAGCCCTGAGCGGCGGTGATTTTTCTTAGGGTTTCCACAATTTCTTTGTATTGCAAATTCATACAGCAGCCGCAGAAACTAAAATTTAGACGTTCAGAGCCTTCTTTGCATATCTCTGGCTGCATATTTTTAAAATACATCCAGTGGATATTCTCTAGTCCAAATATGACACAAATTTTGTCATAGCAGACATTGTTAATTGTGAACAAAGTAGGATCCGAGGTCAATATTACCCATTCTGTGAAATAGATACTTAAATAGGATGGAACTTCTGCCATCTCCTTGGATATTTGCCGATTAAACTGGAAATGAAAAGATGTATAATTTAATAATAGTAACTTACTAAAATGTATGCGTTATGAGTTTAAACATTTTTTAATATAAATTATATATGTATGTGTACTCGTATTTAACCTACCCAATGTCGTACCGGTAACAGGGTTCCAGTCAGTGAGTGAGTCTTTCTAGACATAGATATTTTCAGGAACTTGATGTCGCTGGAATTTATTATTGATTAATTAATTAAATTAAAAATTAATCAAGCAAATTAAAAATTCTACACTTACGAAAATGGTATACGTCTAAGTTTTAGAACAACGAAATCCATTGTAGTCTGGGGTGCCATTTTCAAATATATGCAGAAAAAAATTTTTTTCCAGTTCTTCAAAGCTGAAAGTAGTAGTAGTAGTCAGGCTGCGGTTCTGTTGAAGAATGACAAGAATGAAAAGTTTCAGTCCTATTTGTACACTCGATAATAGTTTCAATAAATATAAATACAACTTTAACTTACATTTATTTATTTTCCTTAATATACTAATTACCAAGCTATTTAAGGACATTAATTCAAGGATACCTGAGAAAGATGTTGTTCGCTTTAATAGCAGGTAGGGATTTAAATCTTAAGCCACTTTTAAATGTGTTGCTTTTCTATAAATATTCCGCTAATCATGCGTCATATGGTAAAAGGTGGCACGGTCATTTGCAGCATCGCTATAATATCCTTAAGGATGTTAATATGCAATTAAGCAAATGCCCTTGTGTAAAGAATATGCCCGTAATATTCCACTGATATGAAACTAGAATGATGAATTACCTAAAAGTGTTTGCCACAATAACAAATATTTTGTAATTAGTGCAATTGAACTTGTGTGTATAAAGGAAATATTCAATGTTTGAGAAGGCCTTTTGACACGCTGACTTCTGTGCTTCATTTTTTTTCGGAGTTCCTGGGAAAATCCAAACACATTTACACTACGAATGGAGACATTTAAAAGGAAGAGAGACACGTAAATAAATTCTCTAATAATCCAGCCCGTGAGCTTCTTTCTCAATTTTGCGAGAGGGCGATGCAAATTCTAAAACTCGTAATAGAGTTGTTGGTGTTTTATTGATGCCATTTCTTTTTGTTTAAAAAAACCTCATAATCTTTGAATTTATGTTGCAGAAGTTTTTTTCACTCATTACTCTTACTCTTGCCTTGAAATCGTGTCCGACGTCCTTGATCCTTGAAATAAAAGAAATAATAATAATTAATATAATTTTCTCTCTCCACTACCTCTCTCGGGAGCATTTGGCTTCCATAAAGCATTTCATCATCTTACACGAGTTGTTGCAGTTGTTTTCGCATTCTTATATATTTTTTTGCCTTGTATCAGTTTCCTTAATCGGCTGTTGTTCCAGCTAAGCAGATGTTTGGTCCACTGTATCAGGTCCTGCCATCTGTCGTTGCTTAGAAACAACGCCCTCTGTATATTTTGGTGTAGTGGTGAGGAACCTTTTCTAATATTTGACTTATACTTTTTTCCCAGGGTTGGTGACTGCCTGACCTTTGTCATGACGTTATTCCTTTTCCAGTGAGAGAGGAGGTCAGAGGGCTTCCGGGATGGATGTTTGGAGGAGAGTTTTGTCCTTTGCCTGGGAACGAATCTGGGGTACTTGTTCTTGTAGACATGCACCATAATCACTACACCACCCCACCATAAAATATTTTCTTTTAATATAACAATTTCTTTTCTAAAAAAAAGTGATATTTTAGTCCTTTTGAAATGCAAAAAGAGAGTTTGTTTGGTGTTTAAAATTATTACAAAAAAAAGAGCAAATGATCCTGCAAAGAGGTAGGTAAATTTCTTAAACAAAAGTCATAAATTAATGATGAACAAAATGTTAATTCCTTTTTAAAATTCAATGCCATTAGGACGGTTTTAAATCATGATTGTTTTTTTTTTGCCGAACAGGTAGAGAAGCACACGAGGCTGAAAAAAAGGATACAATTTCTGTTTTCTAAAAGCAAACAGAAATGTAAATGGTTTTTGGCTTTAGTAAAATACTTTTAAGGAAAAGGCAAGTCTTAGTTATAAAATATTTAAATGAAAACAGACAAAATTAATATATTTAATTATTTACTTTAAGCCTATGAAATATCTTCAGGGACCAGTGCATCTATGACTAAGACTATTTAAATTACAACATGGCGACTTTCATGAGCTGGGGATTTTGAATACAAGAAAGACAACGAAGGCGAAATATGAAAAACGCTTTTCAGGCTTATTCGATTTCATTAATCTAGAGGTTGTACTTTCGATCCAAACTATAGACGTGTACTCCAAAATATGTTGTACCAGTGATCTATATACATATATGTATACAATTGTCTTGTGACATATGGATCAACAAAATTGTTGAGACTCCTTTAGCTGTGTTCACTGTTTGTGGAATATGCGAATTGAAATTTTTATTGATCAAGGATTATAACTATTTTCAATAATTCTATATACAAAGAATGTACAGCTTCCTCTATGAGTCAGAAATTTATATTTTATGACCGAATAAAAATATTCAATTCACATTGAAATAGTGAACCAAGGCATCGATTTTTAAAACTAAGAAAAAGAGCTCCATGTCATCAGCGAACATTAATATGTATCTTGGAATTTTTAGTGCAGGATGATAAATCGTTTATAAATATAAAGAATATTAGAGGACCAAAGTGGCTGCCTTGTGGGACTCCAGAATGGAATGAGAATATTGTACGTCTCTGAATAAAACACTATGAGTTCTGTTCACTAGATATGATGACATCGAACTTTTAAACACTAGAGAAAGACCAAGTGTTTCCAAATTTGTGTATGATCTACTTTATCGAATATTTTTCTGAGGTCCCTATTAATTGTATCCGTCTGCATGTCAATCCAACAAAATTTTATTACAGTGTTTGAAAATTCCAACAGTTTTATAGTTTTTGAGAGTGCTTTTCTAAATTCCATGATGAAAGTTGACCTGCTAGTACATCTGTCATAAATAGAAAACAAATAGAAAACGGAAACTACTAATGCATTGCAATATATCATTATTGTTTAAGCCATTTTTGAGGCCCAATTTAAAGTTATTTCAAACATTTGAATTTAAACAAATGATTTCAAATCATAATAGAATTCTTGATTGCTACATTTGATCATTCTAAAGGCCACATCTGCGCAACTACCTTATAGTCTACTTTCAATGAAAGGCTTTTCTGCAGATGTCATTGGCAGGTTTGCGCACAATTTGGCTACAAATTCTGCTTCCTCCCACGTACCTCTACCGATTTTGGATTCCTTGCTATTGTGCAGCTTCTAGATTTCCATATTAGAATGATAAGTTTGGTTGTAATTGATAAGGATATTCTAAATACTAGTGCCAGAGAGGACAGTCGGAACATATAGCAAACCTTTCCTCAACAAATTTTTCAGAATATACAGAAACATACGATGAGATAATCAAAGCTTCAGTGGCATGTTTATATGCTGTCATACCGAAAGTTGTAGAATAATTGGTCTTGGAAACATAAACATAAATAAATTATCATAAAAAAATTAACATAAATAAAATAAACTCAATTAATTTAGGGTGATGCTTCCAAGTCTTTAGCCCTTGCAAATATTTTCTTGAAATACTTTGGATTAAAACCTCTTTTCCCATAGACGTATTTAAGGATCCTTTATATTAATTGACGATTTTTTTAATAAAATCTAAAAGCAATTTAGGCTTTTTTGGTGGGATTTCCCAACAACAAACACATATTGTAAATTTTATTGTACCCTTATAATGCATTAAATATTTTTTTCTTATAAAAGAGGTAAATTTGGTTTTCACAATATTGCCTTCCAAGGGGTTTTTCCACAGCTGCTTATTTGTAAAAATCAATTTTTAGTGTCAAACTAGTGTTTATCATGATGTAAAAGTGGTTTTGCCAAAATGCATGACGTAAAATGCAAATGTGTCACTGAATAGTTTTTTTTTTTTTTTTTTGAAATTTAATTGAAAAAGAATATTATCATTAAAGTTTGTTTAAATTATGTTGACTGGGCAGCCTCGAAAAGAAATTTAACGGCTACATTCGGTCCCACTGTGATACAGGGAGGACTAAACCAAAGGCTACACATTCCTACGAACTAGCCACAAGCCAGCAAGATTATTTACAAAGCAGGAAAGTTTAGGTCCTAAAGAAAACGAATGGCTGAATGTTTAAACTTACGTTAATGCAGAGCTGGGCAATTGCATAGCATTTACTTTTGCATTGGACATGATAGGAAATTTTTAGATTTCATCAGATGCGATCACATAGAATGAATGAGATATTTGGTTTGTTTAGAAGATTTTAAGAGAAGAAGATTTTAAGAGACTCAAGAAGATTTTAAGAGATAATGAACTCTAATTTCTGCAGAATTATTGACTGATATATTGCCCAATTTCTTAGGACTGAATCCTTTATATTCCGGGATTATGATATTTTGTGGATATTTGTTTTTGATGGCGAGAGGGAGTCAGTTTTCATTTATCACTTGGTTTTTATATAGACAATATATTGTCCTTTGCTTGCCATAGAAATTCGGTAAATGTAGCACAACAGCCATTCATATCCTGCAGAAAAATTTCAAAATTTTGTTTCACGCAGAACTCGCCCCGCAATCCACCTTGTCAATTCGCCATTATAGTGAACAATTAAATTGTTTTGAAAGAAACTAAAACTTTGAATTATATTAGTTCGCTATTCATAAAGAAACTTTTCGCATAAATTAGCTGAATTGACAAATGTTCTAAGGATGTATTCATAATAATCAGTTTTCCAGCTGAAGCAATTTGATTGCGCAGGGACACGCCGGAAGAATGAAAAGAACCGATATTGTAACTTCAATTTTTTTTGATGAGTTTTTTCAAATATTAATTTAAAAATCAAAATTTTTTTAATTTATTAATGTTTCAGTATTTATATGCTGTTAAATACTCAACTGGGGTAAATAAATGAAATTAAATGAAAGAACATACAATTGTATAATTTTTCTAACTAGAGCCATAAACAGATTTTTTTATTTTCTATTGATCAACAAAATATTTTCTTTAAAAAAATCCATAAAACTTTCAAGTCTCAAAAAAAAAAAAAAAATTGCAGCCTTGTGTAATCCTTTTTGCAGTGTAAATAAAAATATCTTGTATTTTTACTTCTGCTCTTTAGAACCAAAAAGTGTTATTGTGACTTTTTTAAAAAACTTTTTACCGAAATTTTTTGTTGTAACAATTTCAAGCAGTAGCAAATAAAATTGAGAGCAAAAGAGGAATGTTCACTAACCAAATTAAATATCACAAATATTCGTCAATTGACTTTAAAAAGTAATTTTATGAAAATGGTCATCCAGGTGATGATTGCAAACAAAGGAAAAATATGTTTGATATGATCATAGTTAATGTTTGTCCCAATAATTCGACCGAATACACCATTCTTTACATTAGATCTACTTAAATGGTTCTATTAAACATAATTGGCTATTTCTGGGAATCATGTGACTATGATCCCTCAAATTCATTGAACTTACATATATGTACATACACAATAAATATATACATACACCGTATCCTCCTTTTTAATTTTTTTTAATATTTCCTTTTAATAGAAAAAATAAATAAAATTAACTCTAAATTGATGATATTATTCGACCTCTAGTTATCTGGATTAATAATTGAATTAATTGAACTATTTTTTGAGTTTGAGGTCTTAAAAAAACAGCATTTATATATTTTTAATTATTCACTATTTCTACACCTTTTGGGTGTCTTCTTCTTAATTTCCTGAAGAAGACACCCACAGGGTGTGGAAATATTGAGTAATTAAAAGTAAATATATTCTCTTATAAAAATAATTCAATTAACTAAAATTAGTTGTGATGAAAATTTAATTTCTGTACAATATTTGAGGCAGAATTAGATATTTCACTGTCTCGAATCATATAATTGAATGGCAATAATGAATACAAAATGATTCTAAGGATCATTTAGCAACCATATATTTTCTATGAGAGCAATTGTTCAAAAATTCCATTAAAAAAAGTAAAAGTTGTCCTTTCATTACATTTCTTCCTCGGAAAAAGTTCTACCATAATTTTTTATATGTCGTCGAACGCATTTGTCCGATATAATTATTATACCTTTCTGAACCCCAACTGATGATTCGGAATACATCCGTTTCCATTAAGTTTTGGTGTCAAAGCCAGCATTAAATCATATTGATTGGAGCAACGAAGCGCTCCAGCTTGCATCAAGTACTTGTATCATATCATATGGTGTGTGTGTGTGTGTTTCTGTGCAATAAAAATGTTTTTATTTTTATTTATTTATGTTTTTCCTTTTCCTTTGAACATGTGGGAGTTTTCATTGATAAATTTATTTTGTTGGGAAGAGTGTTGTATTTGTGTGTACGTGTACTGGCCAAAGAGACACGATTATATTGTAAATGCTTATTATACCCATTGTTGTTGCAAAAAGCAACAACAGCAAAAAGTTACAGAGATTAACTGCAAATTGAATTGCGAAATTGTGCAGCTGTGCGTTGAATTGAATCAAATTGAGTTTGAGCTTTAACTGCCTAAAATCTCAAACTGAGTTCTTAAAACTTTGTTTTAAGCATTTTATTATATTTTCTTTCATTCATTCATTCATATAATTTTTTTATTCATTATAATATGTGTGTAAATCGTGGGTGTATCATCTTAAAGCTACACAAGTTTTGTCTTTTTTATATTTAAGCGTTAGAAAACTTAGTTTTTATACTCTAAGTAGGGTTTTCTCTTGCCAATATGTTAAACAAAAACTTACATGGAAATTGACAGTCTACACTTTTAAAATAAATTTTTTTATTGGCATATTTTTGCTAATGCAAGATTTTATTTCGTTTTTGTGTTAAAAATTTATGTGATCTTTATCCACTTTAAAAGGAAAAATTAATTTCCTAAATATGTTAAAATTAATATTTTTAGTGCCCTCGAGTGCACAGTGGTAAAGAATTTATAAATGAGTGCAACAATTCAGATTAAATTCCTGCTGTAATATTTTGTCTGCTCATTTAGAGTATAAAAAATTAGTCTTGCACTTTTTTAGCATATTTTGATTTTATTAGAACATTTTATGTCATTAATTTTTTTTCTTAATACATATTTTGCAATGTCCTGCAATTTTACAACTGCATTTCAAAAAGTACTGGGCCGCAATTGGCCTATAAGACTTTATATAAAAGTCTTCTTGCAAAATTTTTAAATAATTGCTTATAAAAATTCAATTTGAATGTGTGTTTATTTTCACGTTTGTCGAAATTAAAGCATCGAGAATTTTAATGGGTCAATCTCAAGTGCATTTCAAAATAGTCAGCATAATATCAGTTCTTCCAATAAGGTCCCTGTTGGACATTTGCACTCTATATATTGGAAAATTTAAGAGTTGTATTTAAATTTTTGGTGAATTTTTTATTTATAATACAACAAAACAAAGTAAATAAATTTGGAAAAGTAGAAAAATTTTTCTATTTTGGTCCGTTTCTCAAGCATTTCAACCCAATTGCAGAAATCATATGCGATAGATCAGTTCCTAAGATAACCTGAGATCTGATTTTAAATTTAAAAGAGTAATAATACTAATACGAATCGGGAATAAACACACTTCTTGTTGGGGCAACATTCCGCGCTCCTCTCCAATTTAGCGACTACACCCATTTCTGGATGAATGAGTACGTAAATAAACAAAATTGTAGAATGTAGGATGAAATCATTATTTACAGCGAGCCTTATAAGGTCGATGGTTACAATCTTCCCTTGGTCCAAGGCGGATGATATGGACACTAACGACATACAGTTTTAACAGAATGACGACCATGACACACACCTCATGCCACATGGGCCATTCTTCTACAGTATGCACATTATACATGCGGTTGCAACAGGAAAGCGCTGCTTGCCGCACAACTTATGGTTTTTTTTTTCAATAAGATCAATCCACAGTGGCGCTCAAAGACAACATTTTCTATAACAGTGGAATCTGCTGTATATGCTTTGCAATCCATAAAAATCAGGAGATATCAGGGAAAACATTTTTTTAATTTAAAATATCGAATCCCGCGATTAAAAAATCGTTTGCCTGTGACAACCTTAATTGTCACAGTGTAAAAATTAGTACCACATTACTTTTATGTTTATTTGCATGATTTAAACAAATTAAAATACATATTAATAACAATAATAATAAGTTCCCATCGTTCGTACTAGGAGCATAGGGCCTGGATTCACCAATTAGAACCGATCAGAAGTCTTGCCTTATTATAAAGAACCTGGAACAAGCTCTCGACTATTTTCAGAATAATATTAAGAATTTTAATTGAGAAGTTTTTAAATTTTTTCCATAGAAATATGAAAACTATTATATAAAATTTATTTGTAGTGAAAATTTTGATTAAAGAAAACATTACTTAAAAAAACAGAATGCAATAATATTTAATAACAACCAAAAGTGCCATGTTACTAAATAATTAAAATGTTGTACTATTCGTGGGACCTAAAATGTAACTTATAAGTGCAGAATTTCTTCTGCCCATGTATGGGTACAATTTGCAACACAGATTTTTCTCAGTGTTTCTTTTTTTAGGTGCTGTTATTATAGTAGAAGCTTAAAACACCCACTATTGTTTATTCATTTTAGTCTCTTCTTGTGTGATTTAATTCAAAAATAATTTTTTGTGATAATATTGCTGGCATCACACCCTGTAAAATCTATCTGAAACTCTAACACACACATACACGTTTTAGATAATACCCGTACACATACATGTGTAAAATTTACATACATGTGTATTCACTATATAATAGATATGTATTTGAATATCGAAGCTTAGAAACAAGTTAATATGAGTATTTAAAACTATATATGGTAAATTGAAATTTGTCTACAGATGTTAAAGAGGTACTTATGTGTATAAGCCGCAATTAAGTAAGAAAGTAAAAATAAATTCGTAAGCAAATCAAAGAAAACAATTTGAAATTGAAACAGAAATACCAACAAGATCGATCATGGATTAAGTTTAATTGTTGGACTCCATGTTTGGCGGCCTAAGTTGACACCAATTTGAAGGCAAAGCCAAATTCTTATGACACTCTCTGAGATATTGGGTAATTTTGGTCTTCTTAAATGCTATTTATAATTTTTAATATTTGCAAAATGGGAAATTAAATCATACTAAAAATGAAATTTTATAAATTTTAATAGTGCATTTCCCTCTCTCTTCAATGGACTTTAAGCAGTTTGAAAGCATTGAAGTTGGTGTATTTATAGAAAAAAATTCAAATACAAAATGAGAATTCTATCGTCTGTGAAAATTGTAAAATACATAATTGTTTTAGGCTTAGAATGCTGCACTACAAACTCGATAACATAAAATTTATTTTCGATATGAATATATTCTAATTGTCTATGAACAGCTAAGCCCACAAATAATAAACATTTGAAAATCGAATTATACAAGTGATTAAATTTTAGAATATTCGGAATAAATTTCACCAATAAATATTATAAAATTCAATATATATTAAAATTACAAAAAATCTTTACACTTAATTTTTAAATTTATTATTTGTTTTAATATATATAATTTTTGTAATCAAGCGTTAGGTCTTTTTTTAAAAAAATAAATATAATAATAATTTTATTCAATATTTCGACGCCTCTTTGATATTAATAAAAAAAAATTTCCTGAAGAAGACGCCCAAAGAGGCGTCGAAATATTGAATAAAATTATTATTATTTTTTTTTTTTAAAAAAGACCTAACGCTTGATTACAAAAATTATATATATTAAAACAAAAAAGGTCGAAAAAATAGTGTTAATTAATTTATTATTTGTTTATAACAAAACAAACAAATACTATATGAGAATCCATCGCTTAGAATGCTTTTATAAAAACAATACAGCAAATAATTATACTCAAAATGAGTATATAAGTATCCTTATACTAGACGCTCAATATATGCCCCTATTGTGGTTCACCACTTTTGTGGCAGTTTGGTCGTCTTAGGTGATTTCGCATTGCCGTTCTCAACTAAACTGCCAGTTGGCTATTCAGTTGTGTATCTGCTTTTTCATGGTATTGCCGTTCTCAACTTTGTAAAAGTTTGGTCGTAAAACACGTTGAATACACACACCTGCTTAATTGTAGTTGTGTCATTATCAGTTAGAGTGAAATTTTTTTAAAAGGGGTGAAAATTGAAATCAAAATGGAGAGATCGTAATTATAAATTTTTGTAATAAATTTTTCGCAATTTTTAAACACTTATTAGTTTGAAAATAACAACGAAAGGCCAATTTGAGCGGCTTGTCCAGATTATGGACAGGAATCCGGAAATTGCTCGCGGAAAACCAAAGTTTGGTGCAACGAAAAATACGTGCAAGGAGTTATGGGAAGAGTTTGCTGCAGAATTAAATAGTTTGGGACCACGGACAAGAACATCTCAAGAATGGCAACGTGTAAGTGTGTCAATAAAATAATATTGAACAATTACAATATTCTTAATATAATTATAATCGTGCACAGGTTTGGATCCACTATAAGAAAAAACTTGCAAACAAGAAATCCCATTAAATAGCCTTGAGGATACTGTTTCACAACTCTTGTCTTTGCAAGAGCAAGCGGCACCATCTGGCCAAGTATTTGGCGTTGCGGCATAAACTGCAAACATTAAAAAAATTAGAAAAAAAATTTGCATTGTTGGAATGACAAGCAAATGAGGCTACTGATCTCCACAATCTTAAGATGGAGTGAGATAAATTAAAAATAGAAAAACTTAAGAATAAATTGAAAAATTAATAATTATTATTATTAATTATTTTGTGGTTAAACAATTTTATTTGAAATTATCGATATTTCGATACTCATTTATTATTACCTTCAGGACAATTTTGTTGTTTTTTTAAATGAAGTGGCTTCAACCCCCTCCTAAAAATCCATCCAATGAGCCCCCTGACCACCACCTCCCCCAGGAAAAGAGGATAACATCATGACAAACAAAGCTCAGGCAGAGCAACCACCTTCTGGAGAAAAAAGATATAAAAAAAGATTAGCGAGGTTCTTTACCACTACACCAAAATAAAGAGGAGGCGTTGTTTCTAGAGAACGATAGATGACAGCCCCATTATCCTGGGACCTGCTACAGCGGGCCAATCATCTACTTGGCTGGAACAACATCCGATTACCGAAACTGATACAAGGCAAAGATGGATATGTTTTGTACAAGCCCTATGCTTAATCCAGGAGTAAAAGGAACATATATATACATACATAAGACCTCAAGCTTGATTAATATCACTGTGTGTAATTTTTTAAGTCGTGGCAAAATAACCATATACGGACACCACTACGTGATAAAAGACTAAAATAAAGACCCGTGTCTCCCAATTTTTCCCAAAGTCATACACTTTTTTTATGGGCCGCCAAAGATTTGGGGCCTCGGTATCATTTTCTCTTGTTCAGGTCCATAGGTAGCAAACCGTTCAAAATTCAAGGAAACAATCAACTACAAAAATTTACCTAAGATCTCAATAAACAAATTTCTACAACATATAAACTTCCTGGGAATAATTCTGAACACCGTTTAGGTAGCGCTTAGGTAGCGTCACTTTTTTCACCTTTGCGGCTACCTAAGCGCTACCTAAACGGTGTTCAGAATTATTCCCAGGAAGTTTATATGTTGTAGAAATTTGTTTATTGAGATCTTAGGTAAATTTTTGCAGTTGATTGTTTCCTTGAATTTTGAACGGTTTGCCACCTATGGACCTGAACAAGAGAAAAAAGTAAAAAAAAAATCTAATTTTTTTAAGTTTTTTGCGATTTTTATCTGGAAGTTGAAGTTTTTTTTGATTTTATATGTTCGCAATTTTTGTTCTCTATGACAAGAGCTACAAGTTTGCCTCAGAGAGTAAATCGAAATTCGGAACGGTTTGCAAGATATGAGCCCGAGAAAATGATCACTTTTTTGCGAAAATGATACCGAGGCCCCAAATGTTTGGCGGCCCATAAAAAAAAGTGCATGACTTTGGGAAAAATTGGGAGACACGGGTCTTTTTTTTTAGTCTTTTATCACGTAGTGGTGTCCGTATATGGTTATTTTTTTCGTGTTGCACTGTGTATTTTAAGCAAATACTCAAATAATATTTGAGATAATTGTGGACATAATGAGGACAAACAAATTCATTAGTAAGAAAAAACATTTTTGTAAAATAATACAATTTTTTTATTGCTTTACACAGAAAAGAGTAACGATCGTTATTAAAAAAAATTTTAAAGATTTCGACAAAGAATTTTAAACATTAGTTCAGTTATACTAAATTCCTTATAAAAGCAATCCAGATTTAAAATATTTAATCACAAACTAAATTCCAAGCATAGTTTTTTTTATTAAAATCTATTCTGAGCTCTCAAAAACACTAAAATTTTCTACTCTATTGTTAAGTCGAATAAGATAATGCACTTGACATGAATGCATATCGGTTTGGGAATCAACATAACCTGGTTTTAACACCAATACAGGTGGTCTAGTGGTTTTTTTTGTTAACCACCCGTATGGTACAATCAATACCGCCGAATAATAGAAATACAATTTCATTGTTTAATATAAAAAATTTGTTTAATTTTATATGAAATTTCTCCATAAAGATGACATTTCAATTCGTACAATCAATGCGTGTGTCCATTTCAATTTGGACACAAATAAATGTGACATTTTCATTTTTATTGATCGTATATTATATTTGATCGTATACTAAAAGAAAAGCAACCAACCAAGATCATTTAGCCTGATAACGGCGATGAATAAAATGAAATTAATTTAGGATTACAAAACAATATTTCCACTGTATGTGGAAGTGACCAAATATCTAGACACAAAACGTTTGATGTTGTAAAAAACACAAATACTTGTAAGTTTCTATTTTCTTATAATGTTTTGTTGTCACTCCCCTACTTGATTTTATGATTTTAGTTTTAAATATGACAAGATTTATAATCTAAGACAATGATAATGAATTGCAGTCTTATAAAAAAGAAGTTTCCAATAAAGAAGAGTTGCTTGATTATCTGAAGAAACTTATTTATTTATTGCATTAATAAAATTTTGTTTATTGTTAATTAATTATATCTACTGATTTTATATACATTTTAAGAATTTTAAGACAAAAAAATATTTATCATTAACTTTTGGCGCTGTGTAGGGCGCCAAACTGAGGCACTCCACCGTTACAACGTTTTGACTTACAATCATGAAGAAAATGTTTGAAATTCTTGAAATCAAGTACGTGATAAAGTTTTTTTTTTTTGCAAAATGCATTGAAAAAATGTTTGTTGTGGCTTTAGCTCTTCATATGCCGACATTTCATTGGTTGCTAAAACCAAATCGTCAGTGAAGTTTAAGCAGTTTGATAACATTCAACCTCGTATCTTTATGCCATACAAAACAAATACAATATGAGAATTTCAATATTGCATATGAATTATAACAAATACATAATCATAGTAGGCTTAGAATGTTTTTATACAAACAAACACAACAAACAATTATACTCAACGTGAGTCTATTTTATTTTTCTCTCAACACCCATACAATTAAACGCCCGTTGGTCGTTAATGATTGTATTCAGTTAGGCAAAATGAAAAATAAAATCTTTATTGTAAATACTTAATATTGAAATTTATTATTCGGGAGAATATCCCGACCAATCGTTAGAAACAATTAGTTTTTTTTGCAAAATGCATTGAAAAAATGTTTGTTGTGGCTTTAGCTCTTCATATGCCGACATTTCATTGGTTGCTAAAACCAAATCGTCAGTGAAGTTTAAGCAGTTTGATAACATTCAACCTCGTATCTTTATGCCATACAAAACAAATACAATATGAGAATTTCAATATTGCATATGAATTATAACAAATACATAATCATAGTAGGCTTAGAATGTTTTTATACAAACAAACACAACAAACAATTATACTCAACATTCTAAGCCTACTATGATTATGTATTTGTTATAATTCATATGCAATATTGAAATTCTCATATTGTATTTGTTTTGTATGGCATAAAGATACGAGGTTGAATGTTATCAAACTGCTTAAACTTCACTGACGATTTGGTTTTAGCAACCAATGAAATGTCGGCATATGAAGAGCTAAAGCCACAACAAACATTTTTTCAATGCATTTTGCAAAAAAAAACTAATTGTTTCTAACGATTGGTCGGGATATTCTCCCGAATAATAAATTTCAATATTAAGTTTTTTTTTTTTTTAATTGAAAGAAAAATATTGTGAAAAATAAATACGATTGCCTCGTAATTATTTTTAAATTAGTGCATTTTTTAAATCTAAACTCATGTATATAAAATACTTCCATTAAGATTTGATGACTTCTTAGTTTTCGTCCTCTTGTTTCGAATTTAAAATTTCATTCAACACGACAAACTTTATTTTCTTTCTCTACCTGCCAGATTGCAACAGACTGGCGATAACTCAGATTAGCAATATCAAGCAGATGTCTTCTAATATAATCCCATTCCTTATAAATTCCTAATCCATTCAATGTTAATGGCGTTACTGGGAATTTAAAATTTTCATTTAAAATTATTTTAAAAATTTAAATTAATTTAATATTAAACTAATTTCAGCATCTTTAATATACCACAAATATATTTATTCTAGTTGCTTTACGATTTATTGAAATGTAAAATAAAAACGTTTATCAGCAGCGAACAAGACAAAATAAAAGCCAACCCCATTGTCTTACCATAAATCTATTTTATTGCCATTTCCTTTTTAAGAAGAAAAAAAAAACAATTATTTAAATCTTTTTGATTTTTGATTCCAATAGACTTTTGCTGGCAATGATCAGTTACAGGTGTTGCCCAATCAAAGACGGACGCAATTTACAAGTCCAATTAGAGATATGAATGTACGAGGACTATGATCCTTTTGTTTGCCCGGCAGCTAAATCAAAGAGCTTAGTGAGATGATAAAAAAGCAATGTGAGTGAAGATAAATTTAAAGTCAACTAGTACAGACAAGAACCATATATTTTTAGCAATTAAAAGAAAATTCCAAATTGTACAAAGTTCATTTAGAAAGCTAGAGCAACAAGAACATTCGTTTAAGAAAATTTAATTTTTTAAGCGGATTAGTGGTCATATTAGAAAAATGGAGAGAGGGCAGTATAAAGAGATGTCCAGGGAGTGCTTAAATGGAATATAATAGTGGAATATCTGAAATAATCTTCGAAGCTTAATAAATGCGATTTGAAAAAAATGTTTTCTACTTCTTTTTCAAATTTTTTAAGAAGATTAGTGGTCATATTGGAAAAATGGGGATAAATTTTTTAATTTATAAAATTTTCCCGATCACTGTATTTTTTAAAATATTTAAATTTTTTTTCGTTTACCTGCCACCAGTGTAAAACTAAAATAACAAAATCCAATAGACGCTGCCACATGTTTTTGTGCTGTTAAAACAAAATTTTTCAATTATTTATTCTCAATTAATCGACTATATGAATATCCTTTTAAGATACATTAGATGCTCGTATGTCACACGTATTTCTAATTTTATTTTTATCTCTTATGAAAATATCATCTGTACAAAACTCAGGACTATTTTCACAAAGTGGAGGTCAAAGCATATTAAAAAAGCAGAAGGAAAATTTATTATTTGACGATAAAAAAACTGCAAAACATAACAGACTGTCACATGAAATTTAAAATGCGTCACATTAACAGCAAATTGTATAAAGGATAATGTAAGGACATCGTGGCTTTGTGGACTAGTATTTAGCTGGTGTAGTCTGAGGGTTGCAGGTTCGATTCCCCTCTGGATATTTCTGCAGATAATAAGTAATCCTGCTCTCATTTCAAGGAACGCAAACGTCAAATTTGCTCACGAATTTGCTGTTTGCCGCAATAACATGGAATGGGAAAATTTTCTTAAAAAAAAAAAAAAAAATAAGAAACAAACTAAGTACTAAAATGGAACCTAAATGGCAAGTTGATAATATATACAATTATTTATATATTTATTTAAAGAAAACAAACAAATATATTCATTGCATAAATCAACATTGAACCAACAGCAGAGGAAAGTGGAGGAAAACAGGGATCTGCAAAAGAGATATTGCGCTGAACAGTGGACAGCAGTCGTGGACAAATTGAATTCCCTAGAGCCACCAGTGTCTTAAATTTATGGGTGCAGGTAAGTTTCTTTACGTGCGCGAAGATTATCAAAAATTTTTCTTTTTATAAAAATTTTTGATTAGTTTTACACGTAGTGAAACACACATATTCTTATTTTCCATATTATAAATAAATCTTTATATTTGGTAATATTTTTATAGACACAGGATGAGTTGAAGTCCTGTAAAAATAGAATAGAAAACGTATGTGCGAGTCTTGTGGTGCTCTCTTCAAGATGAGTAGTTTTTTGAAATTGGAGCCAATAGTGGATCAAGTTCCGATTCTGTCTAAAGCTGCATCATTAAAGGTAAATTTCATCCATTCGTTCTGAACGAAATTTTTGTCGTTGTTCCGTATTAAATTTACTCTCTTTCTCTCACTCTCAACAAAATAGACACGTCAAACTACATATAAAAAAAGCGTTTGGAACGTTCAGAATGAATGGGTAAATTCACGTTAAGTGGCAAGTTGTGTGGGCTATGGGACGTAAGAATGCTTCTGATCCAATTGATAAGTGCTTCTCATTTTTAAATAACACCTCACCCAGGAGTAGCAAGGCGGGTACCTGTGAGTAGTAACATCTTTCAGATAAGCACTAAAAACACCTACAAAAGAGAGCAACAAAGTTGTATACACACAACAACCATATAAACGCATCCAATTACAACCACACCAGGGAGAGGAGCTGCTCAATATAAATCAAGAATAACCATTCCAAAGGTGCCAGTTACAAAGTCGACTAAAGCCATTTGAAGGATGTGTGGACGTAGTCACTGTTTGCTCTTTTTTCAACTTATTTTTATTAATTGAATCTTCAATACAAATTAAAATAATAATTAGTATTCTAATCTTAAATCTAAATACTATTAATTATTTGAGTCCATGTCTATCCAGGACCAAAAGCGTCACTATCTCGAAGCCGAATGTGGGTGGCCTTTGTAGTCTAAAATGTTGCAGTCAACTGAGTTCCGATGATGCTCTACCTTCTTGATGTCTGTTGTAGAGACAGTTCAGCCAATGAATGAGCAAACTTTTGTTATACACGAAAGCAGCTATAATCATACGTAGAATTCTAATGTGGCCGTCTGCCCTTTGGCAAAAAAAAAAAAATAAATAAATAAATAATAAAATTAATGGGGATCAGGTTTTGCTTACAGCATGTGGTGGACTGAATTTTTGATGCTGCAATTCATACAAAATAGAGATTTTTCTGTTTTAATTAACGATTTGTTTGTGAAATTTTCGAAATGATTGCATACATAATAATTAGACAATATTTAAAAGTGTAAGACTTTTCAAAGTGTAAGACTTTGCAAACGTTAAGTCTAAATATACTGGAAGGGTTTGTCGAACGAAAATGCCTGATTGCATTTCGTTCTTGTCAGTTTCGTTCGTTATCGAGACACAGTTATAAATGCGATATTTTTGTATTGTCAGATGTTAAAAGAATTATAGTCTCAAATTTCCATTAATTTAAAATAAAATTTTCTTTTTTTCCTGGACACTAAACTACATACGCGTTTGTGTCCTAAGTCTTTTGTTATTTATAGCCTCTGCTTTATGAAGTCTTAGTTCGTAAAACTTTGTGGCAAGACTACCATAAGAAATTGATTGTTTAGCGATATGAATACAAATTGTGACGTACAGCGGATATAACGAATTATTGCGTATAAGGCACAACGTTTACATTCCGAACAGCTTTGTATGAATAGTTTATAGGAATTATTATTATGGTTATTACGATTTTTGGATATAGTGAACTTTTTTTTTAAAGTATACAATACAAAAATAACACGAAATAAAACGAAAGTCCTTAACTTTTCCGCCACTAAAATTATTATTTACTATGAATTGGCAAAGCGACTAAAAATAATAGAAATTAAATGAAATTTATAATTACATACATATAGTGTAAACGTATAAAAGATAAAAAATAAATGAAATCTATTTCTATATTTGCCTGTTTGCATTTATTGGAGTCAAATAATATTTACTTTGGCTACAAGCACCTTCCTCTATACGAACTAAATTACCCACATCCACGGAATTCGTTATAACCGAACACCACTGTATATAAATAATACGAGTACACATACTTGGACATTTAATGTCGTAAAAAAGAGTTGTAATTTACAAAATAAATTTAAATATATTTTTTCCTTATTACGAGAATTAAACTATACCATGTTTCTGTCTTAAGTCTTTTGTTTTAAAGCATCTCTATTGACCAAGTTTTGGGGGCCTTTATCACACTGAAGTAAGTTTCATATCTCCCTTATTATTTTTTCCATTCGTGAAAAGATATTTGGGAGAGTTTTCTTTTTGTTGGTGGTGTAGTTGTGGAAAGTACGTATTTGAAATATTTTTAACATACAAATACATTTTTATATCTACGAGTATTTCAAATTCAAAATAGATTTTACCAAAAGTATTTGCAAGAAATATAAAATTAAAAATATATATTTTGAAAATTTATGTTTGTGGAGTATCTTATTGATATTGAAATTGAATTATTTGATTGATTTTAATACTAATGCTCTTTAGAGAAGCTCGTCCTTTATATTCCGTCAATGTGGTCTCATAATCAATGAAAAAATTTTGTCATATTTGAAATAATAATAAATAATCATAAACAAATAATAGCTCTTTCGAATGAAAAGATCAAGGGTAATATAGAAAAGCCGGAAATGTAAGGAATATATTTGTATAATGCCGATTCCTGAAGCTCTTCCACACATTGTTGTTAAAAGAATACTTTGGTTTTATTTTAGGAAATCCAGATTCACAATCAACAACTTCTACATCATCGCCATCACTATCTTCTGAACCAATTTCGTCTTCTGTCCATAATTTAAATTATTATCCTCTATAAACCAAAAAATATAATTCTTTGGATATTGAAAGCATTATTTCACAAAAATAGTCGGAGAGCTACAATTGGATGTTGCGATAACTGAGTCACAAAATTGCTAAAAGTTGCTCTAAAAGGATCTACAATGTAAACTGTTTGGCTGTTGCAATAAGCAGGCAGTTGCTGAAAGCGTACTGATCTGGATCTTTGTGGCATTATCTATGAGATTTATGCCACCACGCAAACTCATCATACATAAGGGAACTAAAAAGTATTTGAAATAAAAACGATATGCGCTAATACCTTTGGACTCAATTTTATATCAATTCGCCCTTATTGCAGAACTTTTTATATATTAAGAATTTTGTTTATTTCCTTTATATATGTAAGACATTTTATGCAAAATATTCCGAGATTTTACACTTTACCACATTTCAAACGTCATACCTGTTCATTTAATTTGGGCCAACTCCTGTTATTGCATGTTAAATTGATGCCTTTTTTGCAATTTCAATTAATACTTCAACTTTAAAACCATCATGTTTGTATGATCCATTTACTTCATATTTCCATATCCTAAAAATAACAACAACCACTGCATCATCATCATCATCATCAGCACCATCCATGGCAAAGACAGAATGGATGGACGAAGCAGAATTTTGCACATAAAGTTGCTGTTTCTGTGCAAGAAAAATGTTAAAGAACAAACAAACAAACAAACAAAAAAAGTGCAACATAAAATCTGTGTCAAATAAATCATAAAATTCTTGGCACATGCCTGCATTTGTCTTTGCAAAAGAAAAATAATATTAAGAATATTTTAGTTTGTTTTGCAGACAGGCAGGCGAACAGACGGGCCGTCCTTTTATTACACGTATTAAAGTTGTTTCCCTTATCTACGGTGATATTCCTGCCAATTTAATGTTGAGTTGCCTCTAACGTTCTTTGAGCGTTTTGTCTAAGTTCTTGTGAATATTTGATTTGCTTTTCTTCATATTTTATACATAAATATATTTTTGAATTTCTGAATTGTCACCTGGTGTTGCAAGAGCACTAGATTGTGCCAGAAGTGGTCTGGCTGGAACGACCTTAACGTTTTGCTTTTGCTTTTCATATTTTTGTCATTTATGTATATTTTACGATAAAAAATTGTGTGTGTATATTTTATAAAATGTTTTCTATAATTTAAATAAATAAATTGAGTTACCACCTTTAAAACAAAATATGTGCATAGACTTATATAAAGTTTGGGTGTTGACATAAAGTATTTTTAGAAAATTATACATTTGAAGATATGAAATATTGAAAAGCATAAAAATATTTGTACAAAACTGGCTCCAGTTTGTATATGACCTCAATATATTTATAATTGGCTGCAAGTTGTTATTGAGTTCTTTATTTTTATTTTTTATTACCATTTTTTTTTTAATTTTTAGCTAAACTCTCTTTTTAAGAAATTTTTTTCTAATGCATATTCATTTTATTACTTTGGACTATAATAAGCTAAAAAGAAAAGTACCGGCAATAATCGTTTCTAGGTTTAAAATTATACCTTAAATTTATTTCTGTTAGAAATGCAAATTTGAAAACATTTATAGGCGGATTAGACGCTCTTTTGGGAAACTTACTATTTGCTTGAAATAAAACATCATTACGATTTTATGTGATTTTAACTAAATTTTTATAAAAAAAAATTTTAACCATAATTTTAAATGACAATTGAAGGTATAGTTGAGCAAACAAGGCATTCGTACATGGTAAACATGTTATTAAACGAGATGATCGTGGGTCCAATTTTTCATAAAAATTATATACTTAATGTTAAACCCTATATATCAGCAAGCCTTTGAGTATATTTTTCAGGCTTATTTTTTTCTCATTTAACACTTAAAGGAAAAGGAAACTGTCACGTGACATCGTTTAGGGATTGGGACCGTTACGAGTTCTAATATTCTACATGAAATGGACTTTAAGGGGCTACGCTGATAATTCCCTAACGTTGCACTATAGGAAATTTTACCCACTTTTTTGGCCAAAATCAAAATTAAGATTTTTGCAGTGTATTTTTTTTGCTTTATTATAAAAAAAGATAACAAAGTAGCCATGTCTGTTTACATTTTATTTACTGATACTTTATCACATGTTTTGCTTGCAATTTTTGAATAAGTTATCAAATAACGATTGAGTGCAGTGAATTGTGTGATAGATTATAACAAAAGTTTTCATAATAATAACTTATAGTTTTTAAAAACTAAAAAATGGAAAATAATGTCGAAGGTGAGTACTTTAGTGATACACAGTGATATGTTGGTGAAGTCATCTGTTAGATCGATTAAATTGGAATAATTGAAGTGACCTTAAGATTAACTTATGGAATTATGAATTGGAAATTTATTTAGACTTACAGAAAAATGATAGCATATGATAGCCATAAAACCATAAAAGTTCTCTTGGACAATCAATTGCCTTCCGAATTTCATAAATTCCAGCTGCGGATATGTGCAAACTTTTTTAAAACACGTATTTTTACAGGTGACTACTGCGTGCCAAATTCAGAGTTATTCAATATGTGGCGATAGAAATACAACGAAGATGAGAAAAGAGCCGCTATTTGTGCCTATTTCTTTTCATACAATGCTGAGAGTCATTGTTCGGAAAACTTTAATCAATATATAAAGAAGCAATCAAGAATATTTTGTTCATATATGAATATGAAACGGCATAAAAGTTGTAGGAGTTTCAAAATTTTTGAAAAACAGCATGCTGTTTGGGTTAAAAACAATACTTCTATAAGAAAACCAGAAACGCAGTCTGCCTCCACTAAATTAAAGCCTGCACGGCCGCAATTACCTTTTTGCCAAAAATCGGAGAGAACAAAAAGACGAGTTGCAGCAGAAATCTCTAAAGATCAAAATAATGAAGTTGAACCCCTAGTTCTTGCTCCATCTATGGCTGCTCGTAAATGTAACCAGTTAGATTTAGCAGTGGTTTTAAAAGAGACTGTCAGTACTCCAACTAGAGCCTTTCTTTTAGAAAACAACAGTTATTTTGGGATGAAATAGGTTTGCACGTTGACAAGCCTAAGACTAGTGGCTATGGAAGTACTAATGACGGCAACACGGCCCGGCGCACGTTCAAAGAACATTTAAAATTTTCTGAAATTACAGGCATTGACAAAGATTCGAGTAAATTTGAAGACTTTTGTTCTCAAACGGCCACAATGTTCATGCAGAGGTATCAATAGTTGCCAATGACTGCACATAAGGTTCTTGTACATTTGCGGCAAATTATTGAGTCGACTGTAGTTCCAGTTGGATGCCTCTGAATCGCGCCACAAAATATATAAATCTGATAGATTGCTTTATGCACGAAAAAGTAGCCGTGCGAATAACTTGACAGACGTTTTAATCGAGCATCGGACACGTCAGATCCTTATATTTCCAGCCTTTGATTGAATAAACGCATCAAGCACCAGAAGAAATTAAACTTTCCACCAAAAGTGATAGAATTACTGAGATCAGAAGAGCAAAATTTCGTGGAGAATTGTCAAACAGACGAAGAAAATTCCGAAAGCGAAGATGAAGAAATTAAAATATAACTTTGTTTTGTTACTTCTTTAAATTGGTAAGATATATTTCTACTTTTATCTTTTGAAAGTTAGTGTACACTCGAAAAAAAATTATAAAAAATGTTAAATAATTTTTTTTGAGTGTATGAAAAACATTAAGGGTCCCTCCCCCCTCTTAATAGTCTTGCAAAAGTCATGCCCCAATAAATCATTTAAATTGGTCCACTTGGTCCGTTTGGCTGTAATTCATTTTGGCCAATAAAGGGGTAAAATTTCCTATAGTGCGTTGGAGCAGTTGGAAACCATCATTCGTCAAGTTATTGCTGTTTTGCTGAAACTCCAGCAGGACAAGTGTGAAGAAAAATTTTTTGTCCGTTAACACCCGAGCTTATGAATAGATTAACTATTTAACACGTCTGTACACGTGCAACATATGTATATATACAACAAATGAACACCATTCCACTGACTCGTGGAAAATTTGATTAACGTCTTGAAAAAATTGCACTTCTTTTCAATACTTTCCTTAAATTGTTTGATATTTCGAAATAATTTTAAGAACGATTTCGAAACAGAAGTTTCAGTTCACTTTATATGGCATTTTTCTGAGGGTTCCATTCCAGATATATATAAAAAAAGAACTCTTTTATATTTCTTACATGCTTTTAGAACATTTACACCAGTTAAGTGATACTCGTAAGTTCTTATTTCATTGGTCACATTACCTTCCCATTGTCTTTGCCATTATTTTCACAACTTGTGGGATAATTTCCTTTCAAACAATTAAAACAATCAAACCTATTGCTTTTCAAACCTTAAGTATAAATTTATGAATAATGTAAATCAAGCCAATACCTGGACAAAAAAAAGAATAGTTCTGTATACTCCGAAAAACTAATGAACTAAAATTTATGAACATTTGTGCGGATTTTAGTTGAAAAATAGTGGTTGCATGATGACAAGGCCGTATTTCACTAGGATTCAGTAAAGTTTAAATCAATATAACATCCAGGTCCTTATGAAAGCGTGGATTTGCTACATGCCGGAGAAGGGCTGTGATCGTGCAAAGAACTTTGTTTTAGCGCCTTTGTATTTTTTTATACACGTATTCGATGTGTGTGAGTTCTGTAGCACCTTATTGGTTCTAGAGCAAAATTTTATAGAAGAAGTTTGCTATCTGCCTCCAAGTGTTAGTTAAATAGCTATCAGTTTTATTTGTATCGACTGCATTTAAGTGGTTATTTCATGTAAAGTCAATAAACATTGTAAAGTACTAAATGGAAATTTTTTCCATCTTTCCAACAGCCAAATGAATTACCACAATTTGCTTTATGCCTCTAGTAAGTTCGCATGGGCGTTTACCAAAGTTTTATCATCAGTAAATTATGGACAGTGAAATTTTTTGCTCATTGGGATGTCATAAGCTTATATCAAGTATAATATAAAGTCTAAAATGCTGCCAGCTCCAATTGTCTAAGGTCGCTTAGAAAGTTATCCTCTATTATAACCACATTTGCAACCATTTATACAACCATCTAACTGCTTGTGTGGGTTTACCTCTACCAATTAGTCCTTCATGCCATACTTTTTCGAAAGCCTTGGAAACATATACGGGGAGACAGAGTGGCTACTTGGGCATCCTGTTTTTCTTATGTTTATAAATCAGATTCTTACGACAGCTTTTTAAAGGTGAAACCTTATTCCTCTTTAATTTGGATTCTAAAGAAGATGAGTTGTGTTTTTCATGATCAGCTCGTTGGTCTTATTAAACGGCAACCAAATTGTAGAAACGCTACTTGTGGTATGGTTTCCCGCAGGTTTCTTTTTCACCAAAAATATTTATCCATTTCGGAGTACGAGTAGAGCTTGGCCGAATAAAAAAATTTAGAATTAAAAAAAGAAATTAATAAAAATGGGGACAACTTAGAAAAATTGGAATTTTAGATATTCACTTCCGGTTTTTCAATGCGACATTTACGTAAATAAATTAATATGACGTTTGAACTAATGCATATTCCACTTCAAAACTTTTATGGTATTATAAATATGAATTAATAAAATACATATATATAGTATATAAAAAAGCAGCGGTATAGAAATTTTTTTTTATTTTATTTTATTTTATTTTTAATTTTTTTTTTGAAGTGCTCATTTCCGATTTCGCAATGTGACATTAATGTCTATAAATTTGCACAACCTTTACGCCAATGCATGTTCATATTTAACACTCTTAAAATATTTTCAACCTGCCGTAAATTAATTTAGTTAGAGGAAATTGGCATTTAAAATTAGCATTTCCGTTTTTTTTTTTTTTTGTAAAACATGCATTTACATATACTTTTAAACTAATATGAGTCCCAGGTCAAAACTTTTTTGACTATCTTCAGCTCAAAATTAATATTGAGAAGAAAATTTTTGCCTATGTTGCAAAAAAATTTCAATTTCAAATTTTAATTTCCGGCTTAGCGCATAAATTTTTATTTTCAAATTTAATTTTTTAACTGTTTCATCTTAAAAAAACAAAAACTATTTCTATATTTTTTGACCTTTATATAACTATTTTAATTAAAACATTATTTAAGCTCAAGGTCTTAGTAAATTTGTTAAAAAGTTTTGTTTGTTATTATCGATATTCCGATACTCATGGAAGATGACCCTCAATGAGTAACGAAATATCGATAATAACAAATAAAACTTTGTAACAATTTAATAAGACCTTGAGCTTAAATAATGTTTTAATTAAAAAAATTAAATTTCAAAAAAAAAACTATAAGAGGCAGTCATTCGAATATTTTTTTTAGTTCGAGAAAATAATATAAATAAAATAACTAGACATATAAACGATATTCATATCTACTGGTCAGGGCAAATATCAAGGAATTTCAAGGAAAAAATATCGGGTTGTCCGCTTCAGGTGATTTGCTTCATTTGTCATCTATGAACGAAAATTCCAAAAATTCATTTTCATATTGTATCAATGTTTTGTATACACGAAGAGCAATACCATGTTGAACATCAGTATGATTGCAAAGTTTATAGTGACAATTAGTATTGATTGATCAAAATTGCAGAGGATTTTTCACGTTCGCACGTAAACACTTGTTCAACCCCTGAAGGTTTCAATTTATTTGTTAAGAACTTTCATTACTACTTGTTAATGTTCGTACGAGTGTGTAAACGTTGTATTAAAAATTCCTAATAAAAATGGATCATATATCTGTGTGGGCTCAGAATTGTGTTATTTCTTGTACCGATCCATATTTGAAGTATAGAAAGAACTCTTCATTCGATGAACGTTATATTTATTATCTAAAAATCGTGGGTGCACAGTGCCGACGAATTTTAGCCGGCAGAAATTTTTGAGTGGTCGTCTGAAAAGATGATAATGAATGAAAATGCCAATAAAAACTTGATTAGATACAGATTTGCCAGAAGAGATTTGGTTTAAGATTTAAGGGAAAAACTTCTTGTAAAAGTCATTTTTGTCATAAAGCTTTTTCTTCTAAGGTCTTGTCCATTTTTTCAAAAATAAGAATCTATTGCACTTTGAGGAGTCATTGTAGTTTTTTTTAATATTTTGACTTCAAATGTTAAAACATAAGACATCAAGCTATAAATATGTTGAAATATACGAAAATTATATTTATAATAAAATTTTCTTTTTACCCGCAACACCAAACTGCATCATGTTTGTGTCTTAAGTCTTTTGTTTTATGGGCACTGCACTGTGGAACATTTCAATCAGTTTCTAGTTTGTATTGATTAAACTTTATGGCCTTATTATCACTAAAAGCTACTACCAATTCGTATTGTTCGTTTATTCTATTTTCATTTTATTAATTACAAAAAAACTGAACAATTTTCAAAGAAAGCTACCGATGTCATGCAAAGTGAACGCTGTCGGTTGGCCTGTGAAAGCAAATTTAGTGCGATTCGTATGCAGATCCCAATATATTGCGGTGCATTTTGAAAACCTGACAAAGATCTTTTTTTAATTTAAAATTTAATCTAGTTAAATTCCAATCTAGTTAAAGCGTAACAAAGTGTTGACAATTATTGTTAAGGCGGCTCACTTTATCTTCACATTCTTTATGATTTTTTTTTTAATATTTTTCTTAATAGAACTGAAGTAGTGCCTTAATAACCAAATTAATAACTTAATTATTGTTTTATAGTTTTATTTATCATAGATAATTTTCTTTTTTTGGTTTTATACGCTCAAAAATAATAACAACAATAATGAAATGTAAAGGTGCCGCCTTTTTTAGACACCTCAATATCAAAGCGTGCCTGCTTGCAGTCGTTGGGGCCAATTTGTTCAAGACTATTATTTTAAAATCAAGAATGTTGTCTCACATTAATTGATTTTTCACGTTCATACAGCAGCTGAAAAGCGGTAAAACAGAAAGCAAAATATAACAACGCTTTTTAGAAAGAATGGAAAATTTGTGCTCGTATTAATTAATATCATAGTGGAAAGTGGTTAACGAAATAGAAAATCTATGATAAAGTTATGTCATGACTTTTATTATAATTGGAAAAATAATAATTATTCTTTTTTTGTTATGCGGTACAAAAGCTTATAATTATGATATAAAATTAATATTGTGAAAAAAAATGTAAATGGTTTAGAAAAAAGGGAATTCAGTTATACATAAAACAATATTAAATATTTACAAATATTTCAAAGAAAATTTATTAATCATAAAGTTAAAGACTAGAAAATAAACAAAAATCGAAAAAAGGACTACAAAATAAAATACAATTTAACACAATTAGCACACAGTTAAGGCCATCTAATGGGCTAAATATAATAATACAAAAATTATGAAAATAAAAAAGCAGGGATAACATAAAAATAAATAAATTGGAATAACAAAAGTTAGAAAAAATTTTTTACCCAGTTTTTTTTGGACCACAGAGAAACTAAATGATGATCAATAGTCCAACTGTATGATGCCAAATACTCTGTGCGCTTCAGCAAACCATGCGAAAGAAATTCACAGCTTTTGCTTGTTTAATTTAAGACAGAACCCTTTAAGGACTTTAAAAAATGGTAAGAAACAAAAACGGCAAAAGATTATTTCCAATGGAATCCAGATAGGAAATTTTCGTATAGAAAGAAAAAATGTGGTGATGCGAAATGTTGTAGTACATCCATCACATTTTAAGAATTATTTAATCAATATAATTTTTTTTTAATCATATTTTTTTACATTTATCTCTTTCGCACGTAAAAACAACTCAATAATTGTCATAAAAATACTGAAATAGTGTCTCTAAAAAATGGTGTTCGTTCTGATTATTCTTAACGATTTTAACATCGGAATTTGTAAATATTTTTTTTAACCTCTGGTCCAATATACCAAAAAAAGGTTACAAACGAAAAAATTAATCTTATAAAAACTTTACGTTTCTTTTGGTATTAAAAATACTCACGAAAATAAATTACAAAGCAAATTCTCCCATAAGCCGTTTCGTATAATATATGAAAATTTTATCCTTGTGTGGAAAACAACCTGTTCCTCATGTTAAATCGCGGTAAGAAGAAAACTTACAATGATTTTGTCACTTGGCGAACATTCGATCATGTCAAATCTTAGAAAAATTGATAATCTCGAGCAAAGGGTCTTTCCATATTTCTACCCTACACTAACAAATACATGGCTTTAAACATGTTACTACCTTTGTGCACTATATGCAACATTTTAAACTATAGTTTACATTTACTCTACTTAATTGCAAACTGGGCCTTGACAAAACAAAATAAAATTAATAAGTAAAAGGAGAAAATACACAAATTAAAAAGCTTAACCGCATGAAAAATGGACCGAGCCGGTCCTACACTATCAGCAAGAATTATTTTAAAGCAAACCAAAACGATTCGTTCGCAGTTAATTTGCTAATATTTGCAATTTCAAGGCTTTTCAATTTGAAATGAACAAAATCATGAATCGGGCTATTGTTTTAGTGTGTTTGTTCAGTGTTATTTATATAATTAAAGTTCCATTTGTAGTCGTTGTTAAAATTTTATATTCTTGCATTAAAAAAAACAAGGAACTGAAACTTAAGAAAATATTTTCAATTTGAATTTCAAGTGGAAGTCGAGAGTCGTTGGAGCCATTTTTTACTGCGATTAAGTTAAAAAAATCCAATAGCACATTTCATTTATTGCCTAGAAAATGTTAACTAATTTTAGTAAAAAATTTTTCGAAAATGTTCTCAATTAAAGAACAAATTATATGCCAATTTTTTTTATATTACGACCATTTGGTAAATTTTCTAAATCCTAGTTCATGAGTTTCCATAATACTTTTAGAGCATTTCTTTGAAGAAGAGCAATATTTCCACTAGTTTCTTAAATCCACAATAAAAGAAAACAAAATTGCATCAGAACTTCTTTCAATTACGACTTTTATGCTTAAATTCAGGGACTTTGCCAAAATCCATAAACTTCCTTAAATCACAAGAGTGAACTATGTTTTATGTTTAGTGCAGTTGGAAAGCATTGCAGGATAAATATTCTTTTTAATGCTCTAATGCGATAAGGAATTAATTAGAAAATAAATCTTTTTACAACGTGATAGAACCGAACCAGGAGGCTTCTGCTTCGGAGTATTATATTTAACCAGTGAAATTATTCTGCCAATTTTCATCCTGGTTAAGGATTTCGTAATTACTCCTATTCTTTGTTAATAAAAGCAACAATTTGCATTGAAACCACATAACGTCACATTTTGTGTGAAATATAAAATTAGGCTCCATGTACTTCAAGCAAAAGGGTGAACATGTACCAGTTTTAAGTTGTCGAATTTCTCGAAAAGAGTTTTGTCGCTAGTTTGTAGTAATTTTTTCTTTTTTAGATCTGGCAAATCTTTTGGAATTGTTGGTTTCTTGATGCTACAAAAGTTTTACTAAAGTATGGGACAGTATGAACTACAATTGAAGCCAACCAGTTGAAGTTTTTAAGTGTAAAATTTTATTAATTATTTAAGAGTAAAAGATTTTCTAAATTTATTTTCTTTTACTAAGATTTTTAATTTTAATTTAAAACATATTTTTTTAAAGACAATAAATTTTTCGTTTACTATAAGGAAAATTAAGAACTATTTTTAGGTCCAGTTTTTATTACATATGAATAAATTTTTTCCACATTTAGAGAATTTCATTTAAATGGAGGAAATGTGTGAATGAATTTTTAGAAAATCTTTTTTTCTTTTTGACAGAAATGATTATTCGCTCATGAAACATGAACCTGACAGGGCACCCTATTAATTTTAACTATAAATTGATAATACTTTTGGACCCTTTTCTTATTATTATTATTATTATCTATTATTTGTTTGTTAGAAATATTAGAAATAATTAAAATACCATCAGAACAGAGAATGAATTAATTTCAAGAAAAATACACATAATTTAGCTCAGCGCTATAGACATTTAATTTAATTCAAGGAAACCAAAACGGAAATTTTAGAAAATATTTTATTCGTATTATCATTTCTGGTGATTTGATTTTTTTGTTAACAAAATTTGTTATTTCCTTAATTCAGTAAAAAAATTTTTGTGTTGGAAAACATTAAAAAAAACTCTCTTTTTATTACTATCAAGCTTTTTGAAATAATTTGATTTTCCTGAAGAAGACGACCACAGGGTTTAGAAGTATTGAAATAGTGCAAAAAATAAATATATTATTTATATAAAAAAACAATAGAAGCGTAGTAAATAATTAAGTCTTTTATAAAATAACTCCCTCGTACACACCATTTGAGAGAAGCAATAAAAAACACAAAATTGTTTGGTTTTCAACTAAAATACTCGAGTCAACGGAATTTATAGAAATAGTCAGTAAATTAAAAAAATATAATCAAAAAAATTTTTATTAATTATGTTCAATTTAAAAAAAAATATTGAAATGTAAGATTATTGCAGTCAATTTCGTTCGATGAATTAATATCCATTCCCAGGAGTAAATTTTTATTTACTATTAAAGAGGAAAGAAAATATTTAAACGACATAGAAAATTATCCGATTTTAGTTGGCCAGCTAATGTGAGATAAGTCTGCCATAGACTATAGGAAATCTAGAACTTTAATATTTTCAACCCATTTTTTTAATAATTTTTATAACGAATTTTTAAGAAAATCGCTCATTCATATTTGTAGCATCTAGCAACAACAAGATCTTGCAAATACTTACATTTAACTAAATTGGGTTATTGGCTCAAAGGGACTCAAATCTTGCAAAGGCTTTATGAAATGCTTGAATTTGGTCCTGTCTACAGCCACTTTTTTATCTGGCGTCATATCAGCTGAAAGCTCTACGTTTCTTTGCCCTTCTATTCCTGCTGTCATGTGGATGCTCCACTAAGAACTGTTTTTGGTTAGAGCATTGTTATCTTTCTTCAAAATATTTGCGATCCATTTTCTATTTCGATGCATTAATGTCATGTTTAAATGAAATATATTGCATCTCTAGTGTAACTAATCGTTGCTGATGTTAATGACCCAAAACGTTTGGTGCATGCGTTCCACGCATTTCTTGAGCAAGACCTGTATAGAAAAAATATGGTGAATGACCTTACGGCATCTTTTTTGTCGTCCTTCCTGCAATACAGGATAGAATCAATAAAACCTTTTTGACTAAAACAGTGTTTGAGACTTTTGTTTTTTTCCACTGAGCATTTTAGTGGTTTGTTTTATATAACTATAATTACTACCATTTTTTTAAGAAGAGGTAACATTCAGGCTATTGATGCCTACTCCGATGGTGAAAAAGGGGTAGTGGTAGCAAGGGGTCAGGTTGTAAAAATGAGAGATAGAGGCAGCTTACACTACTCCTATGCAATTCTGCTATTACGCGCTTTGATAATTTTACATTAATGCTGCAGCGCCACTAGCGTTGAGTAGACGTATTAACTTTCTTAAAACTGTATGTGTTTTAGCCATTTTATTAAATGTTTTACTTCGCCAACGATTCTGCTAAATTATCATAGAATAGTAGCAATCGCTGCCAGTTACTGTTCATTGACCAGTGGTATGCCTACATCACTTACACAGTCCAAAAAAAACTAACACAATGCCACACTAATACACATCACTTGAGCTGAACAGGGATCGAACCCACGTTCTCACAAAGCAATAATTTGCCTTGTAGTCAACGTGCCAACTACTTCAGTCAACAGCACCATGATATCAATATGATTGCTGCAACGAAATGATTAGATATCAATAATTTTAAGACATACCAGGCTGCTGTTTTCTTAGTGGGGAGAATTAGAAAGGAGTACTCGTATAAAATACATTTGCATGAAATTTCTAATCCTAAGTATATGAGCAAACCTAAGACGATTTTTAAGCTTACAAATCTGATCGAAAAAGAAGCCTTTAATACGTCAATTCTAACCCAACTTTTTGCAACGAAATCAATTTTTTTTATTAACCAAATTATTTATTTTTTATGATTTTTCAGTATTTCAACACCCAGTGGATTTTGGATTTTGCTTCAAATTTTGTAAAATATTTTTAATTTCCTGAAGAAGACACCCACAGGGTTTTGAAATATTGAAAAATCATAAAAAATAAATATATTGTTTTTTTATAAACAAAGAAGACCTCAAACTCATAAAAAAATAATACAATTAATTAATAAGTAAAAAGGTCGAATAATATCATCAATTTGTTTAAATAATTTAATTAATTGCATAAAAATTATCCTTTTCACTTCGTTACGAATATTATTAGGACTGAAATGCCAATCTAAACAGAATGTATATTTTTGTACATCATAAATTTGTCATTTATTGTTCTTAAAATAAAAGCAATTGGGCGGTCAAAAACAACCCACTCACACACAATAGAGTTTTGAAGGCATTAGCGCAAATGTATAAATATTTTCTCCATTTGACAATTTAATTTTTCTCTTATCCTTGTAATTGAGTTAACACAACAAATTTAGTGCTGCTTGCAATAAAAACAAAAAAATAAATAAATAAAAACCAACAGCCATTTAAAGAAAAGGTCAAAAGTTGCACTATCCAAGGACCACACATACAAAGACAGCCAGCCGCTCTCACACAGCCATTAACATCCACACCGTTTTTATGCAATTGCCGCTTAATATTCCAGCCATGGCATCAATGTTTTGGTTGCCTGATACGGAGGGCCAGCTCGTAAAATATTCCCCTATTTATCATCTTTTCAATTGTTGCTGCTGTTATTGTTGTTGCTTTATTGGTTTTATTGGTCATGTTTCTCTGGAAAACCAAGAAATGAATATCTTACTTTTGGTTTAGATGAGGCAAGTATACTGGGAAAAAAAGTTCGGCGGATAAACATTTTGAAGTTGTGGCCATTTTTCTATGTCCTAGAGAAAAGTCTTTTAAATGAATTTATTTCATTAATCAGGCATGTGATGGAAACTATTTGATTTCACAACGAATGTTTGGAAAATATTTGATAGAATTCAATCTTGTTTGAGGGTCATTTTTGATTCGATTTATTAATTTGAAAGAAAAAAAAAAATTGATAAAAAATTACAACTAAAACAAATAAATACATACGAATTTTAAGATGAAATATAAAAAATATATATATTTAAAAACTTTATTTATATGTTTTGTATATATTTTATAATTAAATAAACAGAGATGGGACTCGTAAATCATTTGAGTGTAGTTTTGATATTTTGTAATATAAAATATAAATTTTCATTAGCATTTTTCACTGCAAATACAGAACAGAGTCTGAGGATGATATCAAAAAATATCCTAAATAAGTCCAGCTTAAGCTCGTTTATGATTTATCTATTTTCTACGATGAAGCAAAGTGTTTAAAACATTATTAGAACTTCTGATATCTAACTACCATAGTCTATTTTTGTCTTATAAATACCTATTAGACCTATTAGTCCCGGTATTTAATTTACTTTAGTTTAATTGCAACAAAGTGTGTACCAATCAACATCTTTCAGTAGCGAAAAGAATTTAACCAATCGTACTGCTTGTTGCCAATTAACAAGCAAACTTCTACGAGACTGATATCCTTGTTTTTTTTAACAACATCTGTATGACAATAAAAATTAAAATTTTCTTATAATCCTGCCAATTCCTGGCACAGTAGGTTGATTATGATGACTATAATCACCGCGTAATGCTCGAAAAGTGGCCACATTTGAGGCAACACTTTTGTAGTACTTTTTTGTTATTTTACTGCATTCTTCGATTGCAAAATCATCCATATTTGTAAATGGCAAATCTTTTACTAAATAAATGACATTTTAGATGACAGATGAACGTTTAGATGACAGCCTTTGTCCCACCGGCGGTTGTGAAACCATCAAATAGATAATCCGATACTATTTTGGCTTGATTGAAAAATGATTTTTAGAAATCCCCTACATTCCTCTACACTCAATTTTCCTGTAAAGATTAGTATTCTGTTAGAATTTGTTAAAAATTTTGAATAATATCAATATTTTCATAAGACAAATTTTACAAACAACGTCCGTTTGACGATTTAGTATAATATTTTTTCATTTTAATTAATTTTAAACGTAAATTGTTCTGTGCTTTTTTATGCAATATTGTTTTATATACGTAAGAAAATTTATTTATTTAATTATAATATTTTTTTTATTTTTATTTTAATTTCGTACGAAATCAGTGCCATTCTTATTATTTCACAGGTAGAAAAAATGTTGCTTGTTTTTCAAAACATAAACACAGTATGACTTGTGCAACATAATTTTTTTTTTTTTTCATATGGAGTTTACCAAAATTTCTCATGAAATTTTGAACAGAATACTAATCTTAAGAGGAAAAAATCCCGCTAAATTTAAGGGGAACCCCAGAAGTTGCCAACAATGTCCGGAAGTGTAGTAGTGCAAATTTGTAATCTCTTGAATGATTTTGACATGGACTTATATTTTTTGATATTAACTGCACGGTTTGGAAAATTTCTTTAATGCGTTGGGAAAAGTATTATATTTTTTTTGTGTAGAAAATAATTTTGTATAGAATAGACCTGACAAATGCAAAGTGTAAAAGCCTGGCAAAGTATGTATCAATTACTGATAATTGAAAAAAAACGTTTGCATATAAATTTATAAAATAAATATTTTTCTTTTACAAAAATTATTTTCAAAATCAAGAATAGATTCTTACATCTTTGTGGAAGTAGTTGAGATTTTTAAGCAATGTTTTGTACAATTTGACTTCTTTGGAAGTTATAAGGAAGCACTATGCACTAATGGATTCTCGGAAGTAATGAAAATGTGCTTCCTTGAGAATAATATTATATATATTGGCTCATCTGCAGACCTCTAAGCAACCATATTGTTAAAAGTATAGAAAATTCGAAATTTATTCAGATATTCCCAATAAGTGATTCCTTGTTTTCATATCATTTTTCTGTCTCTTATAAAATTTTAGCCCTTTAAAAATTTACATCTCTACTTCTATTGGGTTAACTTATTATTTTAAATTTATTTATTTTTTTCAGTGTAACTCTGATTGCTTCGTGTTTAAGGAGTCTTCTTTTGTTTGTTGTTTAGCTTGTGTCTTTCATTTTGTTATTGTTGTTATTGTATTTAGTGTCAAGGATCAACATCTTCAATATCATTGGCCTTTTATTGCTTATTTCTATTTGCACATTGGGTTATATTGTCTTTTCGTGGTTGTATTTTCTATGACCAATCCATGTTAGTTTTTCAGACCATTTTATTAGTGTTGTTGTAGCTGCAGCTATTGCCATTTGTTGGTAATGTCATTATTATAAGGAGAGTTTTTATTATTATTATTATTATTATGAGTAAATTTCATGTCTATTTTCATGTAAGTACAACCACTTACATGCAACGTCAAACGCTTTGAAACCAGCACTCACTACCTGATGCTGGGTTGGTTTTTTCTCTGGTCGACAAATCTTGTTGCATTGTTGTTGGTTTCGGTTGTCATATCACTTAATGCTTTTGTGTAAAAGTATTGAACAGTGGAAAGAAACATACAGTGCATTTCATGCAGCATCACTAGGATCCGTTCTAAACACACCTTGATTTTGAAATTTTTTTAAACAATATTTAACCCTATTACAATGCTACATGTTGCATGTCTATGTGTGACATATTTAATTTCATCTTTATTAATTTCTGAGATGTTGCTGGTATATACACACATGATGCACACACTTCCTCTTATACTAACGAATGTTTATTATCCAAAAGGGTGTGTCGCCAAAGGTACATGTTTTTGGCTGTTGTCGTTTTTTATTTCTTTGATTCTAGTCTAATTAATGCAATCTGTGCGGAGTTAAGTGATTAAACTATTAAATATATTTTTATTCTCCTTGTAGAATTCTGTGGAAGATACAAGCAAATGTACAGTCATAAAAGCAGACATGCACAGAAAAAGTTGATGCTCGAAAACTTTCAAGCAAACGTTTTGTTTAAAGCAGATTTTAATTTCAGTAAAACTTTTTTCTATCCCTTTGGATATTAATTGCAGTTTTTAAAATAAATGTAAAAATTATTATTATTATTATTATAATTTGTTTGCATTTAAATTTAAAAAAAATTTGTCTGCAAATGTTTTTTGAATTTCTTTGATTCATTCAAATAATTTTGTTACTGGAAACAAAATTCTGTTTCATCTGTGAACATGTAAATTTAACATACACAAAAAAATATTAAAATCTAATATTAACACATTTTTTAATATAGGGTTAATGGTTTCAAAACCGCCGGTCGGTAATAGGCTGTCATCTAATAAATATATGTCAACCAAAATGTCATTTATTTAGTCAAAGATTTGCCATTTACGAATACAGATTAATTTACAATCGAAAAACGCATTAAAACAATAAAAACTTATTACAAAAGTGGTGGTTCAAATGTGGCCACTTTTCGAGCATTACGAGGTGATTATGGTCATCATAATCAATCTACTATGCAAGGAAATTGATTATAAAGAATTTTGATGGGACTGGAAGTGTTACAGGGGGTTATTCTCCATTGCAATGCGTAAGAAAAATGGTACCTAATCAGAAAATTGGTATGCTTTATTGCGATTTCGGATTTTCCTTTCGCAGAAATTTTTTTTTACTTTCGCAAACCTGGCATCAGTGTACTCTGTAATACGAAAGCGTATGTTAAAATCGTTCGCTAAAACTAAATATCTTGCGCTAACTAAATATCAAACGCATCGCAATAGCGAATAACCCCCAGGTGTGGTCAGGTCGTGTGCATCATCACAATTTGTACACAGCCGAAAATATCGCTTCTGTTAGTGAAAATGTAGCGGATAATCCGAATTTTTCGATTCCAAAGTGTTCTTTGGAATTTGACCCGTCTAGCGGCCCATTATGGCGTATTTTATATTTGGATTTGCTCATCGATACATATAAAATCCAACTGACGCAACAATTAAAATCGGCTGACCATTCACAAGGCCGTAGAAGTGATGATTGGCAGGTAGAGCAACAGGCTTTCAATGCGGGTTTTTCGAACTAACTTTTCTGCAGCGATGAAGCTGATTTCCCACTCGGTGGTTACCTCAACAGGCAAACATTGTCACATATGTGGCTCGGAGAACCCAGAAGTGATTGTGGAAAACCCATTTCATCCGAAAAATTTGACTGTTTGTTGCGCATTATGGTCAGGAGTTGTCATTGGGCGTTTTTGTTCGAAAAGGAAGCTATAAGAAATCTTACCGGCAATTCAGAGCGCTAAGGCCGCATGCTAAAGGAATTTATTTTTGTTAGCAATTGAAGATTGTGAACTAGAAGATATGTGGCTTCCACAAGATAGTGCCACGAGCCATAAAACAAGACCGATTTTCGCTTTGTTGCATGTGATGTTGCCCGGACACGTAATTTCACATTTTGACGATGTCAGTTGGGCAGCAAGATCATGCGATTTCAGGCCTTCAGACATTTTATTGTGTGGGACTACGTCAAAAACCGTGTCTACGCGGATAATCTCGTAAGGTTGGAGCATTTGAAAACCAACAGCCGTCAAGTTATCGCCGAGATACCGCCCTAAATGTTCGAAAAATTGTTCGCAAACTACCTCAAATGGATCCTTTGCTGCAACCAATCTATAGGCAGCTATTTAAATTTCATTGTATATTGTACGTAATCCCAAGATCCAGGCATTATAATGAGATAAAAGTTTTGTCAAAATCGTTGATGCACGTGTGTTGTATGTGACTTTACTTTTCTTTCAACAAAGTCAAGGATAGAGTACAAAAATGCCAAACTTAGCCTACGGAATATCATTTAAAGGAATAGTGATAAATATAACAAAGTATACATAGAAACAAAACAACAAAAACAAACTAACATTTAATAGTTAATAAGTTATTCTAGGAAATATAGAGAAACAAAAAACGGCAACTCATTTGACTTTTCAGGAAGTCAAGTTAAACAAACTGTGTATCATCTGTGAAAATATTCTAATTTTTAAAGTACTTTTTTGTAAATATGTACTTATTACTTAAAAAGTTTTAATTTGTTGTAATCTTAGCTGTGTGCATTTCATTTTAGATCATCAGTACACTTCAGCCATTGTGTTTGAAGAGCATTCAAACCCACAAGTATTTCACCAGAATTCCATAAAATTCATTCAAATAATTTCTACGTGTGACTTACAATAAATATAAACATGACAGCCTTAGGAAATCTTAAAATACAAACAGCACAACAACTATCATATATATATATATATATATATATATATGGATTATAATATTTTTACTTTTCTTGCAACCTGGAGAATAGCTGGAATAATAATTTTAATAAACAAAGTTCTTATTACCTTGAATTCACATTAAACACTAAATTTCTTCAAAGAATAATTAAAAAAAGTCCATAAAGTCCATTCCCAGTGGTAAATTATTTTCTTTGAAAAAAGAAAATTGAATTGAAAACTACGAAACAAAATTTACTTGCTCAAGACACTGAAGCATAAAAAATAAGTTCCTCCAACGACTAACACTCGTTAGAATCATTAAAATTATTTCGAATCCTCACTATCCTCCTCCTCGTAATCTTGCAATTTACATGCCTTGATTGAAGCTCTTTTTTATTGTGTTAATTGAAAGCATTTTATATATATTCGACATATATCCGTTTTCAGGACTAACGTAAATTGTAAGCCTCACGTCTTATTGCAATCGCCTCAAATTATGAGTATATCAACAAATCAATGAATTAATTATAAAACAAAAGCTGGTAGTGTTGTTCAGAACTACAGATATTTAAAAAAAAATCACAAACCAAAATTATTAACATCAATAAGGTCCTGTCCACCACCAAGGGCGAGAAAAACTTCGTTGCAACATTTATTTTCAATTTAAATATTCCAACGAAATTTCCTTGCGCACTTAAAGGTCTTAATACGAATAAGGAACATTCTTATATTAATTCCTCATACATTGTATATTAAATTATCTAATTGATTTTAATCACGATCTCATCTTTCTTCATCATCACCAGAACGAACGAACGAAGGAGCGAAGGAACGCACACTTTAAGCAGGTGCTTTAAATTCGATAAATTTTCAATTAATAACAACAGCAGGTAATCGGGAGCAAAAAAGGCGGCTTTGGAAATTAAAAGAACGCTTATGGCTGATTTCCATGTTTGTTTTTCTTTTAACTTATTTGCCCAGATTTCGTTGTTGTTGTTGTTGTTTTTCTTACTATGCAGATATTAAGTTGTTAACAACGTTTTTATTTTTCATTTAAATGAGAAAAAGAAATCAGCAAAGTGAGATAAGATATGATAAATACTAGGAGTATTTCATTACAATTATTTATACTTAAAATAACAAACAACAAATACAACTAATTTCACAAGAACACACAATAGCAATAACAACAAAATATAACAACAATTTTTAATATCAAGCGATAATAAACATGCTGGCAAATACGAACAACAACAGCAGCAGCAATGAGATCAACAAACCGTAAAACATTTTCCTCTTAAATGCTGTTGGCTGCCGTTTGTACTCGCACAAGGATAAAAGTGAATTTTATCTTAACGTAATCAAGTTGTAAGAAAAGATGAAAATAAATTAATGAAACACACTACATATTTAAAAGTACCCTACAGTGGGCAATCCGGATTTAACCAAACAATTGCTTCGTAAGTGTCTCAGTAGTGTTTTGAAAATATATATTTCGGATTTAAAGCGGAAATTTTAGTTCAAACTCTCATGATAAATACTACGAACTCTATTTTTGACAATTAAGTATATCGCTGCCGCCGAGCAGGCTTTAAAGACCCTCACACAGTGTAACAGACAATAAAACCTTTGCGTTAACAATAGAACATTTGCGTTCTCAGATCAAACCTTTTTTTATATATACAAAAGTAAAAGAAAACTAATTAAAGAAAAATTAAAAGATGATTTTTCATATACAATATGATGCCGGAAGTATGACATTTCTAGAATTTCCAAAAAAAAAATTGTTTTTTCATAACATCTTAAATACCACTTCAGATCCACTTAATAAGATCCCAAAAAAAGATAACATCCCGCAATGAAAATTATTGTAAAAGATTTGAATTTTTATTACTTTTGGATCACAAGTTATAAATATTATTGACTTCCTTGGAAGTTCTTTTTTCACTAGAAGTGAAAAATGTACATGTTGAAAATTTTAGATTTACGATTTATGAAAATATGGCATTTTATTTTAGAAATTTCCCTTTTTCACAATAAAAACTGAAATCAATTGTCGAGATTTATTTGTATATTTTGTAACTATTCGCAAAAAGAAAAATAGTTTTTTTCAAAATAGTTTTTAAAACTTCTTAAGTGTTGTAAAAATCATTAATCAACATTACCAAATGTGGGCACTTAAAATTTCTAATAAAGGACTACAAAAAATTGTACAATACTAGGACTATTTTGTAAATAAAATACATCTAAATCACCTTCCTGCATCTGCATACTGAGTATTTTATTTGGCAAAGAAGATCAATTTTCAAAACGGTGGCCTTAAAAACGATTTTTTTTGCAAAATTTTTTCCATATTAGTTCAATTTAAGTTTTTTTTTTTTGACTATTATGATTAAGTAGAGAGGATATTCAAATTCTTTTACACATTTAAGTGTATTACCTTGTCTCTCTCTCTCCCTAAAAGTATATCTCACTAATACACTCATCACCTCAATTTTCTTTAATATTTTCAACGGGTCAAAGCACTGTGCGACTTATGTTGATTACAGATGGTTTTCGTTATACTAACACGTTATCAAATATTTCAACCTGTCAATCAATGTAATAAAATCACATGAGTGCAACATTATAAAATAATAGAAGATATGATGTCATTCACGCACCACTCGTGACCTCGAATGAATGCACCCTTTGCACGTCCCTTTCATTTAAAAAAATTCAAAAACATTCGAGTACCTTTTATTACCGTTTAAAATCCATTTTATTTCCGTTTAAAATTGTGAAGCCAATGGAGAAGAACTTCTCTGGTTAAGCTGCAAAATGTTGAGTAGCAACTCCTCCAAAAAATTTAATTTAAAGCTCGTTCATTATGAACCCTTAAAAATATTATTCTTTAATGATTAACTAATCTGCTGCAAGTTTGAGCGACACTAGCCTTTTAAGGGTATAAATGCCCTTTACCCCCAACAATTAAATAAAGTAAAACCAATTCGGTGATCACATGATCAATATATACGTTTCTTTCATCCTGCATGATCGAACTCCTTTTGTAACCTCTTGATTTTTTTAAAAACATTACTTTATCATAAATTTGTTATCGAAGAAATAAATCTCTTTTAAAATGGTAAGAAGATTACGAGGGCAAAACAAAAACCATTATATATGCCTTTAACTACTCGACGCAGTCATATCGTCTGCCATCTTTGAAGTTGCAGTAGAATTGCTGCAATGGAAATATTATAAATAATTATTGTTGCTGTTGTGCTGATCGCCACCAAATGCATCATTTTCCACATGCCGATATAAATGGAAATCTTGAGTATCAATTGATTGAATTGATCAAATTGATCAAATCCATCGAACGATCGATCTATCCATCGTTACCTGGCGGTGGTAATTACCGATATAAAGCGAATGTTGCTGCTGCTGATAAAGCGTATTGATGATAGTCATGCTTTGGGGCTGGCAACACAGCACACAGACGTGACAAACAAACCAAACAACAAAACTCATTAACGCCGTAATTAAAACGACAACAGCTTTAAGATAAAAAAAAAATTGCACTCAAATGGGGAGGAAATACAATCAGAAATATATAAAAATATACAGATTTTTTTTTATTATTTACACGCACAGATTTTAAAATGTAGAAAATTTTAGATTTTGTTTAGGAAAGTTCGCGTGTGATCATGGCATTCGGGTGAGATTACTATTAGATCATTTTTATATATGAGTAGAAAATTTTGACATATTTCCGTTTTCAATTAAGAGCCTCTTTGTAAGGATGGTTGTTTGACCGATAAGTAGTATATAACGACTACCGCAGCAATCGGATCAGTACAGAACTATTTTAGTTTAAGTAGATCTTTGATATTTTAAGTTATTTAGTTTAGATTAAAGAGGCAGCTCTCTCTCTCACTGGAAACCGTAGTTGGACTTTTTGTGTTTCCTGTTAAGAGATAAAATACGAGGATATGGTAGAGGGAAGGATGCAGTTTGAGAGACAGCGGAAATTTTTAGATAAAATAGTGGCCCAATAGTTGCCCCAAGACCGTAGTGTTTTAGGTCTGTCTATTTATTCTTTGGCTATTTCAGTGAGACTAGCGAAGTATTCATGTCTTAGAAAAGTGAATCCTTTGGCGGCTTCTAACGAAGTCATTTTACATGATTAATGAATACGGCAGAATACATTGCTCTTAGACTTCAGCAGTACATCTCTTTGATTAAGTTATATATCCTATATTCTACCATAATGGATCTAATTAAGGCTTAGCTGTTAAGCTTGAGAGAGATCTAGTCTGGCCCCCTTAAGTTTTTAATAGGGCATCAAAATTACTTAGGTCGCTGGATAAGGAGGCACAGTGCATAATTGTAAGATCAGTTACAAGAAAATCAATTAATTATTCACTGAAACCGATCTCTCTTTGGCACACAAATTTATTATCTCATAAAAAGAATGCTAAAAGGAGACTTAATTCCTAAGTAAAGGTTGTTCTAGCACTTTTATTTAAAAAAAATGCTGTCCTTTTTGTATGGTGGCGATGGACTACAGGTCAAGAAAAAATATGCTTCTCTCAAACATATTATAATGTTTATCCGATTTATTGAAAATGTCCTTATAAACATCACTCCTGTGGATTTTGTCATAATACATTTTATGAAGGCGAATTAATATCAGAAAAACTCACCCGTCCAATGCAAATGCAAGTCTCTCACGGCACAATGTCAAGTGCTGTAGAATAAAAGTAGAAAATAAAGTAAAATATTTAAAATTTATAAAAAACAAATAAGCAAATAATTAAAACAAATGAGAAAATTTTGATATTAAGCAGCGAACAAATTTAGCAGAAAAAATATCAGTTGCGTGGCCGACTCCAGCTGTTTTAAATCGAAATGAGTTTTTTTTTTGGAAATTCTGTCAAATACAAATAAAGAACTAAAAAAAATTTGTGTTATTTGTTGTATATAAAATTAGTTTCCTGTAGTATATTTAGCACAATAAAATTAAATGTTTTAGTAATAACCATCATATTATTAGTATCCATAGATCCTGTATAAGGATCTATATCTGGCTAGCGGTTTCATTTGGTTCCTGCTCATGCCTTGTGTGGCAGCCTACTTCTCAATCTGTCGTCGCCTTGTTTGGAAGAGTGTGGCCTGCGGCCTAATCGCTTGAGAGCTCCACTTTATTACTACTTCGCTAATATCACCATTGGACTTTCTCAGCGTGTGCCCAGTCCAAAACCATTTTCTTCTTCAATTCTCTACTTTGATTGATGTTTTGTTGTATTTTTGGTCAGAGACAGTTCTTGGAATTTGTGGTTAGCGAAAATATGCATTATGTCGGTTGATAAGTTCCTAAACTGCGCTTATATCTTTGGTTGCTACATCACATGATTCGCATCCATATAAAAGTGTGGATTTCACACATTATTGGAATATTTTTAATTTTGTATTGGTAACGATATGTGAAGATCTCTGCAGAAAATTCAGTTGGCCAAATGATTTGTTTCCAGCATTTATTCTATTTCTTATTCAGTATTTCTCGGAATAGTTCCGTCTTGTCACGTTTCTAAGTTATTGGTTGTTGATATGAAGGGTATTAGTGTTTGATGTACTGATTTGCACTATCTGTGTTTTGGCGATGTTTATCTTGAGATTCGCCCTGGATGAGCTACTTACTGTATATCGTTTATCATCGAATATGTGTGACAGAAGATAGAAATCATTTGCATAGTTCAGGTCTTCCGATCTTTTGTTTAATCTCCTGGTTAGTCCTCGAGCTTCAGAAAGGGTCTTTGTTGTACATACTCGAGTGCAATATTAAAGGGCATTGCCTATCTCCAGCTCTTATATTGATCGGATCACTGATACCACCACTGTCGTAGTGGGTGTTCGTTTACAGAGCTTTAATAACGTAAGTAATTTGGCGAGTGTTGCGTTACAGAGCAGCGCATTTTATATTCTAGAATCTGTCAAGACTCGAAAAAAGCTATAGAAGCTAGATGGAGTGGTGAATGCTATACTATGTACTCTTTAGTGAAGATTCTTACCCTCTTTATGTGATCAACACAAGATTTTTGTGTTGTCGGAATTCCGTCTGCTAATGGCAAAGGACTGGATTGAAATAGTTCATTAAACGCTTGTGATTTATTTCAGCAAATGAGTTGTTCGTAATGGTTTTTGCACTGTGTGTCGTCTTTGAATTCGTCACACAATTCGATGAAGTCCCAGAATTTTTTTTACAAGTACTGAATTATAATCTTGCTATAATAAGATGCCTTTACTTATCGGGTACGTACTTTTTAGACTGTTAACTTCTTCTGTTATTATTGCTTGTTGATATATCATATCTAGCGGTATGATTTAGATCCCTTTACGTTTCTATTTCGCTAGATAAAAGCATGAAGTATTTATTCGTTCATGACTTCATCTGTTCGCTTCCTGAAGTGGCAAATTTCTCATTGCATTTTCGAGGTGATTTGCAGTCCATGAGAGTCCTGTCTGTGAGTTGTTTCTTAATTTTGTAGAGGCCTTTTATGTTGTTATAATTGGCTAAGGATTTTGCTTCCTTTGTCGAGCTATTTTGTCTCATGTGAATTTTTATATATAAAATATATAAAATCACGCCCCGAAATACTGTTTTAGTCAGAACTATTATTTTGTGTCGATTATAAATGGCATGAATGAACAAAGCATGATCAAACTGATCATATATGTATAAACTCTATCTTTTTCGTTGAGTGCAGAAGACAGATATTTAACGAATTATTTTATATTCCGTGACAGCTCTCAGTGCTAACTTCGTTAGCTCTTCACGATGTAGTCCTGCGAAAATTACGCATCCCATAATTTTAAGAGGATTTCGATTAACTATTTTGTAATTTGCCGCAACTGTTGCTACCATTTTAAAGCCAACAGGTCATTTACCGCATGCCGCAAGTGTTGCCCTTTTAAAACAATCACATTCACATGTACACATTGCATGTACATGTACATAAAAGAGAGAGTATATATTTTCATTATCATGCGTAATTTATCAACTTAATCACAAATCGAAAGACATATCTCTAAAATACATTAAATATTGATGAAAAATAAAAAATTAACAAAAAATAAGGCCGACATAAAATAAACAGCCTCCTTATTAACGATAAACTACCGTTTTTTTTTTCATTTGTACTCATGGGTCAGTTGTTGCATGTCCCTCAGTTACGAAAACCACACAAATGTGTGACAGTTTTTGGTCCCTGTTTGTTTGTTTTTATGTGTTTTTTTTCTTTTCTTTTAATTTTCTGTAATCTCTACCAAACTAATATTTGATCTTGACCAAAGTAAAAAAAAAAGATCCAACAACAAACATATTTTAGTTCATTTTCAACTTCCTTTTTTATTTTATTTATTTTGGAAGGTGTAAGAGTCATTACAGTGCAGAGATTTAAAAGAATTAATTAAAATGCTCGGGATGACAACTTATATCCCAACAATATTTTAATAAAAATGATTTTACTGTCTGCATTATGTATTGCTGAAATAAATACCAAGTGACCGTAATGATCATATTTAGTTTAATGTAGGCTACATTAAAGAGAAGAATGATTCACCTCATGTCAGAAAGACACACATAAGCCAGTAAAGCCTTGTTGTGCGCTACCATATGGAAAAAAACAAAAACCTATATCCAATAGGAATTTTGTGCCATGAAGGTAGATCTCCAATTGTTTGCAGTCATACCCCTGAGATGAGTAATATCTTGCCAGCATAAGAGCCCAGCAATGAAAGAGGAAATGTTCCAACAACTCAATGTCCTTCCTATATGCCCTACATTCGTCATCCTCTACAACACCACTCCAGTGCAGATGTGCTCGTAAGTTGGAGTGCCTGATCAAGAAGTAAGCCAACTTTCGTAATTCGGGCTTTCTTAACCCGAAACAAACTCCTCGTCATATACCGTTCTGGGTCCCTGATCGTACTTACCACAGCTTAGTCAGTTTAGGACAGTGTGGAAAATTTTAATTCGCTCTTTGCAGTTCCAAAGAGGTTTGCATTGGCCAGGGTTACTGTCTGCAACACTCTGGCCTTAATCGCCCCAGACTGCCTCTACCTTCATTTATAATTACGCCATGGAGGGAAGGCACCTAAAAGAGGCGTGATTTGCCATGTGCCACCTAATCTTTAATTGTCCTTTTTCGCAATAGTTAATTTAAAATTGGCTGTCCTTGACCTAATGTTTGCCATGAGCCGTCTTGTGTTCAGACTGCGAATGTAAATTTTGGTGTCTGATTCTTCTGTAAAAAAAATCCTAGGCCGGTCTTTTCCTTCGGTCTAGAACCATCCGTATAGTAACAGGTGCCTTCCCTAAGGTTAGATCCATCAATAAGTGTTTTTCGGTGTTTCATGGTTAGTTTTAATATTCTTCTCCGGTATTCGGTCAGACATATCCCACCTTTGCCTTTTGATCATTTATTATTCACATTTTTTCTTTGCGTTTGTGTGCAGAACAAATATACCATAATCAAATATTATTTTGCACGGGATGGTGTTAGCTGCTCCTACCTGGTAAAAAGTTTTCCAACTCTGGAGTATTTTATTCCACACAAAAACATAATTTTTTTATATGGGCCAACAAATCATTCATAAAATGATATCATTCTTTCGAATTATGTATGAATGTACGAGTATGTGTGTGAGTGTGTGTTTGTGTGTCTCATCAATGCGACATCTAGTTGTTGGCTGGCGAGGATTATAACAACCTTAGATGTTGCTTTAGAGATAAAGGGTTTCTGTTTGTTTGTTTGTGGTTGTTCTTACGAATGTACATCAAACAATTGACAACCTAAGAAGCTTCCAAAGATTTTCGATTTCATGTTTTCGATTACATATTTGGTTGGTGGATTTGTTGCTGTTGTTGCTTTCCTCAGCCTCGATATCAGGCTCAGTGTGTTATTTTGGAATGTTCTTTAGGTTATTTTTTTATATTTTAGTTCAATTAAAATTAAACAGAGTAAGGGATACAGCAGAGAAAAAAACACAAACTGAAGCGCTTTTCTACGCTCTCTGTCAGTTTGACAACATGTACGTTGTTGCTTTTTAACTTTTTTTTTAATGTTTTCTTATTTTCTTGTAACTCAGAAATAAAAACCAAGTGTTTTGATTTATTTCAAAAGATAAGCTGATTTGATATGAATGAACGTGTTAGTTGTCCATATATTTTTGTTCAAACCCTCCGGCCTCCCCGCAGACCCACATACTTTTCATACAACACAGTTTGTCTTGCTTGATTTCACTCTTAAATATTTAAGCTTTTAGAATTTCTATGCTATTTTCATAAATTTTTATTAAGTTTTTAAATAAATGTATAATAAATCATAATTTTGAGTCTATAATCGTTACGATTTAACACCTACAGCCGCAGTAATTCAGTCGCTCATATTTGTCTCATTTTATTTCAAAATGTTGTCGTTAATGTTAATGTTGCTACTGTCGTTGTTGCTTTTGCTCTCTTGCTTGTGGTATTTCTTACAAGAAGTGCGTTGTTAATCAGCATTTGACCCATATGCGTTGTTGGTGTTGTTGCATTGAAATCAATACCAGAAGCAGGTAACTTTACGCTTCACCAACCGTATCATTTAATTTCTGTTCAATTTGAATGCGAGGCATTCGTTTCGTTTTTATTTTTTTTATTTTAAGCAGCTCAGATTTATTCTTGATATTGATTGGTTGTGAAGTAATAAATGATGAATGAATTGATTTTATATATATTAACAACGAATAAGTGCTTCTGTATAGATTTTTTTTCACTGGAGAGTCAAAGTTTTTACAAACGACATGCATTTGTTTAATGGTATTTCATATATTAAAATCAACGTTTCATTTAAAGCCTATAAACTTGTGATCCCTTATTGATTTCAGTCTAATTGAATTAATAAATAACTCCAGTAAAACTGAAGCAATTTCAAAGAAAACAGGTGCATCGGTGTTAACGAATTCGTAGCCAATCAAATTTCTACATTTTCGATTAAATTTTTAAATTGATTTGATAGTGTGAAAAAATATAAATCCATATAGACAGTTGAATACTCAATAAAAAAAGTTATAAAAATACTGAGATCGGAAACCGGAAGTTCGCATTTGGATCATTTACAGTGATTTTTACTTTGCAGGATGTTCTCTTTTTTGATGGATAATCGGAGACTTGGAAACTGTCATCCCTAAGTTGAGAAAACCTTTCTATGTTTTCTATTGCAAAGAAAATAATTTGATATTGAATAAGTATTAGTTATTCATCAATTTGAGTGAACTTCATCTCTGGAAGGCTAATCGGCGACTTGCCATTAAATTGGAATCGTTTTTGTAAATCATAAACTGTTGCGTTGAAAAAAAAACTTCTTAAATCAGCAAATATTTAAAATGGGGTTTTTAGTATAATTTTTTTTTTAATTTTTTTTCGCTAAACTTGGAATGTTTTTGAATTAATTTTAGTTTAACACATATATTTTCTAGTTTTTTTTTGCTGTTTTATTAATAAATTTAATCAATTTAATTTATTTTCTAAGGCTTAAGGTCTCCCCTTTTTATTTTATACAACGTGTTTATTTTATATAAATTTTAAATTTATATTTAAAAAAATATTTAAAAAATAATAACAAAATAGTTTATTTAAAATTTATATAAAGTAAATAAATACGAGGTCTGTTCAATAGAAAAGGTAAATTTTGAAATTTTTTGGCATTAGCGATTTTTTTTATGTTGACACACTTATCTCGAACACATTAAAAACATGTGTTGTTGAGGTGGTTTGTAGGAGGCATAACACGTCTAAGTTTTGCTTGTTCGGCGATTTTCTGCTGTGGAAAATATGGATCAAAGAATGACATCAAGTGGTCAAAAGCACGTGAAATGTTGAGAGAACTCTGAATCAGAAAAATGTATACAAGTGGTACAAGCTTCTCAAAGATAACGATCGTCCTAGAAGCTCCAGCTCGTACCAGAATTGCTGAATTTAAAAAAAAAAAAAAAAAAAAGAAACAGACGCATGGGAATTGCTCAGGAAATGTTGAACGCCGTTAACGACGATCCAGATTTGCTTTACATTTTTATAACTGGTGCCGAATCATGGGTATATGGTTATTATGTCCAAACCAAAGTCCAAACGTCTCAATTGAAGAGCCAAGACCAAAAAAAGCACTCCAAGTTCGATGAAGTATCAGGATTTTGCTCACTTTTTTTGATTACCGTGGCGTAGAGCATCATGAGTTCTGTACGCATAGTCGTACGGTTACGAAGGAGTATTATGTTGAAGTCAAGCGCCGCTTGCGAGAAACAATACGAAAAAAAACGTTCGGATTTGTGGAACAACAATTCATTCCTTTTGCATAATTTTGAACGAGAGAATACCGTAATTTTGCCTCAGTCAGCGTATTCAACAGATTTGGCTCCCTGCGACTTTTTTCTGTTCCCATAATTTAAGAGATCTATAAAAGGACGCAGTTTCGCAACGATTGAGGGGATAAAAACCGAATCGCTGAGAGAGCTCAAGGCTTCGAGGATTGGAAAAAACGCTGGCACAAGTGTATTATATCTAAGGGGAAAACTTTGGTGGGGACAAAATAGAAATTGGTGCATAAATAAATATTTATGGAAAAAAATGGAAATTCACCATTTCTTATAAACAGAGCTCGTACCCTCTGGGTGGTACTCGAAATATCAATACATAAAATAAAAAATAAAAAAATTAATTAAATTGATTGAAATTAAAAACTAAATTAAAATATTTATTTCTATATGACCGTCAAAGCTTAAGAAAATAAGTGCATTTTTAAATTTATTTAAGAAAGATTTTCTTATTTTTCTAGGCAGTAAAAAAATGCAGCAACGTATACTTTGAAAGAAATTAAGGTGTCCTTCCTCAAGAAGAACACATTTTTTTGGACATATCTGCCATATGGATACGGAATATATGTGTGTGTATATTATATTTGCGGTTCATTCGTATTTGAAAGAAACACTTTAAACCAAATTGTTCATCAGCCAACTAATACTTTAATAATATATCAGATACTTAATTCATAACAAGTCATCAAATGGCAATCTCCTTGCATATCCTTCGAGCCTAAGGAAATACTATAAAAACTTGGTTTGTCATATTAAACTCCATTGTTGGTTCCACAGGTCAAATGCAAAACTCAATATTGGAAAAAATACCATTTTTTGATATGAGGAAATTTCAACCCAAAAATACTCACCCTTTAATCCGGTCTAATACGTTACGAAAAACCGAACACGACTTCAAAATTTAAACACTAAACCACTATTTATAAGAAAATTTCGTTAACAAATATGCATCCCATTATAAAATCAACTATTGACATTTTTTATCCCAATTATTTGCAATAGATTCCACTGTAAGTTAGTTAAGTTAATAGACGATTTTGCATTTTACAACCGGAAATTGGCTCGTGGCTATAATTTGGTTAGACAACAATAACAAATAAAAAAATGAATTAAAACAAACATTGTCTCAAATTAAAAACTGGCCGATAAGAAATCACAGCCTTAGACTTTTGTGCAGCTGAAAACAAATTAATTCATACAACAACGTTACCTTAAAGTCGCTGCCGCAATTTCTCCACTAAAAGCAGTCATAGAGTGAGTCTCTATGAAACAAAATTAATCCAGTCTAGAGTTTGTGTTACTGTATGAAAAACCAAGAAAACTCTAAGGAGCCACCAACAAACAAAAAAAAAAAAAAAATAAATAAATAAATAAAAAGAGTCGTGATTTTAAAATATTTATTTTTATATTCAGGCCTTTTTGTTTTCTTCCACAGAAACATTTCATTATAATTTCGGTCTGTGATGATTTCTGCACAAGACAGATACAAAGACTTTATTATAGGATTTTGGTCTACTCTTATTGTTTAGTGTCAAAATAACAAAATGCCAGTCAGTCCATGTTGACACTATGACACCAATGAAAAAGTGAAGACAAGCATCGTGTACGTTATTGTTTTTCTTATTGTTGCATGAGGCATAGAAAAGATCATAAATTTTCTTACAGTACAAGCATAAGCCTCCAAATGGAATAGGAGCAATGCTCTTATGGAAGGAGTCGTTTGCAATGTCGTATGTGCAACGTCATGTATAAAAATGCGAATACGGGCAAATGCTTACAAATCGTGGCCTGTTGTTGGTAACGTGCTAAATGCTGGCTTATGATTTAAATGATTTGTTGCATTAATTCTATTAAACTATAAAGACACTGTGCAAAAAAATTTTTTTTCAAACATCAAAACTATGATTGTAAATCCTTTGCAGCCTTTTGCATTCGATTGTTAGATTGTTGAAGATTGTGAATTTCAGTCCTATTTCGGGTTTATTTCCGATATAAGAAATTTTTAGAAAATATTCAACCATTCCTATGTAATTATAATTTTTTGATGTTTGGCCATTTTTTAAATATATTAACACTGATTGCCAGACTCACTCTATTTTTGGATTCATAGGGGAAAAACACAAATTGATTATTCTTTAAATTGAAATTGGTTTCTTAACTTTTTATTTAAATAATCCTCAACAATAGATATTAGGATTAAATACATTTTAAGTACATTTTAAATACAAAAGATTTTTAGTAGAAAATTCAACTGACCTTAAATATAGAATATAAAGTTCGAAACAAATGCAATATTATATGCATTACCTACAGAGATCCTTAAAATCGGTGCCAAGATTATTGAAAATATGAACTGAATTTACTAATCTTCTTGTCTTCTAAAAACTCAGATCTCAAGCTTTTTACAGGCCTTATGTTAAGTCGATTGAATTTTTTGATAAACAGTTCTTATTTTAAACTTTTTTAAAGAGCATTTTCAAAGTAAATATGGCATGTACCCTTCTCTGCTTTCTACATTGGGCAAGAAACGATCAACCCTGGAGCATGTCAACTTTGAAACACTTTCATTGTTACATTTATGTGAATATAAGGTAATTAGGTATTCATTATTATGGGAAGTATGACTTCCCTTGCTCCGATCCAAATCAGATTTCTTGAGAATACGGGCATTAGCCGCAGAGTAACTTGCGCCACTTTTGAGAAGCCTCACTATTATATTAAGTAGGATATTTAATTAGTTAATTTAAGTTTGTATAGCAGGTAACTTTCCCCTCTGTCCTATCACATATTGATTAAAATAGGACCGCACATATGACAAAAAAACCGCCGTATATCAAACAAAAAACAAAAAATTATTATCCTCTGAACTCAAGGCTTGATTGATTTGTTTAAATTAACAAGTATTTTTTGCTTTAAAATGTTCAAGGGAACTGACCATTTCAAACAAATTCCACATTAAAATAAAACTATCCATCTGTGCATGTAATTGTTATAGTATTCCTTTTGGAGATCCTAAACCGAGGAGATTACTAAACCGTATTATTACGCCTAATGTTGAACCCATTTCAGAACCTTTGCCATTTTACATTATTTCGGCGACTTTCAACGAATTTGCAAGTATTGAAAATTTTTTAATGATATTGAAGCCATATAGCAAATTGGACAACTGAATGCAAAATTTAATATGCAGCTTTCAGCTACTTTGGCGTCGGCCTTGAATAAATCTAATATTCTTTTAAACTAAATTTTTTAAAAAGACTTTTTGATAGATTTTTAAACTTATTTCTAGTAAAAGTCTTACAGAATTTCAATTGTAACACTTTTTACCCTCTAAAAGTGAGTTGTGTGAAAAACAATTCATTGATTTTGCAACATTTTGGACGAAAAGAATACCGTAATCATGCCTCAGCCACCGTATTTGCCAGATTTGGCCTCCTGCGACTTTTTCTTATTCAAAAAAGTGAATATCAGAACTGCTTCGAGGAGTGGGAAAAACGCTTGTCAAATCGTCAAATCATCCCAATGGAAGACCCAAGACCGAAAAAAGAGCGCCAAGTTCGATGAAATGCCATGGTTTATGAGTTCTTGCAACATAGTCGTACGGTTAATAAGGAGCATTATGTTATGCGCCGCTTGCGAGAAGCAAAACGAAAAAAAAGTCCGAAATTGTAGAAAAATAATTTATGGCTTTTGCATTACGATAATGCTCCTTCTCACTTGTCATTGCTTGTTCGTAATTCTTTGGCCGAAAACAATACCATAATCATGCCTCAGCCACCGTATTTGCCAGATTTGGTCTCCTGCGACTTCCTCCTGTTCCAAAAAAGTTAATACCAGAACTGCTTCGAGAATTGTCAAAAGCGCTGGCACAAGTAAATTATATTTGCAACCACAAGGACTACTCGTTTTCGTTTGAAAAAAAGTGCAACATTTTTTAAACCTTTAAAAGTGAAAAACAGAATTTAATGATTTTGCAAAGACCATGTAATCCTGTGAGGGAGCTCAATTTTTTATATCGGAGAAATAAATTATTTTGTTATTATATCCACAACAAAATTCTTCAAAAGAGCAAGAAATAGATTTCTTTCATTAAATGAATCAAAAAAATAAAAATAAATTTTAATTATGCCTAGTATGTATTTTTTACATTTCATTAATCAATTTAATTAATTTAATTTTTATAAATAATACCCAATATTTTTACGCAAACTCTTTTAACAATAAATGCAACATTTGACTCCTTAATGTTCAGAAGTTAATTTTAATCATGTTAAAAGGATGTTTATCCTCCTACAAATTTCAATCTTATAAAACTGACCTCATGCATATTTCTTTCAGTGTACGTTCATAGAAAACCCATTCATAAATTTGAATTTTATTTTGTGATGGAAAAAGTTGAATGAATTTGAAAAAAAAAAAAAATTTGTTTCCATAAATGTTATTGTTGCTGAATTTATTTGTATCAAAAATGTTGCTAAACTGGTTGGAAATTGTTCGGTCATTCATTCATTAATTTTTGTTGTTCAAACCTCTCGCCGAGCGTTTGATTCATTCATAAATGTTAGAGTATAAAATGGTAATTTTAGGTTGTTTATAGTTTTATAATTTTTTTTTTTTTTTTTTTTTTGAAATGCAAAAGTTGTTTCAGCTTCAGTTTATGTGAAAAATAAATGTTAGAAATCTGTTAGAAAATACTTGTATTTAAATAATTGTCTGCTGTTAGAATCGGCCACCTAATGTTGCTGGCTTATAGTTGTTGTTGTTGTGTCTTAAATAATTATTGGTTAAATTTATGTTCATACACCGGATGTTGTTGATTGAATATCTATTTATTTTCAAAAGCTTTTTAGATTTTATTTTATTTTATTTTTTTTTTTTTTTTGGATTTTAAGCAAACTTTTAGACAGCAACACAACAGCGCTAACAACAATAACAACATTGTGAAGAAATAAATATATAAGCGTCAAGTTCAAAACAAGCTCATGACAGCATTAATCACAAACTTGGCTGATTCTTTTTTATTATTGTTGTTTTTGTTTGTTTTTTGCTTTATTTTTTTGCGTCTAAATCTTGTCCACTTTTATGGACTTTTCAATTCTTAATAGACAAACGTAAAAGCAACATTGAATTGGAAAAATAAAAGGAGAAAAGAAAAAATCAAAACGAAGTACAACAGAAAAGCGCCTCGGCTTGAAAGCTTGTCAAGTAATGAAATTGTTACCATTCATCTTGAAAGTCCCTATTTTTAGATGACTTTTTTTTATTTGCCTAAAAGTTCTTCTTTGTGTTGGTTAGAAATGTTTTTTTTTTCTTAGTTTTGATTTTCGATACACTACCTCCGGTGTGCTGCTTTGTTGGTGGTTCTTGCCACCAGAGAAGGTGGTAAAAACAAAAATTTTTTTTTATTACTTCTTCAATAAAATTTAACAATTATTCTTTAAGTACAAAGAAGTTCCTTGCAGGTTGGAATTTAGAATTCTTTGTTGTATTGAAAATAGTGCTGAGTGCAAATTGTTAAAATTTAATTCGAATGGTGCCTGTTAGTACCAGCATCAGATGAATGGATTTAGATAATAAATACAATTGATATACAGTGGAGTTCAGTTATAAAGAACTAAATGGAATCTGGCAGTTTAGTTAATCATGGGCAAAATTCGTTTTTTCTATAAACAGAAGAAGGCAAAATTAAAATAAAACACATTTATCTAATTTTGAAAATGTATTTTGGCGTCTTTTTGAGGCGTTTAAAAAAATTCCTAACGAAAATGCCCAAAGAGGCGTCGAAATATTAAAATAAAATGAATTTGTTTTTTACAAAAAGACCTAAAGCTTGTTTATGAGATAAAGGACAAATTTTTTTCTATCGCTTTGATAAATATTGATGAATAATTGTTTTAACAGATTAAAAAATTATTGAAAAAATGTGGCGATTACAAGCGTAAACATTTGAAAGGATTTTTCTATTTGGTACTTAAAAAATTTTTCGACTTAAGCGAAAATTCGTTGTAAACGAACTTCATTAGAATCGCAACAATTTGTTGTTGTTGAAAATTTTTTACATTTTAAGAAAGTCTCCAAACATACGCACGCAGTTACAGCTGAGCTAACGATCTTACCTTCTTTATTATACCGTGATCTTGACAAATTAACAGATTTCACGCTTTTGATGTAACTTTTACAAAGTCACTTTAGAACAAAAACAAAACAAATATGACATTGAGAAGTTCGGACAGAAAATTTATTGCAAGGTCTATTTGGGTTTAAAAAATGTTTTGTTAATTTTTTTCTTTCTGGTTTAATTTTTTTATCACAGAAACCACTGTGCATCGGGAGTTTTTTTTTTTTTGCTCATAATTAAATACTTTCTCACTGAACTACTTTAAACATGGACCTAGGGCTTATGGGGAATTGTTTGCTTAGCAGAGCATGGAGATGTGGTGAATTAATATCGAAAATTTGGGCTTTATACCCAGACCGTTGACCGGATTGGAATTACAGGCCTGACATAAATGTGGCCATAGTTTTGCTTACATCCATCAGCATATTAGACATACGCGTTGAAATAAATTGAAGGCTGGCATTTGGTAGATCACTTCCATAACCAAAGAAATAATTCCTGTTGACATTTTCAAAAATAATTTGTTTGTTTTTTTTATTTTTTGTTGTAATCTTCGTATGTATATCATGTTTCCTTTGTTACATATGCATATACATATGTACACATTTCTGTAGCTAAATGTATTGTATGGGCAAAATGACAGTCCGTCCGCGTGTCCGTAATGTATGTTTTGGAATACAATCAACTTGTACATGTATGTATAAGTATGTATGTATTTATGTACATATGTATGTATGTATATGCGTATGTACATATGTAAGTGTAAGTATGAATAAATTGACTGTATGATTTTCATGATGTTGCGATTTTGTTAAGGTATTAAATTACAAAACGATTTGTTTGCAAAACTCAACAACAAACAAACACTTATTTTGTTGTTTATACATTTGTTCAACAATTTTCATGTCCTGTGTCTGTTTTAAATGGATTTCTTTCCAAGACATTTTCTTCCAATTTTGTGTTGAGTGAATTTCATTTGTTGCGGGTATTTAATTTATGATTACAACACTTTGATGTTCCTAAAAAAAATAAAATAATAATAGTTGGCCATTGTAGTCGGACCACACGTAAGAGCCAGATTTTAAATAAAAAATATTCTTTTTTAGATTTATTTTTAATAGTGACTTATAAAAACATTTCCCTTTCGAAAGGCCTTCATTCAGCTTGATCTTGTAGGCTGTACTAGACATGAATGTAACAATAAAATTGTTAAAATTTAGGAGGATTGGACTTATACAAAGAAATAGTACGAAATTTTGCAGACAAATTTGCAATTTGAATTTGCAAATTATATTCTGTAATTAATTAAATTAAAGTAATCCAATACATATAATGGAGTGGAGAGACCAGCAGATAATAGATAATTGACGAGTTGAAAAATTCATATGAAGTAATAAATATACCTTGTGAAAATTACCAAGATTTTTCGGTAATTATGCGAAGAAAGTCTTCAAATGAACTCGCTTTAATATTCTAATCACCAAGGAAAGCATAAAGTACCTCGGCATAAGGTTGGACCAGGGGTTAACACATTCGATATGTAACCACAGAGGCGGCACAGTTGAACAGATTAATGGTAAATGTAGGAGGACCTCTATCAAGCGTCCTTTTGTACGGATGTGAAATATGATCGGACACACTGTTTACCCAGACAAGAGCAAAGGTATCATCGGCATACCGTACGCTATCGACATCCGCTGTATTTGTGATAGCCAGCATACTACCTATCGATCGTCATGCAGCAGAATGCCACAGCTCTGGTATGGCGCCCCGGCCAGATGCTAGATAGGAAAATGTTAGATTATGGGAAGCGCAATGGAGCAAAGATAGGAACGACAGATGAACAGCCAAATTTATATCTAATATACAGAAATGGATGGACAGAAAACATTGAGAGAAGAATTATTACCTGACCGAGATGCTTTCTGGTCACGGCTATTTCTGAAAATATTTGCACACAACGTGAAGAAAGGGATATACTTGACGATGGGGAACATAAATTTTTCGCTGGGCCTCAAGACGAGAACATCTGGAGATGCAAATCGGTTTGATCACGTCAGAAAATCTTGTCGACAAGCTGATAAGTGCTGTGAAAGCGTGTGATGCGGTCTAAATGTACATCGGGTATGTGCTCCAAACTAAGAAGAAGGATTTGGATAGGGCACACAGCAACTGGCAGCTTGAAATAGGATAGCACAGCAACTACTAAACTTGTTTAAAAAAAAGCGACCGCCTGGACAAAGGCATGGGGAAGGTGGTCTTATGACCAACGAGGAGCCACCTCGAAGTAGTGCGAAGGCGTTTCCGAGGTGGAAATATCTCCCAAAGAGAAGAGGTGGGGTTTTAGTCGGTATGCCCATATGGTAGAACGCGACACATCATATTAGATGGCGATCCACTATGAATGCAGCAATGCATTTTTCCAGCTCACCAGCAAAGAAAAATCATTATAATTATTATTATTATTGTTATTCTGTTTTCTATAGCAAGAATCCTTTTTCTTAAAAGAATTTTTAAATATAACAGACAACATTTGGTTATATAATTTAGCATCACTAATACACACAATTGACACTTGGGCAGTATATATTTTTATTGCAAAAATACCTCCCGGTGTTATTTAATTATGGCGCTGATAACATTTTGCGTAGACGGCAGCAATTTTTTATCAAACAGTCAATGAAAAAAAAAAAAAATTAAAAATATTTAAGAGACAAGAAAACCAGATCCCTGCAGGTACTTATAGCTAGATATGCATCACGTGTGGCAGCATGAACTTGCATTAGCCGGAGAGTAAATGTTGCGCATTGCTATTTGTAGGTTATAGAATTAAAAACGTAGTGTCCTCTTATTTTTTTTAAATAAATTTTTACAGAAAAACAACAGATTTTATTAAACTAAGATATTTTGGTCAAGTATTCGAGATAGCGAACAATTACAAGTATTGAAATCGAATGACTTGATTAAATAGTGAACTAAGATCGACGCACGTTCCCATCTCTACCCGATAAATACACACATTTACGTCTGTTGGAACTTTTTGTTTTTATAACAAAATTGTAACCATCCACTTGACAAAAACAACAATAAAAAACTGGCTGGATGCCGCCAAACAAGGCAAAAGACTAACCACAGGTTATATATACAATAAAACTAAAAATTGTTATAAATTTTCCAAAATGATAAATTAGTTTTACTTTACAAAAAATAAGAAGGAAAAACTCTATTTAGAAAAGTGTATTGGCATCGTTCTTTAAATTGTTCTTCATTTCTCTTGCATGCGATCTCCATCAACAATGTCGTCAACAACGACAACAGCGATGGCATCAATATGTTACATCATGCAATCGAGTAGATCGGAAGCATTTTTATATGCTTAATACCCATAGAAGTACAAAAATCTTTTAGTACTCTTCACTACAAATGATAACAGGCTGTCCAAAGATGGCACATAGATCGATGTAGGTAATGTGTGGAGTTCCATTATGTTTTACTATTGAATTTTACATGTGATTATTGGAGTTCAGTGAAAGATTCTAGTTAATAAAACAATTGTACTGGTTGCCAAATTCGAAACTCTAGATGTTTTTGGCAATTAGACAACAGCTGTTTTTCGAATTAATGTTAGACTAAGCGAACATATTGTCACTATCTGTGGAAGAATGCGGGAGGTCACAGGCAAGCCTGCGTCCATAAAAATCCAAACGAATCAAGATCCCACGTTCTTTTAAAAGATGACCAATATTATCGCTAAAAATTTTTTTTAAACACGCAATATTTTATCAATAATTCTCTGTTTACATTAGAGTTAGCAAAACCGGTTTTAGGATTATTCGAAAACTCGGTTTTTATAACGTTTCGGTCGGAAAACCGGTTTTACAGCACTTTCCAATATATACATATACTTTTTTTATTTTAAGGAACATGTATCACATTTACAAGCTCTTTCTCTAACAAATTTACACTACGTACGCATTTTTTTATTTGTCATCACTGATCAGCGGTCATCATATAATAAAGATTTAATAGAAACTTTAATTATTAAAAAATAATTAATAATTAATCCAACTTTATTTGAAAGTGAACCATTTTTTTCGTCAAGATCAACAAAAAGAACGAAATTGCGAAACGATTAAAATACGATTTTAATATAAAAAAAAAAATAATTAAAACATATCAAGCTTTAGCTTCAATAATTATTTTTTCAATGAATGTCTTCAAACATATGCAACATAAATATATTTCAGAAACAATACCTTCGACTTACACATCGAAACTTTTTGCTATAACTTTGAGGAAGAGTTTATCCTGAGTAATTAAATTTTTTTTTTTTTGAGTTTTCGAGATATGACTTTTTGCATTTAAGAATGGCTTAATTTAAAGGCCATACCCACACTTTTTGGTTTAACTTTCCTATACATAAGGAGGACATTGAGGAGGAGGATATTATTAACAATTAAAAAAAAATAATGTTTTTATATACGAATGTACCCTTAGTAATGGTATAAGATTTCAATTTAATCGAGTATCATGTTGTGCAGTTTGTTTTTTTTTTATTAAACTAATAAAAAAATTATATGTATATTTTTTACTAGGGAAGACTAAGTTTCAAAATGCGTTTATGCGAAATCGATTTTTGAAAAAGTGCGATTTTTGAACTATTCAAAAAAATGTCGAGTAGTCGAGAGAAAACTAGACCACTTGTGCTTTATCAAGAGGCCATTAGCCCACAAACATTTAGCGTAATACATATCAATAGCAACCAATTTCACATAGAGGACATGTTATTAAAAAAGCTAAGCCTAGAACAGCAATTCTTATAAAGGACCTTCTACGAAAACAATTAAAACGTATTGGTGTCTTTAGACAACGTAACGTAAATGTACTATTTTTGTATTTTTAAGCATCTTGTGGCGATTAGCCAGGACAGCATAAAAATTCAGTTGTGTCTTGGCAGTAGTCGCACGTAAAATATTTTAAAGAAATTCAAAATATTAAAGGATGTCATATTCCATATACAACTGCTAGCATGAGTTTAAAAAAATATAATAATAATAATAATAATAGAAATAATTTAACGAAGCTTATTGTTTTATACTTGTTCAGCTTAGATCCTTCCTTTTTATTAAGTAGGTTAGGTTAGGTTATGTTGATTGGAGGGGTGTGATAGCCCATGTCATACGACATACACTTAAGCCAGTGAAGGCTTGTTGTGCGCTCCCTTTAATTATCAGACACAAACTGCCAGAGTTCTGCGGCAGGATTCGAACATGGCACCTTCGCACTACGAGTCTAGTACACTACCTACTAGTCTACAAAGGTCAGTCTTTTATTAAATAAATTTTCATTCTTTTTCAAATATATGCGGCTGTAAAAAGAATGCATATATTTAGATCTTTAAAATGGGCACCCTTTAATAGGGATACAGAGGACATCCCACATAATTTATGTAATTTAATAGTTGACCAGCCTGGCTTAAATAATAATAAGCCTTCTTTTTTTTTAAATTAATACGTAAATGAATAAAAAAAAGTATATATTTTTTTAAGAATTAAAAAATCCAGCACAAAAACGCTGTTGATGATGGTGTGGCGACTATCAAAAACAGTGCCGTTCCGTTCTGCTAGTGCAATAAATATCCTCCCCCTACTTCTTCGTTAGTACTAAATTATTAACCTGCATTGTCAAAACTTTGGACGGATTCACTGAAATTTTATGATTGATTAACACACTTTAAAAAAGTTACTTAAAATTAAATTAAAAACAAAAAACTCATAAAATTTTGTGCTCTTAATATGTAGACCTTTAACAGAAATATTTTTTGAAAACTAATATTTTCTTATAACTGTCGATCATATGTTGTTTTTTTTTCCAACACTTAAGGTAACAACCATTATCATAAAATTAATTGAAACACTTTTTTCTTGGTGCTGTAGAGTGCAAACGCAAAAGTATTTATTAAAACAGAATGGCAGTTGGCATTCTTTTGTTTTCAATTCAGTTCTTTGGATCGTCTTTTTTTTTGCAATATGGCCTCAGACGGACAAATGGATGTATTGGTTTGATTCAGTTTGGTTTGGCTACTTGTTGGCTGAACTGGTGGCTGGCTGTTTGCACAGTTGGCAATTGATTAAGTGATCTCGCACCTTATTACAGCAATAATTTATGGCCACAAAACGTGATATGTGTAACACGAATTCCACCAGGATATTGAATAAAAGCCTTTTTTTACTATCCGTCTTCCTAAAAAACGAATAAAATGAGAAATGAAAAACAATCAATAAAATTATAAAAGATTCTATCCGCACCAATAATTACTTAATTCAATTTACAACCGTAATAAAAAAATTTCCAACTATAAACCTCAATAAAATATTTTAAAATATTTTATGGTTGTTTTAATTAGAAAATAATTCAAAATTATCCGTTTTCTTTTTTACGTAAAAACGTAAAGTTACTGGAAGTCTTTATTAATTGTGTATAATTGCTTATTTTAATTATTTTAATTTCTTGCTAACGAGTCTTAATGGGGAAACTGCAAAATAAATTTTCTTAATGATTTTGCAGTCTCTTTTTGGCAGCCGGTCTAAAGTGTGATTATTTTGTAATTGGGAATTAATGCTTTATTGATATTAATTAATACGTTAATTGCTATCGGGTTGCATGTTTCTTGAAATTAACGCAAATTGTACAGCAAATAAATGCATTTTAAATAAATAGATGACGAGATTTTAAGCATTTGATTTAACATTTGATACAAAAGCTACAAATATTCCTTAACACAGGCTTTGCAATAGAGGAGACTTATTTCATTTCAACATTAATTTTACCTTAAATTTATTTTTGATTATACATTTCATCATTTACTCGTATGCAATTAAGAACTATTGAGTTTTTTCTTACAACCATGCAAAATGAACATGAATGAGAATATTATTACATTAGATTTAAAAAAAAAGTAACGTATTCGAATTTTTCAAATTTATGTTGATTAAAGAAAAAACTGATTGTATTTTATACGTATTGAAAATTTTTGCGCGTGTTCTGAATCTAAGAGGGGAGTCCAAAAATGTCCTTAAAAATTTTACAACAAAAATTTAAATTGACTTTTTCTATTGTTCTTTTCAATTTAAATATTTTAATGATAAGTTCTTATTTATTTATAAGAAAAATATTTATTTTAGAAAATTTCCCTAAAAAATTTTGTCCATCTTTTGAGTGGTTCTCTCGATACAAAATTTCTAGAGGAATTCAGTTTTCCGATTATATAGAAGGTGTCTTAATTAATTTTCCGCATTCTCAAAATGATAAAATTTAATTTTTCGAATAAATAAACTTATATATTCCATACTGATTTAAAGAGGACTAAATCAAAAATTTATTCAAATACAAAGTGTTGTTTTATAAAAGTGAAGTGTAACTTTTTTTGCTCTTTCCAGGAGAAAGGGTTCTTGGACAAGCGCAAACTTATAAAGAAGCAGCACATAATGCTGTAGAGGAGTTAAATTTCGTAAATCGAAGCGAAAAATAAATTTACTTTTCATAAATTTATTATAAAATGTTACGCTTTTTTGAAAAAAGGTTCTGAACTTTTACCTCTGACCACTCTGCGTTTTTCTTACATTCAGCGCCTTTTCGATGCCAAAGTTCTTATGATCAAATTGAAAAGGTTTTATGAATTTATTAAAGAAAAAACAAGAAAATCTTTTGAATATTCATCTAATTTTATTAAATACCTGAACGCATTCATGTTCGCCGCAAATCGAAACGTTTGATTTCAAATTTAAAACTGACTTTTGGACAACTACAAGGCATTTAAGCCACAGTATCGGAATATAATTAAGTAATTTAAATATATATTGGATTTCCGATTAAACGACACAGTAACAGCCAGCAGTTGCATAAGAAAAACAATATGAAGAGAAACAATTTTTTCCAAATACTGAATTGAGAAAGTTTAATTTACATAGAGATGACTTTTTTTTTGAAGCCATAAACTATTGAGACACTGGGAAATTAAGATTAAATATTGACCAAGACCAAGATACTCGTACACAATAACGAAAATTTTATGGAGTTACAAAACAAACAAAAAAGAAGATAAATTTTGGTTTCCAGCCGGGCTATAAAAATATATTAAATGTCTTTTCTAAGGGCACACTTTGTGATGACATTTCAGGTGGACAACATCTAAAGAAATATAAAAGACAAAAAGGAAGAATTTTATTAAATAGAATTTAACGAATGGCAGTAAAATTTCCAAATATTTTACAAAACGTGTAAGTAATTAATTTATGAGATCAGACGATATTTATGATCTTAAAACACGACGATGGCCTAAAACATCATGACACATTAAGGCCAAATGTTTTTAATCAAATTCGACACTTTAATTAATTTCTCTAAATTTGTTTTAATCAAATTTCGTTCTAGTTATTTGTTGTTGTTGTCTTCTTCTTCTTCCTTTTTTTCTTAATTAAATAAAAGCGAAATAATTCCAGTTGTGGTTTTAATCGTTGAACTTGAACTGAGTTCGTTTGATTTCCGCAGCCGGGCATAATTTTCAAAATATTAATGACACTTGGTGTTGATGCCAGATTAAGAGCTTCTTATCGCTTTCGTTATTAAAATGTGTTCAAATTAAAAGCCGACTTTGGTTTTTGTAAAAAATAATTTTTATTTGTTTTAAACTATTTTCGTTTCACTATTGGTTTTATTGGTACAAAGTGATCTATTAAGTTAAAGGTGATTAATAAACTGTGTTCTTTATGGCATTAAAAAGCAATTAGATTTTAAACCACTTAGTAAAGAGGTATATTTCTTGGTTTTTTTTTTTGTCATAACAACAAAGAAAAATTCATCCATTCCTTGCAAGTCGAGTTAAATACGTCACCTTTCCCCCGTAGATGCATTAACTATAAAACATAGAGAATTCAGAAAGTCGCGACAACCATTGGGTAATAATACTTTATACCAGTAGTCCTTTTTTTAATTGTTTTCGTAGTTTTGCTACATTGCACATGCAAACGTTATATTGAAGACACAAAATAAGTAGAGTGGAAACGAACGTAGTCCACTGCGGTCTGTTTTGTTACAGTCGTTTAAGTCCTTTGTGTCTACATTCTGAGTGGACAGATCTTAATAGAGTCTATCTCGGCGTCGCGAACCCTGCGGGTTCCACCCAAAAGCCGAATCGTTTTCCTGTTTGCGAACCATGTGCACAAAAGAGAACATACAATTTAGAGAAATGTGTGAAATCTCTACTTGAGTCGATAGAACGGTTTATATAATTTAATGTTTAAAGATGATTTCATGGCAATTTTGGACGCGGTTACGCCTCAAATTGTTCATACGCTGAGTTCAATTTTATCGTACTCTCTGCAGCATATTGGCCGTTATATTACGAGTGAAATCTTTAATATTGGGATCCAGTGCTTCAACCGTTGTAGACGTGAGCGTTAACAAAGCCCCACAAAAAGTGGCCTAAAGGCGTTAAATCGCACGATCTAGGCGAGCCATTGACTGGCCCCAAACGTGAAATAAACTTTTCACCGAACTCGTTTCTTAATTGGGCCATTGTTTCGTGTGCTGTATGGCATGTAGCACCGTCGTGTTGAAACCACATCTCAGCCAAGTCCAGCTCTTCTTTTTGGGCAAAAAGCATTTTTTAAATATCGCACGGTAGCACTCGCCTGCCTTCGTCGTCCTTGAAAAAGAACGGCCCAATGATGCCACCGGCTCATAATCCACACCGAACAGTGCATTTTTCGGCATGCATTGGCAGTTCATACAATGCTTTGGCTGCTCTTGACACCAAATACGACAATTTTTAATTGTTCACGTATCCATTCAACCAGAAATGAGCTTCGTCGCTGCATGAATTTTGATAATAAAATTCAATAATTTGTAAGCGTTGTTCGTTTGCAAGTCGATTCATGGTTAAATTATGGACCAAACTGAACATGTTTAACAGTAACATGTTGCACGAAAATAGTTGAGCTGCCAAAAACGGTATTTCCAAAAGAAAAGTTGCTGAGAAATCACCCTTTACCTGGAATTTGCTGCATATGGCGGTCCATTACTTTCCCAGTACCAGAGCCGTACAATAACATCGGTTTTATGCTAGTGTTGAATATTTGGAATTTTGTTCATTATAATATATCCCGGGTTGACCAAACCCTGTTGAGTTTGCGGTGCGCGTGGCTGGCTGCATTATTTGCTCCACTGTCTTTTGTTACCACTTATTTATTCCTACTGCGCTACCAGGATATCAAAATTGTTCTACATTCTCTATGATGGTTGTTTGATCGTTGTTCACAACTGCACTGATGGATGATTGATTTGTTGTTTCAATTCGCATTGGTTTCGCTTTCGTCATGTTATCACGTAGACCAGCCTTGGAGACATTTTTAATTAATTTTTCCAGTTTGCGTTTCGAAAAAAAAACTTAGTTAATGTGACAAAAAGCAAATATTGGCTGCATAGTCCAAGTCTTATAATGTTCGATGTGGTCGCCACTGTATATCTCTGGAACAGCTGCATCTGTTCTTGAATGAATATTATCCAATACTAAGATAAATAAAGGTGGTGATAAAACACATCCGTGTCTAACACCTCATTAAATATAGAATTTTTACTATTTCTCCTTTGAAGTGAACTGTGTGGTTTCAGCATTTGAATATCATTCGCAGATCATATCAATGATCTTCTGCGGTTTGCCTTACTCTCGAAGAGAGTGTCATGTGGTATTTCTAAGAAGGGTATCAACAAAAAGATGATACAGTGGGGAACGCTATTCTGCGGACTACTCAATAATTTTACGTAAAGTATTTGTAGGGTGTACAGAGGATCTATGATGTAGTCCTAAGCCATTCTGTTCTTGTTGTAATGCTGTGTCCATAGTTGGTGAATTACGATCAAAAATAGTAAACGCTAACAGCTTAACCTTCGTTATGAGAATAGCAATTCCTTTCCATTTCTGGCAGCCTTTTAAATCTCTCCTTTTTTCGAGATTGCAATTATTAAGTGAGAGGCATTTAGAGGGCATGGTGTTATGTGCTGGAAAACTGGTTACGATGCGGCAGCAAGAATGTCAGCTCCGGTAGAACATTATCAGGGCCGGCGCTTTTGTGGTTCTTCAGCTTCTAAATAGATGATGATGGTTTAGTGGTACGTTGCTTGTGGAGCATAGAACATCAGCTGCATGTGTTCAGAATTGCTTTTCGAAGAAATTTCTCCACTTGCTTAATTGATCTTTTTCCATGGCGAGAATGTTGCCATAATTAATTTCATGAAATGGGAGAATGTTAATTCAGGCCCTTGACAAAAAAGAAATATTTATTTTAACCAAGAAATTTTTTTTTTATTTTGATTTGGATTTATTAATTTGGTTTGAAATTCGATACTCTTAAATAAAGCACTAGATTTCAAAAGGCTTTGGCTTATTATTTAATTAATATAAACGTTGTTGATTTTGTTTAGAAAGCGATTAATCAAAAATCACTTGTTTTCAAATTGACTTAAATTTATCGAAAAAACTTACGTTTGTGTTTGTCATCATTTAAAATGTCTAAAATAAATGATTGTTTTTTGTTTGTTTTTTTTTTTTTTTTTTTTTTTTTTTGTTGGAATTTGTGTGTGTAACTAAAATGTAAATGACGTTGATTGCTTCAAGTCATGCTATTTTTAATTCATTTTGACAAAAAAGAAAAAATCAAAGGAAAAAGTATCAATTAATTTATTACGCCTCATAAAGTTGCAGATTTGTCACAATTTATTTACATAGTTTTTGGATAATTCCGCTTGATTCTGTTAACTCGATTGGTTTTAATTAAATTTCAAGTTTTATTTTTTTTGTTGTTGTCTTGAGTTATTTTCAAAACAAAAAACAAAAGACTTAAACAACAAACGTGTTATTTAGTTTTAATTATTTTTAACAAACAAAAGGAAAATTTTATCGAAAATAGTTGTGGTAGTTATTAAATCTGAAAGATTTAAAAAAAGCGATACCAAGATGATTTAGCTTGGTTGTATCGGTTTGATTTTATGATAATTCGATGAGCTTGTGGCGAAGATATTTACTAATCTGGACTTAAACGTTTTATATCAACTAATAATTTTATTAATATTTAATTATGAACTCTGGATGAGTGGAATTTTATTGTCTTCTTTTAAAATATTTCTTCAATATTTTTTTTACAGCAGCTAATTAAAAGCCTTTTTAGATTTCTATTACCTTAAATGATCACTTTGATTTCAAAGTTTTAAAGCTTATTAATTGAGATTGATCTCAGTTCTTGGAACTATTCAACTCATTTATCTTTTAGTGCCGGTATTTAGTTTAAATGCATTTTTAATTAACATTAACTCCAAGCTAAAAAGAATTTCCAGCTGGTTTTTAGGTATTTACAGCAGGTTATTTTTCATAAAAAATTATGTCATATTGAGAATATTAATTAACTATTTTGTTTTAAAAGATGGCTTCAAGTGGTGTTCACTATTCCAGGGCGTCACTAAAATACTACCTTCCCTAATGAACTATATTTCAATTGTGTATATTATAGACTTTAAATCATGTATGTAACATATGGACTTATTACCTTTATATTGCGAAGGGAAACATGCTCCTTCAATACAAATCTATAACTAATTTGTACAGCAACACCATGAAGTCAAAAGCGAATAAATCGGCCGTTTAACATTTTGCCATGGAAATTACACATACGCTAATGAGCAGACTCCCCAAACAAAGAGGATTCAACTCGGCTTTAATATTTGTTGGACGGTGGCCGAGTTTTTCCATGTTTGCGAATTCACTGGTATCTTTTATTTTTGATAAGTCGAAAAAAAACCAAATAACGTGGCTTCTTGAAATCATAAAAATATATTTTATAATATTTCCGCTTTTCACTAAAGTATTTTTTCTTTACACTACTGGCAGCAAATCATCGTAGGCTGAGTTGATCTAAATTAAATTTAAAGATGTTCAACTTCTCTGGCTTAATTTAAAATACGTTAAGCCTAGATTGGAAGCTTTTATGACCAATACGGCGGTATAGTGTGTAATAATGGGGCACTGACGCGTCGTCTAACATACATAAACAATTCGACAAGGTGACGAAATTAAGCTCTCAGTGTGTTTACTGCTGCTGCCTGGTATTCAGAAAGATCTTGACGTTGTATTGGTGAAAATTGTGATGTCAAAACACTTGACAACAGACGCAAAAAAACTCGAATGCCATCTAAACCCACTGGGCCGACATATTCTAAAAGCATCTTGAACGTATTAAAAAGACCAGATCTTCAGTTTTGTTAGGGTTTTTTGTTGCAAATAAAATATAATTGTATTAAAAATTATACGTTTCTTGGAAAGTTTAAAAACTTTCTAGCAGCCACAGTTCATTTTTTTCATATGGGAGAAATACATAATTTTAAGTCACAGTCTGAGAAGAATGTTATTTTTCTAAAAATTTGGTGCAATAAATATTTATTTTAGGTTTAGGTAAGATTTTCTCAAATTCACTCTCTAAGAAGTCGAAAAAATGTAGTAGCGGTTACTTTGGCAGCAATGAAAATGTCATTCTTCAACATCTGCCATTTTTTTCCACTGTCAATGCCTCGTTTGGTCGTGGATGGCTTAAGGACTTTTAAAACAATTTAAGGCAGTACCTCATTTTTATATCTTAATTGATTTCTATTGAACAGATTTATTTCACTGATTTGATCATATTCTGATGTACATGACGAAACTTAATGTTAAATTTTGAAATTGCCTAATGATTAAATAGTTTTAATTAAGACTAATGTAATGCAATGTAATGGGGGTTTGGCCCGGGATTGCCCTTTGCACTGCGACCATTGTTGATCTATTGTGCTTTAATTAAGACTAAGAAATCCTATTCAATCTATTAATCTAGTTTCAGAAATCAACAGAAAATTTCGATTCTTTGAGCTTTCGAAACACTTTTCATACTTTTTTTCCTGCCAGCAGCTTAATATTAAATTAATTCAAGCTGGAAAATTTTATCAACTCATGATATTTCCTTGGACTTAAATAGTCGCCCACTCTTTTCCAACTATTTGAAGTATTCATTAAAACAAGTGTTCCAAATTTTATCAAAAGTAAAACTTTGAAAATACATTATTAAATGAATATTTAATAGTTACAAAAACTTATTCAATAATATGAATATATTTTGTTGGCCTTTTTGTAACAATTTTAATTAAAATATTATTCAAGCTCAAGGTCTTATTGAAATAATAAAGAAAATGATTAAAAATATTCGTATTGATAATGATTTTCTAAAGCAACTAATTTATAAATTAATTAATGAGAATAAATATAATAATATTTTTTCTTCATTACACCTCTTGAGGGCATTTGGCTTCCACAAAGCAACTTCATCTTTTACGAGTTGTTGCAGGTGTTGTCCCATTGTTATTTTTTTACTTGTATCAGTTTCGTTAATCGGTTGTTGTTATTCTAGACAAGTAGATGTTTGGTCTGCTGTAGCAGGTCCTTGGATAACGTGGCTTCCATCTGTCGTTGCCTAAAGCAACAATCCCTTTATGTATTTGGTGTAGTGGTGGGGAACTTTCCTAATCTTTGATGCCTGCCTTTTTCCCCCACGGGGTGGTGGCTGCTTGATCATTGTCATGATTTCATCCTCTTTCCCAAAGACAGGGGTCGTCAGGGGGCTTTTTGGATGAATTTTTTGGAGGTAATTTTTAAAACTCGAAAAACCATGGTTAAAAATATTTCCTCTCTGCCTGGAAACGAACCTGGCGAGTATTTTTGTGTTTTTCTTCCGGCGGGGTTTGTTTGAATTTGGGACGATTTTCCGTCATCCCACGTCAAATTTGGTTTGTAAACAGACCGGTTTCGGCTTTGTGCCATCTTCAGTGTTCTCTTGAATACTCAAGTATTCATCAATATAATTGAATACTCAAGTATTCAAGAGAACACTGAAGATGGCACAAAGCCGAAACCGGTCTGTTTACAAACCAAATTTGACGTGGGATGACGGAAAATCGTCCCAAAAACCTGGCGAGTACTCTAATCACTACACCACGTCACCACAAGTATTAGTTACTATAAATAAATAATATCGCTACACAAAAAACTTACAAAATAATGATTTATACACCAGGTATATCAGATCGTCTCATGAGATCAGGAATATAGAGCGGCTTACAAAACGGATAATACATCAAACAAATTATTTAATCTAATGCTGTATATCAAATATCATGCGATGGCAACGATAGTAATAATTACGATGGAGTATATGTAGGTACAACAAAGAATAAGTTTAAAGATAGAATTGCAGGACATAGATCTGATCACAAATATAGGGACATGGCATTGTCTATACGTTGTTATCAATATAATCACTATCCGAACTTTAAAAATGTTACAATTTCAAACACTGAAACAATTAGAAAAGAGGATGTGTATGACAAATGCTCTATATCCTTAAAAATATTAATACAAACAGAATTACTTTTAAGGCAAGACACTAAAAATTTAGCGCACATTTATAGGCACTTGTTGCACAAGAAATAACACCTCAATATATATTTATAATTGTAAATATGTATTTAAGAAAACCTGTGTTCGATCCCTGTTCAAGACAAGGCATCAATATATCCTTTGCTTTTATGATTTACGTTAGTGTGGTGTTGTGTTGTGTTTGAGTGATGAAGGCATATCACTGGTTTCACTGTAGCGATTGATACTTCACTACGCTAGTGTACATGTAGACTACATCACGGCGTCCTCCTCCTTCGGTAATGTTAGCAGAATCGTCGACGAAGCAAAACAAATAGTAAAATGGCTATACATACAGCTTAAGAAACTTTATGCGTCTTATTGACACCAGAGGTGTTGAAAATACTCGTAGATTAATACATGAATTAAGTCCGCTTATTGAGAAAATATTCCCCTTTTCTTTCACTGGATCAGCTTCTGTTGCTTGTATAATAAATAACCAGCTTTAGAATTTGTCGTAATTAAAATTCATGCAAAAGTCAACGAATTTAATGTTACGGGCTCCTCAAAAACAAAAGAGTTAAGACACAAACTTTCAAATTTGTGCTCAAAATTTTACTTCTTATTTTATAAAATAATTATTTCCATAATGATTATTAAAATGATATGTTTCTAACATTGAAAAAAAAACCTGCAGTACATCCAGAGAAAAACACATGCATGAACTTCAAACAAAATTTAAAAACAAAAAAATCTTGCCGATCTTGCTGCAACATCCATTTAAAGTAGTTATTTGCGTTTTTATTATCTTAAAAGTTTAAAATTCCAATCGAATTTATCAATTAAGTGTACAATTTTTTGTAATTTTTCTTAGCAATGTTTATTATACATATTATTATTTGTTTGCTTTTTGTATGCCCTGTTGCATATCGGCAATGTTGATACTGAAAGCGGCATATTAACAACATCAGATGAAATCATAGATAGCAGAAGAAGTTACAACATTTTAATGCAATACTACAGCTACTGTTGGCAACAACAACAACATCAACAACAACAAAATAAAGATAAAAAAAAATGTATAAAATTTTTATATACTTAAGTTGCAGCACATTTTTTCATCTGCACTCTGTGTTACTTTTTGCTAAACAGTTCTTTCCATACACCTGCTAAAGTTTGTTTGTGATTTTTGCTTAAAGATGAAGGAAAACAAAAATCATAGGAAAAAACTCACAGTCTACACAAGAGCATTTTATAAAATAAAATTTAAAAAAAAAAATGTGTTCAAAGCAAAAAATGTCTGTATGAAGCTGCAACATCAGAATACGCGATTCAAGTTGATTGATATTCAAATTACGCAAATGACACAAGTATCTGGCAAATGCGAATCCAACAACAAGCACAAAATATTGTCGGCTTAAGTATATTTTGTTGTATTTGTTCTACTCAAAGACATCCTTGGTTATTGCTATTACTAAAAATTACTTAAGCCAAATGTGAGTTTAAAAAAATGGTAACATAGTCACACATTCAAATTGTATGCTCCAGATTTCTTTTGCCAACTATTTGTTGCATTCACTAATGTTGCAGCTAAGCTGCTTTTTATTTTTGTCCACTTTTTGTCTAGCTGCTGCAAAAAGAGTTAATTACTAGGAATACAGGCGCCTCTTCAAAGATAAGCACATGAAGCAGTGCTAAGGCAAAAATGCGGCAAATGCAGCAAAACTGGAGTTTATTAAAATAAAGTAGTGCAACAGGAACTTAAGTGTAGTCATAAATTTTGTGATTTTTTCTTATGAAGGTTATAAATTTCAAGTAAAAGGTGTTATTAAAATGTAACTGGAGAGTCTATATTCTTCTGCTGTTCCTGCTGCTACAGCTGCTGTTGTTGTTACAATCCTTGCATTTATGAAACTGAAAGCTAAAGATTGATTAAATGTCTAAGAATTTGCTGTTGTCCACTTCTATAATTTAAATGGGTTCATTAATTTTTAAAATGTATTTAAGTCACTTTAATAATAGAATTTAGCAATGGGTTGGCCATTTGAAAATGTCATTAATGACTATCACACCATTCATTAATGTGTTGGTATGCAGGTAAATAAATGTACACACGAATGTGTGCATGTTTATAATACATTTCCAAAGGAAAAATGTGTAGTTTTCATGAAAAATTCTCTTCTTATTTTGTTGCCAAACCAATAGATAATCTTTTATATGCCATAATTATTGCTGAACAAATATGTTGAAGCTTAAAGTCTGAGTCCAATAGCGGAAGTCTTACAAGTTGCCAAAACAATAAGAAGAGAAAATAGTTTTTAAAATAAAAGAATATCAATAGTTTGTGGATGGAAAAGCTTTTCAAAGAACTCGAAACCTTCAATGCTGATATTATATATATGTTCCCATTGATCCTGTATGGACCATAGTGCCTCTTACGTGGTTTGAGGTTTCGTTAATCATTCCTTCTCGGATGAGCAAATGATTAGTCTACTACATCCTAATCTGATGATGGGGCTGCCATCCAAGCTAACCAGTCTGTTAGCTGAATTTAAAACACATTTTATATAACGAACCGCGAACAGAAGTCCGCTTGCAGCTGCCCCAACTAGGAGAACAGACACTGCAGACGCCTCTCACAATTCGCTGATGTTCGAAGGGTGTAGGGTATAGGTTTTCGAGTCGACTGGAAGTGTAGTTGATAAGAATCACCCTGGACTCACCAAGTAAAACCAATTAGAAGTTTCGCCTTTTCATTATACATTCACATTTAATTAGAAATAAAATAGAAATTTTAGATCTATAGCTGAGGCTGTTAATTCTGCTACTATTTCTCCTTGTGAATGTTTTGAAAGCACAGAAAGTGTCTCAAAATCCTCCTGCCAAATACACATATCATTTTGATTAAAAACACTTTAATGTTGTTCTCTGCACTCAAAACATTTAAAAGAATTTAGATGACATATCAGAAGTTTCAAATGATGTTGTCTGTGGTGTGCAGCAAGGAAGTCATCTTTGGTCCATTGCTATTTTTGTTATCTTCATTATATGAGCGAACACAAAATCTTTTTGGTTGCACAAAATCCATTTAACATCTCACTGTTCAATGAATAAAGCCAAGAATTGAAAATTACCTTTAAGCCAAATATGAACTCGTTTTCAAGTCAATCAAATCAAATAATTTTTATTGAAATGTTTTTAACGAAAAAAATATAAATAAATATACATACGAGTATTAAATGCTAAAACAAAACTAAGGTCAACAGTGTAACCAATAACCAGCACATGTGCAAATGTGGCCATAAAAATATACGAACAGCAATAAAAAAAAGAATTAAATAAACCCTCCAAAAAAAGAATTTCTAAAAAGATTTGGTTCTAAGCAAAGAGATGGCGGCTTAAATGAACAAATCAAAAACGATTTATTTAACAAATTTATGTTGTCTTTTTTTTCGTTTTATTTCTCCTCGTTTGTGGCAAGACAATTGAACCAAGTTTATGAAAATGGAAATATGTGGAAGACATTCACATTTGAGCATATGAGTTGAATTTTTTTATTATTATTGTTTTATTTATGATTTAGCAGTTTAAAAGCATTATAAATTCTCATATAAATGCCTGCAAGGGTTGGTAGTAGGTGAAGGTTAAAATTGCTTTATTAAAAAAAAAAAAATAGATAAAAAAACTAACAATGTCTGTTGGTATTCCGAATGAATATAAAATAGACGTTTGTACATTCAATATGAACATCTCCTTAAGTGGCCAACATGTGTGCTTGATGTAAGAAGCGACAAGTTCACTTGTGGTGAACAATTTGATCAAATAAAGTAAGTCTTGTAATGTAATGTAAGGAATGGGGGTTTGGCCCAGGATGGCCTTTTGCATTGCGACCATTGTTGATCTATTGTGCTTCCCCTGTCCCTAGCAGTCTAATACGTTCGCAAATGGGATCAGCTCTTTCAGTGGGAGCATTAGCAGATCCTCTTCACTCAGCGTATAAGCATGTAGAGTCCTGTGTCTTCTGTGGCACAATTCCCCACAATTTGCTATGAAATGTTCCATCGACTCCTCATCTTCATCTTTGAAGGCCTGTGAGCGCCCCTACCAGTGTCCGTAGGCTTTTCCTGTCCAGTCTTAGAGCCACATCCGCCCTCCCAGCGTCAAAGCGTAGGAATTTCTTGTAGTGACATAATCCATTGATGTCATTCCAATGTTGTGCAATCCTGGACGATGTCCATTTCGAAATCTCCCCTTTAAGGATACTTTTGTTGAACCCAAAAGAAGGGGTGGGTCCAATGAAGTTCCCCTCAGCCCCTGTTCTCGCACAGATGTCCGTCAACGCATTCCTGGCATGCCCTGGTACCCATATCAGCAATCTGATTATAAGTCGCCAGGTCATTTGTTGTGGCATTCCAGTAATAATCTGGACATGTACGTACAGCCTCTCAGGGCCTTAAGAACCGATTGGCTGTCCGAGAATATCTTAACCCGTATTCCCCTGTGTCCTCTCTCAGGTTAGGATCCCTTAGTCTTACTTTATTGTATTTTTAGCTAAAAGCTAAAGTTATTTAACGCGAATTTGAACGATAAGCTTTAATTTTTTAAATCTACTAATATCTGTTAATGTGATTAAGACTAATTATCTTTGGAATCTATAAAGTATTTACTTCAGCTTCCACAGCTCAAATACTGGCTAGTTGAGATCACATAAAACTTTATCCTTTTGTCCATTTGTTTCTGTAACAAAAAAAAAAAAAAAATAAGAGAATTAGAATTCACTGGCTCCAGTCCTTATAAGGTTGCCTTAAAAAGTTACCAAAAAAAGGATCTAATTTTCTCATGGTGATTTTATTTGCTTTTGAGAAATAGTCGAGAAATAAAAATTAGTTAAAGGCGATAAAAAAAACTAAAATTTAAAAGAGAATTCCCATTCACTTTCGCCTATAATCAATACAACAGAAATTTTTCATATAATTTTTAAAAATAATTATATGATTGATATTTTCTCACAAATTTGTAAATATTTGTTGTTGGTAAATTGCAATGAAAAAGTGTTATGAAACAATAAAACTTCACTTGATATATTTTGCAAAAGTTGTGCTGAATCCATGCCTGGGATTAATTTATTTGATCAATAAACCATTTGGAGTCTTTTTAGCCTGTAGCCTTAACAATCAAAATTTAGGATCTGTCCATAATGGACCATAATTGTAGTGCATTTATGCTTTAAAATTGCTGAATTTAATTTTTTTTTGCCAGGTTCCTTTATTTATTAAATCTTCAAAATGAATTTAAATAACCATAAGTATTCAAATCTTGATTCTAAAAGGATTAATTGCCAAATAAAAAATATTATTTCTGCCGCTTTTAAAGTCATCATCTTCAAGTTTCTCGTATTCCTCCAAGAGCGAGGGTATTCCTCCTTCCCAGGCGAGTATGACCTCTATAGTTTAGAATCTTGTGGGCTAGTGGGTGTGGCTAATACTCAAGTTTCTTTGAGTTTATTGTTACGTATCTTGAAGCCATTTTTTTTTATCCAGTGGAGCGTATAGATCTTGATGAATATGCGAATTTTTAAAACATACCAGGGAGCGAAGGTCTTTACTTTGGCATCTTTGAATTTTTTCTATATTAAATGTTGAGGCAGTGCCCCACAACTGAATTTTATAGCACCTTATTGGTTTTAGGATCGCGTTGTATAGAAGAAATTCGCAATCTATGCTGAATGTTAAATTTCTCCCCAAAAGCCAATTGAGATTGAGCAGCATTTAATTTCATTTGAATTAGAATTTTATTCAAAACGTATATCATCAGAATTTTTTTCACTGTTCACAAGGTGTATTACAAAGATGGTAAATATTACACCGGAAATGAGCAAATAAAAATAATTATTATTAAGTTTAAGGTGCATTTTTTTCAACAACTAGTAAATAAAAAATTAACTAAAATAATTTGTTAAAAACGTCGGGGACAAAAACCTTCTGAATATTTATAGAAGAGGAGAGTTACAGCAAACATGGATCATTTTGTAATATTTTTAACATGATATTTTCATAGCTGGACGCTACCTTTTGTTGCTCATTCAACGAATTGGAAGGTTTCTTCAAGACCTTCAGAAATATAACTTTTTCTATTTTGAAAAAAAAAATATTGTTTGTTATGGCTTTAGCTGTTCATGTGCCAACATTTCATTGGTCGCTGAACCAAATCGTCAGTGAACTTTAAACGGTTTGAAAACATTCAACCTTGTATGTTTATGCCAAAAAAAAAAAAAATCATAAACAGTATGAGAATTCTTTATGTTTTCAAACTGCTTATAGTTCACAGATGCAATCTCCATTGAATGATTATACACTTACATCAGAATTTACATAAATATTGGGTGCCGCAATTGCTCATACTCGACCATAAATGTGTCACTGTGATCACTTCAAGGGAGTATTTCGCAATGTTGCGCTTCAATCCGAACGAGTTTTCTGCCCGCAACAGGGGACAAAATGTTTTTTTTATTACTACACACCTAAAACCAAATAAGAATTAAAAACCATTGGATTTCTTTCAGTGAACGTGTATCAAAGGATGCTACGGTGCCTTTGTCGGGTAACAGAGTCATGGTCGCAGTTTTTGGAATGCACGTGGTGTCATTCATATCGATTACCTTGTGATTAAGAGTAACATGATTACCGGGGAACTTTTGCTTTTGAACTGATTCAATATTCATTTGAAAAACGGTTTTATATAAGAAAGTAGAAAAGTTTATTCCATCAAGACAATGTACGAGTGCATGCGTGTGTAGTTACTATGGCAGGAAACCATGAGTTGGACTACAAACTGCAATATACCGCACTGCATATTCTCCAGACTTAGATCCTTAGGACTATTGCCTGTTTCCAAATTTGAAGAAATGACTGGGTGGCAAGAGCTTTTGCGCAAACAGAGAAATCATTCCGAAAGCCTGGAGAAATATTCATATTTGGAGGGATTAAAGAAACAACAAATACGTTGGACTAAATAAACCGAGCGTAAAGGAGACTACGGGTATTGAATAATTAGTTTCTCAAATCTGTTCACTGATGAGTTAGTTTAGCGACTAATGAAATGTGTTCAGGCCTCAATATCAGCCAACATTTTGAAAAGCTTATTACCGGAAAAAAGTAACGTCATTATCAAACTTTCAAATTTATCTCCTTTTTATTTAATTTGAAAATTTAAAATTTTTTTTAAACTTATATCTTATTTTATTTCTATTGAAATTATTTGCCTCAGAGTTTGTGGAAAAGTAATTTAAAACTTTTTAAACTTTTAAAGTATTTTATATTGCATTGCAGTGGATTTTGAAAAACTAAAATAAAAAATTTAATCTTGATCTCCACAAAGCGATAACATGGAATAAAATTACAAGTAAAATAAACAAATTATTAACAAATTGAGGACAGTAAAGATGTTCAAATGCTTTTTTTTTTTTTTTTTTTTTTAATTTTATTTATGTAAAAAATGTCCACTTCAGTTGAATGGAAGCTGTTGGTAGTGAGTCAAAAAAAGACAGAAAAACGTAATAAAAAATTAAAAATCATGAAATCGTTTATAATAAAAATTAAGAAAAACAGAAGATAAATAGACAAGAGATTTAAACTAGAGATAATGTCAAATTTATTAAAACAAGAAAACTTAAATCCACTAGATGGCAACCAAAAAACTTCCATAATTCATATAAACAAACAATGACAAAGACTTTTACTACAAATCCAAAAATTAAATGAATGAGTGAATGGTGGTAAATTATTAATAAAAAAATATATCTTTTTGAACATACTTATATAACAAGGTGATGTGGAATGACTGAGTGACTGGTTGATTTAATGGCGATGCCAGAGAAGCCATGAGATTTGATGGACAGACATCAGATAAAACAAGTGCCTCTAACAGCATTTGCATCTTAAAATTTGAAAGAGAAACATAAAGTTCACATGCTTAGTGGATTCTTTTTTTTCAGTTTTTCTTCAATAATTTTAGAAGGAAATCTTTAAATAAAAATCAACATTTCAATACAATATTACATGAATGATCATAAAAATTATCATTAGGTCTCTGATTCATTCATCTAGTTTTATGTTTCATTCCAAATATTATGAGTTTAAAAGCGGCTTTGATTTTTTGTTTTGAAGAGAAAAGTCCAACAATAGATTTAGGTTCTTATTCTTCTACTTAAGGAACATCCCAAACAAATGCTGCTATAAAGAAATTCTAAAACAATAAACTGTATACAATTCGTTTTGTTAGAAGGAGTGAAAATACTTGTTTACCTTAAATGACTTCAGTTCGTTTCTTGGTTGCTTTTGTTTTATTTATGCTTTTAGAGGCTGTGAACTTCGATTTTCGAGTAACCAGAATTCTGAGAGAGATTAGAAAACAAACCAGCAACAGTAACGCACAAATGACACCATGACAGTCATGACTAAATCAATTCGTATAAAGTTCTACAACGGCCTAAATTTTTCTGACAATTTGTCAGCAGCCTTTGTTTGTCCCTAAAGCTGTTTACATCGTTTTGGAAATATTAACGAATGACATTAAGCTGACCATAAGCGAAGTGTGAGAAAATTTCTTTCAAATTACATATTTTATTTCTGTTTTATATTTTTTTCCATAAGTTGTGGTCAATTTCAAATGTATTGCACTATTCCTTTGGTTACAACTACTCTGAAGGCAAGAAGAGGTAAATGAAAACAAAAGACTTAAGAGGGAAACTTGAGGGCTGCATGGGAAAAAAAGAAAATCGGAAATAAAAAAGAACGACTATATAAAAAACGGTCTTGTTTGGATTAAATTTAATATACTCGCTAAATTGAATTAACGGTCCATTAATAAGATTTAACCAGATCTACAAAAAGAACAACAAGACGCTAATTTAAGACAGCATTGACATGTCTTAAGAATTATTCAAAAAACTTTTAAGTTACAAATTAAAAGTGCTACATCTCCTTCATATGCTGAAAAAAATCGTAATTATATTTGAAGCTAAAGCAGGAACATTTTATACATTTTAATTGCAATTTGCCAAGATCACTATTTCTTTCATTTTTGGGAAATGACTATGAAGCGTTAAAGCAGCAACGAGATCTTATGCCATTTAAAGGCTAATAATCGTAACGTTTTTAATTAACACAGACTCTAATATCAGATAATGTTTCAACTTTAATTCCAACCTGTAGAGCAGACCGCCATTTATAAGAAAATCTCTTTTCTTTATCCTGATTAAGTCTTAAGAAAACTCATGATTTTGATCACATCAGAGATACATGTGTGTCTGTTAGGGCGCAATTTTACAGACATCAGATGTTTTGCTTAACAGCTGTGGCGTTTTTAGAGATGACACTCAGTGAACTGATAGAGTTAATAGAGAAGAATTATTTCCAAGCAAATTTTTTGCCACGCCGACTTTGTAATGGCAAAAAATGGGCGATTCTTTAAATCGCTTATATGCACATTTCTATTGTAGTTGGTGCAAATATTTTGACTTCATATTAAAGCTGAGATTGTGCTTGGTCTTCTGTAGAAAATTTAGTTCCAAAATACCAAGCGGTTCCCGAGATATTTGATGTACAACTTTGAATTATGAGGTCAGTTTCGTTCGTTAATTACTCCAAAGTTGTTATGGATAGGAGTATGAAATTGGGCCAGGTCGTAGAATGGCATTTGGAGAGTTATCTACACTTTGCTTGAGTTCTGTGCGTTAAATAACTCAAAAGATTTCGAAGTGAATATCCAAAAACAATTTTTTCCACTACCACGGAAGGCCAATAGGCGGGCCAAAGGTTGGCCTTCATATAGCCCACTTCCCCATCTATAATATGGTGAAAGAATCATTCAACTAGCTGCAGCCGTTCCCAAGTTATGACGTTTTGAAAAATAAGTTTTCGCAAAATCCACCTGCTACCAGCTTCTGTTGGCCTGGTGTTTTACAAAAAACATGCATTTGCATTTTTCAGATTTTGATTTTTTTTGGGGTTAAAAGAGTTGTTATGTTTTGCTGAATAACTCAGATGTTTCTTGAAATCGTTTAACGAAATTTCGTAGACTGATAGAGTTTGTATTGGAGAATGATATGGAAATAATTTTTTGCCACGCCTACTTCCTATTAGTTATATATTAGTACTCCTTAAAATCGTTTTTATGCCGAGCTCCCGTGTGTCTCTTGCATTGGAAGTGGTCTTGTGTTATGGCTCAGATTGTTCTTATTAATTCCCAAAAATTTGCGTTCAAAAACACCGAGCAGTTTCCGAGGTATAAGCAAATTGTGCACTTTCAGTACGGTAACTCTGTAAGCATAACACCCGAAAGTAGGCAATACAAACACGCATGTAATATTAATTCGGACGTTGTGTGTAGATATAGTTGCCAGAATGAATGGCGGCCTACTGTTTTACAACGTTTTGTGAAACACCAGGCCAACAGAAGCTGGTAGCAGGTGGATTTTGCGAAAACTTATTTTTCAAAACGTCATAACTCGTCAACGGCTGCATCTAGTTGAATGATTCTTTCACCATATTATAGATTGGGAAGTGGGCCACATGATGGTCAACCTTTGGCTCACCTGGTGGCCCCCGTGATATTAAAAAAAATGCTGTTTACGGCGATAGCCTATATATCTTCAAAACTATTAGATGTACTGAATTCAAACAAACACCAAAGGAATCTGCATTATATGTTCTACAATCCTTTGAAAATTCATATGTAGATCTTCGAAAAATTTTCGGAGAAATTAATGGTCAAAAATGACCGTAAAACTAAAAATTTTACGGATTATATCTTATGAACCACTTGATATTTTTTAATGATTTTTTTTTTTGGTGATAAGCAGCTTCTTACTAAACAGAGAAATTTTCAATTAACGCCCACTTTTGTCACAACAAAGTGGGCAGGGCAAACGAATTAAACTAAACTAAGTCATCCCATTTAATTTTGTGTAAATATTTTGCAAAATGGTTGAGAAACTCATGGAAATTTTCACCTGTTATGGCACTTAGAAACTAATGAATAATTCCGAAGTCTTTTAAGATAGAAACATGAATCTTCACGTGCTGTAATGCATGTAGATATTTGTTATGGAATTGTTTGAGCTCGTCATGTCCATTAGTGCGGCAGATATATTGATTGTCGGCTTAAATTACATTTTTTTCGCTATTACCGTGTAACTCAATTTTTAATCTATGATAAAGTGAAGAAATCTTAAAAAAACTGTATGTCTTTGCGAGTTGTTGCAACATCTTCTGTTGCCCTGGTGTTTTACGAAAAAGATACATTTGTCGAGCTGCTACCCATATATTGGACGTACAAATACATTACAAAATTTGCTCCTGTTGTGCATTTGTTTTGCAGATCAGCAAATACAAATTTCTACTGATTCGTTATGAACAATGATCGATTAACTCGCTTTAAATTTCTTTTTAGCCTTTTTTCTGGTGCAAACAACTGGGTGGAGCTTAGTTGCGAAACCCTGCTCCTCATAACTCGACATACCCAATCAGAATATCATCATTATTTTTTAACTACTTTTCTATGTGTGCAAAATCTAATCGTAGTAGCACTTCTAAATATGCAAGTACATTGGTGTTCTCGCCCAAAAGTGTTTTTTGATTCAATATTAACCAAAATTCCTGTAAGTGGCTCCATTGTGTCTATTGAAATAATTTTTTTAATTCTTCTTTTTTTATGATTTCATTTATTTCTCTTAAGGTTTATTGTCAACATTTATCCTTCTTTTTGGACCTTTTTTTATTTATTTATTTTGCTTAAAAAATATATGTACGTAATAATCATTTATCGTTATGATGATACTTGAAGAGTAGCGAAATATTGATACAAAAATATAATGGAATACTTTGAATTGAAATAATAAATAAAGTTAATTTATTGTACATTTTTAATAAAATAAAAAGAAGGATGTTCACAATTTTAAAGGATTACATTTCTATTGTATATTATTAAAAAAAATCATGTCAATTTGTATTCATTTTAAGACGAAAAGCGCTTGCAAAGCAAATTATTGCCTAAAGGCATTTTAACATTTTCAAGATGTTTACGTTCTTTACGTACACTTTTCAAGAACAATATATTAATAATAAATATAAAGATATAAATAAAAGATTCATAAATAAACAGAAAAGACAAAGTATATAATGCAATTCTATTGATTTGAAAATTAAAGTTTTTAAAGTTCAAGATGAACTGCGATCAATTTTGACAACCACTATTTCACTTATTTTTATGTTTTTAACTTAGAAAAACACACACACACAAAAGAATATGCGAATTTCGTAATAAAATTTATACGAAAATTAAAAAAAAATAATGTTAAGCGAGACGAAAAGTGAACTAGTGGTTTTAGATCGTACCTGTTGATAATAGATTTCCGTCACATACTGGGGGCAAGTAATGCTATTCGATATCGATCGTATTTTGCCACACAATTCCATTAAATTGTTGTTAAATTTAAAATAAATAAATTTTCGAATAATTATTTTATAAAATGTAATTTTAAATAATATTTAGCTTATAAATTACGTCCTTGTTTTCTATTCCCTTCGTAGTCTTTTAGCCCGGATATCGTCCTTTGGAAATAGTAAATCGCCTTCATAAATAATAAAAATTCCAGCGGGCGTCACATTTTCTAATTGACAACATTGTCTGCAGCAAAACTTTTTTCCTTTATTTTTTTATTGGTGTCGGTTAATTTCCACTTGTATTCCGTCATGAGACGAATGATCCTGACACTTTCCTAAAAAGTAGAAAAGGAGAACCTTAATAATAAATCATTGCGATTTAGTTAAGGACCGACTAAATGAATAAATTCAATATCGAACGAAATTTCCAAGCATTTCAATGGAAATCGTATAGAAATTTCGAGCGGTATCCCATATTGTATTTTGCAATTGATTCCTTTTTTTGTAAATTCTTTTTTATAATAAATAAGTAATAAGTAATTAAAAACGTTTTATTTGTTATGTTTCGAGGTGGTATTTAAATTTTATTGCTGCTAATAACAACCCATCAGTAGACTTCGGTCATCATGTTTAAAGTGTTCAGTCCCATTTGCTCACATAAAAAACCAATGAGAATTATAACAATCTGAATGCGGTATTTTAGAAATACACAACAAAGAACTTATGACCGATACGAACGAATCCTTTTAACTTTCAAACATCATGGTTGAGAATCTACGGATGAGCTCGCATTGGCACCAACAAAATCCAGTTCTTAACAAATCCTTTTTAATCGCCTAAGAACTATTTATTCGATCTTTTAAGAACTTCTGATATGCACTGTTTGGTATAGAATTGGGCTTTTGCATGAAAGCAGTCTTTATCTCCTCTATTACGTCCTTTTATGATTTTCTTCAGTTTTGGGAAGAGGAAGACAGGGCTAGAATTTGGGAAATATGAGTCATGATGCATTGCTTTTGGGAGGGGCTTATGCGAATTTTCTTCTTAAAAAATTATTTTCTTAATTTATAATTCTTTTAATTTATATTTTATTGATTTAAAATTATTTGAACACCTCTTTTGGGCTCCTTCTTTTCTTTGTAAATGTATAACACAATAACAAATAGAAATTCGTTTCTACAAAACAAAAACAAAAAAATCTAAGGAGCTCACAGTTCACATTTGAGTAACAATTTTCGTTTCTTCTAGGATGCACTCGCAATCCGTGTCCTACACCACATTCCCTGAGAAATAATCGAGTGTTTGCTGTACGAATTTAAGTTCTGCTCCCGTAAATCTTTTAAGGAATGTATTGCGAACTTAAGCAGGTCTTTCAGAAGTGCCTCTATAACGCTCTGACCATGTTATATATTCCACTTGTTGTAGCAACTCTCGTAAGAGAAGAATAGAAACATTGATAACTTCTTTAAAGGATATATTGTCTATTGTTCAATAATTTTCTTAAGAGCTGTCCTAATGACCATTTTTAGATTCCGAACAATGCCAATAATTGGACGTATGTCAATTCATGCCACAATGAACTTGAGAAACAACTAGTTACAATAATGACACTTTTGGAAAGGTCTACTATTAAGCTTTCAGGAAATATATAGCAAGTTCTTGAACATATCGTATCCTGTTCCAAAAATTTCTATATTGAGAGGTCCACAATACTTAAAGTGAAGCAATATTTTAACATTTTACTGTTGAAGAATTACAATAGTGAAGTGTTTTTGATTGTATTAAGAATTTTAAATTATTTTGTGTTTTATTTTTAAAAAATACCCAAGTATATTTAAAATTTAATTTCTTCCAACAGAGAGTGTGGAATGTAGTTACCAGAGATGTGGAACGTCTTTATCTTCACGCCCTTCGTATATTTTTCGGTATATTTTTCTGATTTTCTTTGCCAGTTCTTGTTGAACTTATGATTTGTGTTGGAGCGTAATATTAAATAGAAATCAACTTGTAATTAAATAGAAATCAACTTGTAATTAAATAGAATTTAGTTTTTAGTTTATACATTTAGAATTTAGTTTATACATTCCATAAATCTGAACTGTTATTATATTTCTTATTATACTTACTATAGTTTATACATTCCATAAATCTGAACTATTATTATATTTCTTATTAAAAATAATCAAACTTAATTATTAAGTAAAATTCCTCAAAATACTGCTATTTAAGTGCAAACATATGTACCTATATATTATAGGTACATATGTACCTATTATATAAATATGCACCTAGTATATAGATAGTTAATGACCTTTGGTTAAGTATAAGTAAACAAGTAAATAAATAACTAACTGTCCTCTCATTAAGTCTCTCTGAGTCATAAACACCTGGAATAAATAAGAAATAAACATTGGAATGTAATAATATAAAAACAAGAATGTAAACAATAAAGTAAGACAGTTTGTGAATATACGGAGATCGAAGTAAAAGTGTTATTATTTTAAATCCAGTACCCAAATTTTTAATAACAAGACTCATAATTTATTTGAGTTTTAATTCGTTGCCTTAAAAACTATTAAGGCTAAACATTTTGGCGCCCGAGCAGGGACTTGATTTAAATAATAATAATAATTATAAAAATAACATAAACTGATAAATTACTTCAGTTTATACAATAATTAAAAAACTTAATTTAAAAATTAATAAAAAACTGAAAAACTGATAAGTTACTTCAGTTAAACAAATTTGAGAAAAACTGATAAATTATTTCAGGTAAACAAATAAAATAAACTGATAAGATACTTCAGTTTAAATAAATTTATAAAATAATTAAAATTTGTTAAAAACAAAATTGTTTTTGTTGCGTGTAAAAAGTGAAGCATATTTTATTAATCATCATAAAAAGACATATTTATGTGCAATTGAATTTGAAAGTTTGATCTCCATCAACAATCCAACAGATCTCCATCAACAACAACAGATCTTCATCAACAATCCAACATATCTCCATCAATTTCACATTTGGGAAATCTTCATAATCGTGTCCAGATGCCCCGTTGCCGTTGCCTGTGTAGAGCTGAACCTAAGAAGGGGAGTAATTTCGATTCGAATCAAGAGGTAACAAGTGTCCAAAATATTTGTGTTTTTCTACCCTTAAATTTGTAATTTAATCAAATTTAAGAGATTTTTGTAAGTTAATCAAAAATTATTCTGCATTGCAAGTCAAACACAAATACATTTTTACACTTGAATTTTGTGAAACAATTTATTTATTTAATATTTATATTAAACAAATTCCACCCTTAAAAGTGAAACAATTTGCAAGTGTTTATATTTTTATTATTAACACATTCGTACACAAACAATTCGGTCTCTTTATTATTGAGAGAAATTATAACAACTTTCGTTTACCGCCGGTACTTCAATCGCGTGAAAATTTTTAAGTGCGTTAAAAAATTAAAAATTTCGCTATTTATTAATTTTATTTATTGTAAATAAATAAATAAATATTTTTTGCAATTTATTTTATACATTTTGGGTTATCTTTAATTTCTTAAGATCAGTATTCCATTCCGTGCGTTCCTATACCAATTGTAATAATTTGCATACAGCAGCTGTAACAGAATAGTGCGTTCACACTAGCTTCGGAAAGTTAATTTTCATACAAAGTGAAATTATAAAGTCGTTCGTGTATTCACACTAGCATCGAAAACTTGTTTCATATAATTAAAAAAGAAAAAAAAAATTAATTGCTTGATGTGTGTACTCGCACGGCTTATGTTTTCGTACTTGAAAAAATTAACTGAAAGAGATTTCACTTGGTAAAGGAACTCGAACTATTTACCAAAGGCTGTTGATGGTATTTTTGCAAATTCAATAAGGTAGTTAATTTGGAACAAATTTTAATACTGCTAAACTCAAAAATAGTATATATAAAAAACAAAAGTTACGAATATCGTATATCCGGCGAGAGATTTTTATAAATCTTTTTATCTAAATCAACTTCGATATTCAATTATATTTTGCCAATAATTTAATTTGGCAATTTCTGAATCCGAGTATTTAAGGAATTAATTTGATCAAATATAATTGATATGACTGGCAAAAAACGCCAAGATTCTCCTTCCAAACCGGAAACTTTGGAGAAAATAATCTTAAAAAAGGAAAGAGTCGTAAGAAATATAATCCGAATTCGACAGTCCATTAAAGATAGGACTATTTCGTTCAATCCTATTGAACTAGAATGTCGATTGGATATTTTGAAAACTTATATTGACCAAGCAATGAAGCTTCAGTCGGAGGTGGATAATTTGGATCCCGACAACGATGATAGAGCTGAGCTTGAGGATATTTGTGTGACTACAAAATCACTGTTGTTAAGCCTTCTAACAAAAAACAAACAGTCAAGTGTGCCTGAAACTTCATTCAGCGTACAGTCACATCAGTCTCGACTTCCGAATATGAAGCTTCCCAAATTTACTGGGAAATACAGCGAATATAAGAATTTTATGAGCTTATTTGAAAATTTAGTTCATAATGATCCGACGTTGACAGATATAGAAAAGTTCAATCATTTAATATCATGCTTGTCCGAATCAGCTTTAGGTACAGTGAAAGCTTTTCAGATTTCTGAAGAAAATTATCCCAAAGCACTAGCTAGCTTAAAAAAGGTTTATGACAATGAATGTCTTATATTTTTCGACAATATATCGAAACTTTTTGATTTACCAGAAATTACAAAACCTTCGGCTTCTGCTTTGCGAAGCATGATTGATACTGTGTCTGCCATTTATGATTCCTTGTTATCAATAGGCGATGACAAGAAAATTACAAATGCTATTTTGATACATTTAGTGATGTCAAAAGTAGATCCAGTCAGTAAGTCCAAGTGGGAAGAACAGCTTGATTTTGAAAAACTTCCTCTATGGTCTGATTGCGAAGCCGCTTTAAACAAACGTTACCAGCATATTTCAGCTGATGAATCTTCTGGTTCAAGGCTGAGGTTTAATAAAAATAAAACTGAGAATGCAAATAATAGAAATACAAGGACATCATTAAATTGTACAAAATCAAAGCAACCCGTTGACAAATGTCTGTTTTGCAAATCTACTCAACATATAATCAATAATTGCCCTTCTTTCACTTCTGAGACTGTAGCGAAAAGATTTCACTTTATAAAATCTGTGCCAGCATGTATTAATTGTCTAAAAAAGGGACATACAGTAGCACGATGTTTGTCTTCCAAGTGCCGAATATGTAACGGTTCTCACAGCTCGCTACTTCATCGATTCAATAATGGTTCTAATGACGTAAATAACTCTTCTGATCAGCCGTCTATCTCTCACGCTTCTGTAAATTATTCATCTTCGGATGAAAGAATCATTCTCGCGACAGCTATAGTAAGAGTACGAAATAGTTCTGGCCAATTTATTCCAGCTAGAGCACTGTTAGATTCCGGTTCGCAACCAAACTTGATTACTGAGGAACTTGCGCAGCTACTCAGATTAAAGAGAGAAGGAGGTAGATTGAATTTGAATGGCATCAGTGAAACAAATTCGGTTTCAAAATCATGTATTAATTTGACTGTCTCGTCGAGGGTTAACTCTACCCAATTCACTTCCAAATTTTGGGTATTGAGCTCAATTACAAATTTGCAACCTGATCGTAGATTGGTCACAACGAGCTTAAATATTCCCAGAAATATAGAATTAGCTGACCCACTCTTCCATAAGCCCCAGAAAATTGATTTGTTAATTGGGGCAGAAGTGTTCTTTGATTTAATGTGTGTTGGCCAAATCAAATCTGGCCCATGCCTTCCTATTCTTTAAAAAACTTCACTTGGCTGGATTGTTACTGGAAAGTACAATCAATCAAAGAGCTTGAATAATGGCAAAGTTTTTCACTTAAGTACTTCAATAGAAAACGAGAGCAATATTGATTCAATTGTCAGAAAATTCTGGGAGCTAGAAGAGCTTCCAAATGAATCATCGAAATTGTATACTGAGGAACAACAACAATGTGAGGCCAAATTTAAAAATTCAGTACGACGTTTGGAGTCAGGCCGATTCGAAGTCTCGCTACCGTTGAAATCTGATACAAAATTATTGGGTTCATCTTTCGAAATTGCCAAAAGACGATTCCTATCTTTGGAGCGAAGGCTTTCCAAAGACAATGTAATGAGACAAATGTATCATGATTTTATGAAGGAGTATTTCAACTTGGGCCATATGTCACTCCAGGACAAAATGCCAGATTTTCCTCATTATTTCATTCCACATCAGTGTGTTTTGCGACCTCAGAGTACAACTACTAAACTTCGAGTAGTGTTCGATGCTTCGTGTAGAACTTCTTCGCTTGCATCACTCAACGATCTGTTAATGGTCGGTCCCACAGTTCAAGAAGAATTATATTCTACATTGATTCGTTTTCGACTCCATAAATACGCAATCACTGCAGATATTGAAAAAATGTATCGTCAGGTCTTGATTGATGATCGAGACAGAAACTATCAATTAATCCTCTGGAGGGAAAATCAATCTGATACCTTAAAGATTTTTCGCTTGAACACGGTGACTTATGGTACAGCTTCTGCTCCATTTTTGGCCATAAGATGTTTGATCCATTTGAGCGATTTATACAAAGAGACCTTACCTATTGGTTCGAAGGTTATCCGCAGTGATTTCTATGTCGATGATTTGCTCACTGGAGCTGAAAGTTACCAAGATCTAATCGAAATTCGTAATCAGGCTACTGAAATTCTAAGTTCAGCTGGTTTTAACCTGACTAAGTGGGTTTCAAATCATCCAGATTTCATTAGTACTTTACACGAGGAAAAATTGTTGCATAGCGATGCAGATGCTACTAAAGCTCTAGGTATACATTGGGTTCCGAAAAATGATACATTTAAGTTTCATTTGGAAGATAATTTTCAAGAATTGAAAGCTACGAAAAGGAACATATTGTCAATTTCTTCCCGATTATTTGATCCCCTCGGACTTTTGTGTCCATTGGTAACTAAAGCTAAAATGTTATTGCAGGAACTATGGATTCAAAAGCTTGACTGGGATGAATCAATTCCCATGAGCCTAAATACTTTATGGGAAAATTTCAAGTTGAATTTACTGAAACTCGATTCAATCACAATCCCAAGATTCGTAAACACAACTTCAGCAGCAAGAATTCAAATTCATGGATTTGCTGATGCTTCAATTCGAGCATATGGGTGTTGCATTTACATTCGAAGCTCCGAATCAACCAAATTTGATTCGAGACTACTTACGGCTAAGTCTAAAGTTGCTCCACTTAAGACAAAATCTCTTCCGAGACTTGAATTATGCGCTGCACATCTACTGGCTAAGTTGTGGAATAGAATTAAGCTAATGATAAACTTCGAAATTGAGTCTGTTAATTTTTGGACAGACTCCGAAATAGTTTTATATTGGATAAAGACGCATCCATCCTCACTGTCCACGTTTGTTTCAAATCGTGTAGCTGAGATTCAGGAATGTTCAGATCAAGTTTTTTGGCGGCATGTGCCAACTAAACAAAATCCAGCTGATATCGTTTCCAGGGGATGTGATGTCGAAGAATTGAAAAATTCGATTTGGTTTAAAGGACCTTCGTTTTTGCTAAACGATAGTCATCAGTGGCCTGTTAACGAACATTTTGAGTTAACAGAGAACCAAAAGTTTACCGAAATGAAGAAAACAAACGTATTGCTTGCGGTAAAGGACTCAGAAAATTGTATGCTGGATCTGATAGAAAAATACTCTTCTTATAATAAGTTGCTGCGAGTTGCTGCATATGTTTACCGATTCATTGACAGCATCAAAGGCAGAAAAGTAGATAAAGATACTATACCTACAACAATCGAATTAAAGTGGTCATTCTTTCGTCTTGTAGAGATAATCCAAAAATCTCATTTTCCCGCAGAGATATTGCGGATACAAAACTCTCTGAGTTTGCCGTCAAATATTCAGAGATTGACACCATTCATCCACACGTTTACCGAAGAGAAAAGAACATTTTCACTTTTAAGGGTAGGTGGGAGACTGCTAAATGCAGATTTGGAATACAATACCAAATTCCCACTGTTACTACCGAAAAGAAATAGCTTTGTTACACTTTATTTGCGGAACTTGCATTTCGAAAATTGTCACGCTGGCACAAAAGCCCTCATAGCTCTGTCACGAGAGAATATTTGGCTGATAAATGCGAAAGAAGAATGCAATAGAATAGTTCGTAAATGTGTACATTGCTTCCGCTATAAGCCTAAGCTTATGTCCCAAATAATGGGCAATTTACCCACTAATAGAGTGATAGCTGCGCGACCATTCTTAATAGTCGGCGTAGACTTTTGTGGTCCTATCAACGTCTCACTACGTATTCGTGGTAGACCACCGGTTAAAATGTATATAGCGGTTTTCGTGTGTTTCACTTCTAAAGCTGTACATTTAGAATTAGTATCGGATCTATCTACTGATTCATTTCTTCTCTCTTTTAAAAGGTTCACTGCAAGGAGAGGTCTTCCCAAAGAAGTATTTTGCGACAACGCAACGAATTTCGTGGGAGCAAGCAGAGTCCTCAACGAGCTACAGAACGCCTTCAATCAAAATCGGCAGGCCGTCGAATTATACGCAGCGTCGTTAGGGGTGAAATTCAACTTCATACCACCTCGAGCGCCGCACTTCGGAGGACTATGGGAAGCAGCCGTGAAGCAGGCGAAGTTCCTACTTCTACGAGCAGTAGGCAATGCGTCGCTCACGCAAGAAGAAATGTGTACAATGCTCGCAGAGGTAGAGGCGGTACTCAACAGTCGTCCCATAGCACCGCTGTCTCCAGACCCCAACGACGGAGAAGCGTTAACTCCGGCTCACCTACTAATAGGAACGGGTCTGCGTTCGCTGCCACTAGAATCAGGAGAAGGCGTGAGAGGCAAAGAGGCCAACTTATCGAAGCGATGGCGACTGCTCTGCGTTCTCAAGCAGACATTCTGGCAAGCCTGGTCAAGAGACTACATTCTGGGACTTCAGGGCAAAGCGAAGTGGTCGAAAGAAATGCCCAGTCTCCAGGTCGGTCAAGTGGTAATAATCCACGAAGACAATTGCCCGCCACAACAATGGGTGACCGGGATAGTCGTAAAGGTCATCGCAGGCGACGACGGCAAGGTCCGTGTGGCGGAGGTCAAAACCCGAAATGGCATATTTAAACGTCCAATACACAAATTAGCACCGCTTCCAGATGTTTGAAGACTTCCAGTCCTTCAATGGGGCCGGAATGTTGGAGCGTAATATTAAATAGAAATCAACTTGTAATTAAATAGAAATCAACTTGTAATTAAATAGAATTTAGTTTTTAGTTTATACATTTAGAATTTAGTTTATACATTCCATAAATCTGAACTGTTATTATATTTCTTATTATACTTACTATAGTTTATACATTCCATAAATCTGAACTATTATTATATTTCTTATTAAAAATAATCAAACTTAATTATTAAGTAAAATTCCTCAAAATACTGCTATTTAAGTGCAAACATATGTACCTATATATTATAGGTACATATGTACCTATTATATAAATATGCACCTAGTATATAGATAGTTAATGACCTTTGGTTAAGTATAAGTAAACAAGTAAATAAATAACTAACTGTCCTCTCATTAAGTCTCTCTGAGTCATAAACACCTGGAATAAATAAGAAATAAACATTGGAATGTAATAATATAAAAACAAGAATGTAAACAATAAAGTAAGACAGTTTGTGAATATACGGAGATCGAAGTAAAAGTGTTATTATTTTAAATCCAGTACCCAAATTTTTAATAACAAGACTCATAATTTATTTGAGTTTTAATTCGTTGCCTTAAAAACTATTAAGGCTAAACATTTTGGCGCCCGAGCAGGGACTTGATTTAAATAATAATAATAATTATAAAAATAACATAAACTGATAAATTACTTCAGTTTATACAATAATTAAAAAACTTAATTTAAAAATTAATAAAAAACTGAAAAACTGATAAGTTACTTCAGTTAAACAAATTTGAGAAAAACTGATAAATTATTTCAGTTAAACAAATAAAATAAACTGATAAGATACTTCAGTTTAAATAAATTTATAAAATAATTAAAATTTGTTAAAAACAAAATTGTTTTTGTTGCGTGTAAAAAGTGAAGCATATTTTATTAATCATCATAAAAAGACATATTTAACATTTTAACCCTAAATGGAACTCAAGCCCAATTACTCTTATTTCAATAACACGAGCACTTGTTCTTTCAAAGGTAAATTATGGTCTGCAATTTTTCGGCTATGCGCCAAAATCTCAAATAAATAAAATCAACACAATTATAAACGCATGCATTAGAACCTCATTAGGATCATTACGATCAACACGGTTATCAAATTTATGGTACGAATCTAATATAAGATCCCTTGACATACAAAGAGATATTCTCACAACTAAACTTTTTTCTGCTTGCCACAACAATTCTATTAAGTATATTACTAGAAAGTTGCTTCGATCAAAGAAAGTTCCAAAAATTCCTTCCTGTTTATACAGAATGATTCAGCTTTGCAAAAACATAGAAATTCCAACTAACCACTTACAACAAAAGAATAGACCACAACCAGATTGGTTCTTCAATAGTTCATCGATTAATACATCTCTCCACCAGTATGTTAAAAGCAATACAACTGCTTCTGAATACTACAAATTATTTGCAAGCTTAAAACAAGAGCTCTTAGACCATGAATTCCTATTCACAGACGGATCAAAAACCGCGTACGGTGTTACATATAGTATAACTTCGGATAATAATATTCTAGAAATTTGCCATCTTCCTAACTACAGCTCAGTTTTCTCAGCAGAAATTATTGCAATTTACCAGGCTTTGAAGAAAATAGAAAACAAAAGTGGAAAATTTGTAATTTGTTCTGATTCCCTCTCTTCATTGTATTCGGTTGCCAACATTTCAAACACTACAGTATACGCATTAAATATAAGAAATATTTTAATCAAAAGATTTCCGGACATAAAATTAGTATGGGTTCCTGGACACAGCGGGATTCGCGGCAATGAATTTGCCGACAATGCTGCAAAAAGTGCAGAAAAACAGCCATTAATCTTTGCTATTAACCTTAATCAAAAGGACATAAAAGAATATATTGTGCAGCATTATACTTCCAAGGACAGGGAAAACATGTTTAATAACTGCTCAATCTGGTATCGAATGATTAACAAGGATAAAAATACAATAACCGACTATATGAAAGACTATGACAAATATATAACAAGGCTGGATTTTATCAAATATATTAGATTCCGACTAGGCCATTCTAATTTAACACACGGAAGCCTATTTGGCACTGACTTTAATCCATTTTGCAGCTGTAATATTACGTACCCAACAACCCCAAAACATTTCCTTACCGATTGCCAAGATACCAGTAATGCAAGAATCTCAATCTTCCAAAACTTTGATCCTTTATCCATTTTAACCCACCCTACTAAACAAAATATAATACTATTAACCAAATTCCTAAAAACATCAAAGCTGTATAATGAAATTTAAGCTAGACACATACATATGTATAAGAGAAACAATAAGTATTATATGAATAATTGTAAATATGTACCTATAAATATATTATATATGTATATATTTGTAACAATATAATAATGTAAAGTTCTATCCTAAACATTTGTGAGCTGAAGGCCTGCGATGCTATTGCTCTTTTTTTTTCTAATTTATCTTATAATTTTAATTATAAGCTAAATGATATAAAAATAAAAAAAAATAAAATAAACAAATTCCACCCTTAAAAGTGAAACAATTTGCAAGTGTTTATATTTTTATTATTAACACATTCGTACACAAACAATTCGGTCTCTTTATTATTGAGAGAAATTATAACAACTTTCGTTTACCGCCGGTACTTCAATCGCGTGAAAATTTTTAAGTGCGTTAAAAAATTAAAAATTTCGCTATTTATTAATTTTATTTATTGTAAATAAATAAATAAATATTTTTTGCAATTTATTTTATACATTTTGGGTTATCTTTAATTTCTTAAGATCAGTATTCCATTCCGTGCGTTCCTATACCAATTGTAATAATTTGCATACAGCAGCTGTAACAGAATAGTGCGTTCACACTAGCTTCGGAAAGTTAATTTTCATACAAAGTGAAATTATAAAGTCGTTCGTGTATTCACACTAGCATCGAAAACTTGTTTCATATAATTAAAAAAGAAAAAAAAAATTAATTGCTTGATGTGTGTACTCGCACGGCTTATGTTTTCGTACTTGAAAAAATTAACTGAAAGAGATTTCACTTGGTAAAGGAACTCGAACTATTTACCAAAGGCTGTTGATGGTATTTTTGCAAATTCAATAAGGTAGTTAATTTGGAACAAATTTTAATACTGCTAAACTCAAAAATAGTATATATAAAAAACAAAAGTTACGAATATCGTATATCCGGCGAGAGATTTTTATAAATCTTTTTATCTAAATCAACTTCGATATTCAATTATATTTTGCCAATAATTTAATTTGGCAATTTCTGAATCCGAGTATTTAAGGAATTAATTTGATCAAATATAATTGATATGACTGGCAAAAAACGCCAAGATTCTCCTTCCAAACCGGAAACTTTGGAGAAAATAATCTTAAAAAAGGAAAGAGTCGTAAGAAATATAATCCGAATTCGACAGTCCATTAAAGATAGGACTATTTCGTTCAATCCTATTGAACTAGAATGTCGATTGGATATTTTGAAAACTTATATTGACCAAGCAATGAAGCTTCAGTCGGAGGTGGATAATTTGGATCCCGACAACGATGATAGAGCTGAGCTTGAGGATATTTGTGTGACTACAAAATCACTGTTGTTAAGCCTTCTAACAAAAAACAAACAGTCAAGTGTGCCTGAAACTTCATTCAGCGTACAGTCACATCAGTCTCGACTTCCGAATATGAAGCTTCCCAAATTTACTGGGAAATACAGCGAATATAAGAATTTTATGAGCTTATTTGAAAATTTAGTTCATAATGATCCGACGTTGACAGATATAGAAAAGTTCAATCATTTAATATCATGCTTGTCCGAATCAGCTTTAGGTACAGTGAAAGCTTTTCAGATTTCTGAAGAAAATTATCCCAAAGCACTAGCTAGCTTAAAAAAGGTTTATGACAATGAATGTCTTATATTTTTCGACAATATATCGAAACTTTTTGATTTACCAGAAATTACAAAACCTTCGGCTTCTGCTTTGCGAAGCATGATTGATACTGTGTCTGCCATTTATGATTCCTTGTTATCAATAGGCGATGACAAGAAAATTACAAATGCTATTTTGATACATTTAGTGATGTCAAAAGTAGATCCAGTCAGTAAGTCCAAGTGGGAAGAACAGCTTGATTTTGAAAAACTTCCTCTATGGTCTGATTGCGAAGCCGCTTTAAACAAACGTTACCAGCATATTTCAGCTGATGAATCTTCTGGTTCAAGGCTGAGGTTTAATAAAAATAAAACTGAGAATGCAAATAATAGAAATACAAGGACATCATTAACTTGTACAAAATCAAAGCAACCCGTTGACAAATGTCTGTTTTGCAAATCTACTCAACATATAATCAATAATTGCCCTTCTTTCACTTCTGAGACTGTAGCGAAAAGATTTCACTTTATAAAATCTGTGCCAGCATGTATTAATTGTCTAAAAAAGGGACATACAGTAGCACGATGTTTGTCTTCCAAGTGCCGAATATGTAACGGTTCTCACAGCTCGCTACTTCATCGATTCAATAATGGTTCCAATGACGTAAATAACTCTTCTGATCAGCCGTCTATCTCTCACGCTTCTGTAAATTATTCATCTTCGGATGAAAGAATCATTCTCGCGACAGCTATAGTAAGAGTACGAAATAGTTCTGGCCAATTTATTCCAGCTAGAGCACTGTTAGATTCCGGTTCGCAACCAAACTTGATTACTGAGGAACTTGCGCAGCTACTCAGATTAAAGAGAGAAGGAGGTAGATTGAATTTGAATGGCATCAGTGAAACAAATTCGGTTTCAAAATCATGTATTAATTTGACTGTCTCGTCGAGGGTTAACTCTACCCAATTCACTTCCAAATTTTGGGTATTGAGCTCAATTACAAATTTGCAACCTGATCGTAGATTGGTCACAACGAGCTTAAATATTCCCAGAAATATAGAATTAGCTGACCCACTCTTCCATAAGCCCCAGAAAATTGATTTGTTAATTGGGGCAGAAGTGTTCTTTGATTTAATGTGTGTTGGCCAAATCAAATCTGGCCCATGCCTTCCTATTCTTCAAAAAACTTCACTTGGCTGGATTGTTACTGGAAAGTACAATCAATCAAAGAGCTTGAATAATTGCAAAGTTTTTCACTTAAGTACTTCAATAGAAAACGAGAGCAATATTGATTCAATTGTCAGAAAATTCTGGGAGCTAGAAGAGCTTCCAAATGAATCATCGAAATTGTATACTGAGGAACAACAACAATGTGAGGCCAAATTTAAAAATTCAGTACGACGTTTGGAGTCAGGCCGGTTCGAAGTCTCGCTACCGTTCAAATCTGATACAAAATTATTGGGTTCATCTTTCGAAATTGCCAAAAGACGATTCCTATCTTTGGAGCGAAGGCTTTCCAAAGACAATGTAATGAGACAAATGTATCATGATTTTATGAAGGAGTATTTCAACTTGGGCCATATGTCACTCCAGGACAAAATGCCAGATTTTCCTCATTATTTCATTCCACATCAGTGTGTTTTGCGACCTCAGAGTACAACTACTAAACTTCGAGTAGTGTTCGATGCTTCGTGTAGAACTTCTTCGCTTGCATCACTCAACGATCTGTTAATGGTCGGTCCCACAGTTCAAGAAGAATTATATTCTACATTGATTCGTTTTCGACTCCATAAATACGCAATCACTGCAGATATTGAAAAAATGTATCGTCAGGTCTTGATTGATGATCGAGACAGAAACTATCAATTAATCCTCTGGAGGGAAAATCAATCTGATACCTTAAAGATTTTTCGCTTGAACACGGTGACTTATGGTACAGCTTCTGCTCCATTTTTGGCCATAAGATGTTTGATCCATTTGAGCGATTTATACAAAGAGACCTTACCTATTGGTTCGAAGGTTATCCGCAGTGATTTCTATGTCGATGATTTGCTCACTGGAGCTGAAAGTTACCAAGATCTAATCGAAATTCGTAATCAGGCTACTGAAATTCTAAGTTCAGCTGGTTTTAACCTGACTAAGTGGGTTTCAAATCATCCAGATTTCATTAGTACTTTACACGAGGAAAAATTGTTGCATAGCGATGCAGATGCTACTAAAGCTCTAGGTATACATTGGGTTCCGAAAAATGATACATTTAAGTTTCATTTGGAAGATAATTTTCAAGAATTGAAAGCTACGAAAAGGAACATATTGTCAATTTCTTCCCGATTATTTGATCCCCTCGGACTTTTGTGTCCATTGGTAACTAAAGCTAAAATGTTATTGCAGGAACTATGGATTCAAAAGCTTGACTGGGATGAATCAATTCCCATGAGCCTAAATACTTTATGGGAAAATTTCAAGTTGAATTTACTGAAACTCGATTCAATCACAATCCCAAGATTCGTAAACACAACTTCAGCAGCAAGAATTCAAATTCATGGATTTGCTGATGCTTCAATTCGAGCATATGGGTGTTGCATTTACATTCGAAGCTCCGAATCAACCAAATTTGATTCGAGACTACTTACGGCTAAGTCTAAAGTTGCTCCACTTAAGACAAAATCTCTTCCGAGACTTGAATTATGCGCTGCACATCTACTGGCTAAGTTGTGGAATAGAATTAAGCTAATGATAAACTTCGAAATTGAGTCTGTTAATTTTTGGACAGACTCCGAAATAGTTTTATATTGGATAAAGACGCATCCATCCTCACTGTCCACGTTTGTTTCAAATCGTGTAGCTGAGATTCAGGAAGTTTTTTGGCGGCATGTGCCAACTAAACAAAATCCAGCTGATATCGTTTCCAGGGGATGTGATGTCGAAGAATTGAAAAATTCGATTTGGTTTAAAGGACCTTCGTTTTTGCTAAACGATAGTCATCAGTGGCCTGTTAACGAACATTTTGAGTTAACAGAGAACCAAAAGTTTACCGAAATGAAGAAAACAAACGTATTGCTTGCGGTAAAGGACTCAGAAAATTGTATGCTGGATCTGATAGAAAAATACTCTTCTTATAATAAGTTGCTGCGAGTTGCTGCATATGTTTACCGATTCATTGACAGCATCAAAGGCAGAAAAGTAGATAAAGATACTATACCTACAACAATCGAATTAAAGTGGTCATTCTTTCGTCTTGTAGAGATAATCCAAAAATCTCATTTTCCCGCAGAGATATTGCGGATACAAAACTCTCTGAGTTTGCCGTCAAATATTCAGAGATTGACACCATTCATCCACACGTTTACCGAAGAGAAAAGAACATTTTCACTTTTAAGGGTAGGTGGGAGACTGCTAAATGCAGATTTGGAATACAATACCAAATTCCCACTGTTACTACCGAAAAGAAATAGCTTTGTTACACTTTATTTGCGGAACTTGCATTTCGAAAATTGTCACGCTGGCACAAAAGCCCTCATAGCTCTGTCACGAGAGAATATTTGGCTGATAAATGCGAAAGAAGAATGCAATAGAATAGTTCGTAAATGTGTACATTGCTTCCGCTATAAGCCTAAGCTTATGTCCCAAATAATGGGCAATTTACCCACTAATAGAGTGATAGCTGCGCGACCATTCTTAATAGTCGGCGTAGACTTTTGTGGTCCTATCAACGTCTCACTACGTATTCGTGGTAGACCACCGGTTAAAATGTATATAGCGGTTTTCGTGTGTTTCACTTCTAAAGCTGTACATTTAGAATTAGTATCGGATCTATCTACTGATTCATTTCTTCTCTCTTTTAAAAGGTTCACTGCAAGGAGAGGTCTTCCCAAAGAAGTATTTTGCGACAACGCAACGAATTTCGTGGGAGCAAGCAGAGTCCTCAACGAGCTACAGAACGCCTTCAATCAAAATCGGCAGGCCGTCGAATTATACGCAGCGTCGTTAGGGGTGAAATTCAACTTCATACCACCTCGAGCGCCGCACTTCGGAGGACTATGGGAAGCAGCCGTGAAGCAGGCGAAGTTCCTACTTCTACGAGCAGTAGGCAATGCGTCGCTCACGCAAGAAGAAATGTGTACAATGCTCGCAGAGGTAGAGGCGGTACTCAACAGTCGTCCCATAGCACCGCTGTCTCCAGACCCCAACGACGGAGAAGCGTTAACTCCGGCTCACCTACTAATAGGAACGGGTCTGCGTTCGCTGCCACTAGAATCAGGAGAAGGCGTGAGAGGCAAAGAGGCCAACTTATCGAAGCGATGGCGACTGCTCTGCGTTCTCAAGCAGACATTCTGGCAAGCCTGGTCAAGAGACTACATTCTGGGACTTCAGGGCAAAGCGAAGTGGTCGAAAGAAATGCCCAGTCTCCAGGTCGGTCAAGTGGTAATAATCCACGAAGACAATTGCCCGCCACAACAATGGGTGACCGGGATAGTCGTAAAGGTCATCGCAGGCGACGACGGCAAGGTCCGTGTGGCGGAGGTCAAAACCCGAAATGGCATATTTAAACGTCCAATACACAAATTAGCACCGCTTCCAGATGTTTGAAGACTTCCAGTCCTTCAATGGGGCCGGAATGTTGGAGCGTAATATTAAATAGAAATCAACTTGTAATTAAATAGAAATCAACTTGCAATTAAATAGAATTTAGTTTTTAGTTTATACATTTAGAATTTAGTTTATACATTCCATAAATCTGAACTGTTATTATATTTCTTATTATACTTACTATAGTTTATACATTCCATAAATCTGAACTGTTATCATATTTCTTATTAAAAATAATCAAACTTAATTATTAAGTAAAATTCCTCAAAATACTGCTATTTAAGTGCAAACATATGTACCTATATATTATAGGTACATATGTACCTATTATATAAATATGCACCTAGTATATAGATAGTTAATGACCTTTGGTTAAGTATAAGTAAACAAGTAAATAAATAACTAACTGTCCTCTCATTAAGTCTCTCTGAGTCATAAACACCTGGAATAAATAAGAAATAAACATTGGAATGTAATAATATAAAAACAAGAATGTAAACAATAAAGTAAGACAGTTTGTGAATATACGGAGATCGAAGTAAAAGTGTTATTATTTTAAATCCAGTACCCAAATTTTTAATAACAAGACTCATAATTTATTTGAGTTTTAATTCGTTGCCTTAAAAACTATTAAGGCTAAACAATTTGTTTTCGAAAAGGTATTGAAACTCAAAAAAAAAAGTTTTAAGCTCAATGGGTATTTCAGTTTTATTTGATAAATAATTAAAATACTTGAAGATGTTGACTACACAGAAGATCAGTATTAGAGTACATGTTTGTTTGTATGTATTTGGAACAACACACGAGTTGACATAAACTTAAGGAATAAATTTCTTCTTGTAACAACTGCATTTTCAATAATTTTTAATTTCACAGAAAACTTTCGAAACGGCCTACAATCAGTTAATGTAAAACTTTTTTGAGTGTACAAAGGAAGTCGTGATTTTCTTTAAGAAAGAATACAACATTCATAATTTAACAATCACAAGGAAATGAAAAAATAAATTATAAGAAGCAACAAATAAACCATAACGAAATTAAAAAAACTTCACGTATGTTTTAAAGTGTAAAAGACAAAAATCCTTAACAAGAAACGCTTTAGCCAGCCAGAGAATAGCGAAAAAAAGGAAAATAAAATGTTCTTTATTTTTTATAAACATTTTTTTTTTAAGAAATCACAAAAAATTAAGTGAAAATGAAACATATTTTTTCACACTTATTTTGTTGCACACGTATTGTTTAATTAAAAATCATACCACAGCACGTTTAAACAGAAGTCACCTTTAAGAAAGAAGAAAAAAATACAAAATACATTTTGGTTTTGGTAGTTGAAGGAAGAAAGATTTTATAAAATCATACATTAAACTACACTTTTGCAGATGACAATGAATGAAGAGGATTCTACAAAAGTGCTTGACGTATTTAATGAAGGGGAAATTTATAGCAACATTTAGAAATTTAAGTCATATTGTGGAAACTTGCCAAATCAAGTATTTTTTGATCCACTTCTGTCCTAAAAGCTCGGTAGTTGGAATCTATATTCTCTGTTCTCTAGACTCTTCTGTTGTAATTTTAGTTTTGGTCTGCAACTACCATTCATTTTTAATAACGATAATCATCATCATCATCATCATTACTACCACCATTCTCGCTGACTTGGACGGAACAGTGAAATAGTAGCAGCATTAATGAAGAAGGATCTTGTTTAGAATGTTGTGGCTTTTTTCCTGCCGTTGTTAAGCTTTTCTGTTGTTGTTTTAGGTTTTTTTTTGGCTAAAACTTTTAAAAGAACGTGCCTCTTTTCTAATTGAGTTAAAGTTATTGTCATGGCTGTTAAGACGAGTGGTGTTTCCCGCGTTATTAACTGATGCTGGTAGTCTGTATGATGATGATGTGACTTAAAAATAATAATAATAATAAAGAAAAAATTTACAACAGTAGCAGCAAAAACATCAAGGAAACGTCACTTGAATTCAAGTAAAACGAAATGTAAGTTTAACTATGACCACGTTTTTTTTATAATTTATTTTATTTTGGAACAAAAAAATTTTTTTAGCAATAAAATATTTTTTAAGTGTTTATAATTTCGTGAGATATTAAATCAAAATACCAATTGCATTCTCAAATTAATTATTCACCCTTATTATGAAAACCGTTTCCCAACAATTTTGTTCCCATTTCCCACTGTTGGTATTACGAAACTCTTTTTCCCCAATCTGGCATCTTCGAATGTGAATTCCCTTATTATGAAATTAAATTTCATTCGATTTTTTTTTTATTTATCAAACATTCGTTCCCTTTGAATTTTGATGTGAGCAAAATGTAAGTATTTCTTAAAAAATATAAAAATTAGCAATTTGAATAGAAATTTTTGCATTTCTAGGGGGGTAAATAAAATTCAATTGCAGATATTAGTTGAGAAAATGGAAAACTGCCCAAGTATTGCTAGTGGTTATTCCAAAATAACCAAGGAAGAAAGTGACCCGTTTTGGGCAGATGCAATAACTTCTTTAAATAGTGCGGGACCTCCGAAAAAGACTTTGCCAGAATGAAAAAAGGTATTCAGGGTTTTTTTTATAAATTTTTAAAGGGTTCAAAAGGATTGCAGGCATCTCGCAACTTCTTTCGGTGAAGTTTTTCATTCCCTCTGTTGACGTCGTCATCATTTTGGAGCAGCAAATGCAAAGAGGCTCTTATTGGAAACATTTTTTTTAAATTTGGAGTTTTTAAAAAGATTTTGTATTTGTTAACACAAGAATTTCACAATTTTCAGCAAATCGGTCATATAAAATTTACTTTAAAAAACAGCTGACAGCACTTAAGTTCAATGTTCGAAAATGTGAGCTGATTTGGAATGTTCCCATTATTTCATAATAGCAAATTTATGGGAATGGGAATTCCCATACAATACATTTTTGGGAATGGGAACTCACATTCCCTTTGTGAATGGGAACTCCCAATAATTTTGTAATAGGGGTGATTATTAATCTTTAAATTTAAGCCAGAGCGGATTGCAAAATGTTGACAAAACAAAAGACTTAAGAAGCAAACTTTTTCGCCATTTGAAAGGGACCATATAAAAGAGACTTCTTACTCTGGTCCATTGACTGTAACGTTGCGATTTTCATGGTTCTTGAAAAAGTACCAAATAGTAAACCTTTAAGGGTGCATTGAAAGCTTTTGAACTGCCTCTTTGTTAGTGTATTTGTAATGAAATGGCAAACATGTCACGTATCTTTTTTTTAAACTGAAAAAACTTACACTGAAAAAATCCCCCGATACATGGTGATTAATCTTTAAGTCATATAATTAATTATATTTAAGGTGTCAAAAGGAAAAAAAAAACATCTTTAAAAATTTCACAATTCAAATCAAACTAAGGAAAAATTCACAACAAACTTAGTGTGTCGCTAAAGTGCGATTTATATTGAAAATATTAACAAGTTTTAAAAAAAATAATTTTTGCTTAAATTTTGGTAGGCGGACAATTGCTTGTATTTCTATACGTTTGTTCTGTGAGAAATTCGTATCAGAAACAAAAGTAAATTGAAATTTCTTCTAAATATATTTTATTCTCGCTTGTGTTATGTAATTAATTTTGTTTTTGGCAATGTGATCTAGAAACTTAGACCCTAAATATCAGCAAAAGAAGCGAGATATTCAATAGAAAACTATGGACAACAGCAACAACAAAATGGAAACTGAACTCGCTCTAAGAATAAAATTACTTGCAAAATGCATTCTTTGTTTGCGGCTGTAATCATACGGAGGTGTTTATTTTGGCATGTTTGAATTTTTTCTATATTAAATGCTGAGGCGGTGTCCCACAACTGAATTTTATAGCACCTTGTTGGTTTTAGGATCGCATTGTGTAGAAGAAATTCGCAATCTATGCTGAATGTTAAATTTCTCCCCAAAAGCCAATTGAGATTGAGCAGCATTTAATTTCATTTGAATTAGAATTTTATTCAAAACGTATATCATCAGACATTTTTTTTCACTGTTCACAAGATGTATTACAAAGATGGTAAATATTACACCGGAAATGAGCAAATAAAAATAATTATTATTAAGTTTAAGGTGCATTTTTTTCAACAACTAGTAAATAAAAAATTAACTAAAATAATTTGTTAAAAACGTCGGGGACAAAAACCTTCTGAATATTTATAGAAGAGGAGAGTTAGAGCAAACATGGATCATTTTGTAATATTTTTAACATGATATTTTCATAGCTGGACGCTACCTTTTGTTTTGGAAGGTTTCTTCAAGACCTTCAGAAATATAACTTTTTCTATTTTGAAAAAAAAATATTGTTTGTTATGCCTTTAGATGTTCATGTGCCAACATTTCATTGGTCGCTGAACCAAATCGTCAGTGAAGTTTAAGCAATTTGAAAATATACAACCTCGGATGTTTATGTCACACAAATCAAATACAATATGAGAATTCAATATTGATTATGAATTATAACGAGGTACATAATCATGGTGAGCTTCGAATGCATATGAAGAGCTAAATTCACAACAAACTCTAATTGTTTCACCGATTAGTTGGGGAGAATATCCGGAATAATAAATTTCAATATTAAATTTAATTATTTAATATATTCCGTATATCACCATGGGATAGAAATTTCAACACTTGGAATCTTGAAACTATTCCAAAATATTATTAATAGCAAAGGCATTAAAAAATTAAATTTGTCTAGTAAAAACAAAAAAATTATAGGAATTAACCAACTGGATGTTGTTGAGCACAAATTTAATAAAATAAAAACAATTATATCAAGTTTTTCTAGAAATGAAATAATTTTCTTTTATGTTACGAAAATCCTTCAAGTTGAATAGATCCACTGGAGGAAATTTAAAAGAAAAAATTTCTTAACCAGATCTTTAATCAACTAAATAATTTTGTTTTCCAAATTGTTATCCCTTTGAAATGACTAAAGCCTTTGAAATAATTCCTATGGTCGACCAATTTTAAATTCTGCACCACTAAGTGGCACAAAACAAATTAATGGGCAAATCATGTGTCATTGTACATGCACTTGCTTACACTTTCCAAAAACAATGACCATCAGCAGCCGTGATAATCACATTATCATTATAATTCCAATGATAATGACGATCGTGAAGATGCTGTTCACTGAAAACTGAAAACACCAAACAACAAAAAGAAACACAATTGGTGAAACGAGCACTACTGCCATGATGACGCTGCACATTTGCTTGGTTCTCTAGAAAAAATTGTCTAGTCTCTATCAAAAAAATCTATTTTTTTCCCCAATTTTTATGGCTTTTTGCAAATTATTGTAATGTTTATTATATCCTGGCCATTATAAGCTCTTGCTTACAGACTTATTCAAAAATTATACCACGGATCCAAATTTGTGATTGTTAAAGAAAATGTTTTGCAAACAACCACAGAAACGTCAGTGAAAATCCTGATTCTTAAAGGTGCTTCTGCTAAAGAAGACTTCTGTTTTCATTTTGCTGTTTTCGTTTTTCTTTTTAATACATTTTTCCCCCAACAATGGCTAAGATGATTATTTCGACTTGATAACGAGCTAAACAACATGATTGTTGCCTCCGTTGTTTAGCCAGGCACAGTTGCAGGGTCTTGGTTGCACGTATGTATTTGTATTTGTGTATACTTTCCTCTTACAACGAGGGTTAAACTTCAACACCAATTGTGAAAAAAGATTTGAGTGTAAGAAATGAATGAATGAATGAATGAATTCACATTCACACTTGATGCAAAAAATTTGTTCGTCTTCGATTTTTTTTTTAAATTTATTTTTTGTTTTTTTTTTTTTTTGTTTGTGGTTGTGCCGGAGTAAAACATTTTTGTAACAAAATACTGCATCTTCCTTTTTCTTCTTGCCAAGTCACTGCTGCAAACACTGATTTATAACCATAAACAATTTAAAATCTTTTGTGTTAAACATGGCTGTTTTGTCATGCATAATTTTTGTTTTTGTTTTTTTTTTTTTTGTTGTTGCAGAAGCACAAGGCAAAAAGCGCTGTCATTGCAGCACATGCGGTAGCCGCAGCAAAAGTAAATAAAACCAATTGCTAGAGCTTTTTTTGAGACGATGTGGTGTAAGAATTCGTAGTTAATAAAATATGTAAGTATTTTGCATTGAAAGCAGTTGCTACTGTTACTTTTCTAATGAATTATTGATTTGCCTTATCGCTACTTTGATGCAACAAAATCTAATTTTATAAAATAATATTGAAGCTTTTAATGTTCTTGGGTATAACTTTGGTTTAGTTTCAGATATAAATTGGACGTTTTTCTAAACATTAGAAGTTATTGAGGCATATTTTTTGGCAACTTGGAAATATAAATTTTTTAGGAGTTGTGACTATGTTGCATTAAAGGAGCGCTATTTTATAGTGGTTATAATAATTTTATTTGTTTATTTTAATATTTAAGCTTAAGGTCTTTCATTGTTTAACAATTTTATTAAAAAAATAATCGATATTTCGATACTCATTGAGTATCATCTTCAGGACAATTCTCTTTTTTTTTATAAATAATAAAATTAAAAAATTAACATTTCAAAAAATGAAAGAAAGAGAAAATTTTTGTGGCATATATGAAAAAAAGATATATATACACACATGTACACAATAATAAGTATTTTTTTATTTTTATTTTTATTTATTTTTTTTTTGAAGAAACATATACATACATATAAATAATAAAAAATAATTATTTAGAAACATGTATGTATATATAAATATGTATGTGGGAGTAGACATATACTTTATATAAATGTTCTCCAACATACATACATACATATTTACAACTATAAAATGATGATATGAGGTGCTACTTCTTGTGTAGCAAGTGCCTATAACTGTGCGCTACATTTTCAGTGTCTGCCTTAAAATTAATTCTTTTTGTATTATTAATATTAATGATGTGAAACATTTCCAACAAGTATCTTCTCTTATAATTTGTTTCAGTGTTTAATATTGAAACATTTTCAATGTTCGGATAATGATTACATTGATGACAATGTAAAGACAATGCCGTTCTCTGTGAAAAATATAGCCTTAAAACAAACACTGCAATTGCACCAAGATTGTACGGACTTCCGAAAATTCACAAAGAAGAGTTCCCTTTGAGACCAATATGTTCCTTTATAAATTCTCCTTCTTATAATCTATGTAAATATATTACAGATATTTTAAAGAAAATAACAGAAGAGTCCAGGTTTAATGTTAAAAATTCTATAGAATTTAAAAATAGAATAATCAACCAACGTATACAGGCACTATACACCCACGACTTGGCGTAAAAGCAATAAATAATAATATTAATTTTATTATAAAATGCAATAATAAATTTTTACCCAAAAGGGCATTGACTATTTAATATTAAACACCCCCCTTTGGCTCGCTCGTGAGGTCTTTTGCTTAATATTTTGAAAGGGTCTGAAAAAAGACCCTACATTGAACGATTTGAACGATTGAACTTTACAATTTCCAATGATTAAGTTGACGTGGAAAATATTTTGATGATTTTTTTACATCAGTTCAAACCAAGTGACAGGTTTTAAAATGAATATTTAAATTTGTTTCAATTAGAAACTAAATAGTTCAGCCATATGATATCAGATTCATAAAACTTAAAATGATCCACTTGATAATGAATATTACCATTGTTTTTTTCTTTAACTAAACTTTAAATCTCTTATAATTTAGTAACTTTACTGACTTTGATCATTTACATTTGTACAGAATTCAAAGTTATAAAGCAAATAAATTTGCATCTAATTTTTAGCTTCATATCGGGTTATACATTTATTTTCAAACCCGTCGGACTGTCAGCTGTTAAATATCTGTCATCTAAAATATCATTTATTTGGTAAAAGGTTTGCAATTTACGAATATGGATCGTTTAACAATAAAAAAAATGCCTAAAAATAGTTAAAACTGATTACAAAAGTAGTGGTTCAAATGTGGCCACTTGACGAGCATTACATGGTGATTATGGTCGTCATAATTGACTTAATGTGCAAGGAATTGGCAAAATTATAAAGAAATTTCTCGAAGCGTCACACATGTGATCAGGCCTGTGCATCATCGCAATGTGCGCTCTACGGAAAATATCGTTTCTGTTAGTGAAAATGCGGCGGATAATCCAAATTTGTCGAATCTCTACAATTAGGCATATCTTACGGCTTATTTTGGCGTATTTTACATTTTTGATATGCATCCCCAACTCATGCAATAACTAAAGGCTGATTTTTCTAAAAAAAGGTCTTCAGTGATGAATCTGATTTGTCAATCCGTGATTATGCCAACAAGCAAACTAGTCACATATGGGCCTCAGGGAATCCAGAAGTGATTGTGTGAAAAGCCACTGAATCCGAAAAATGTGACTGTTTTGTAAGCATTAGGCTCTGGAGATGTCACTGGGCCATATTTGGTTCGAAAACAACGCTTGCAAAACCGTTACCGTCAATTCAGAGCACTATGGCCGTATGATAATCAGCGTTTTCTGGCCTGCAATTGAAGATTATCAGCTGGACATTATGTGGTTTCAACAAGACGGCGAAACAAGTCCCACAATACGACCGATTTTGGTTTTATTGCATGGGATGTTTCCCTAACATGTAATTTCACGTTTTGGCGACGTCAAGCGATTTGATGACGTTAAACTTTGGTTTTTGTAAAGGTACGTCAAAGACCGTGTCTAAGGATAATTCCGTAGTACTGGAGCATTTTAAAACCGAGATGCCACCCGCAATGTGGGGAAAATCTTTCGAAAGCTTCCTCAATAGAATCCAGTGCTTGAAACCAATCTAGTGGCGGTCATTTAAACGAAAGTGTATTTCCAATCATTATGTTGCAATAAAAGTTTAATCGGAATCATAGTTTCAAGTGCGTGGAATTTGACTTTTATTTTTGAAACTGAAAAACGGATAACCCTGTATATACATACTATTTTTATATGCATATCGAAAACACATTGCAAACCAAAACAAAAGACTTAAGAAACGAACTCTATTAATTAGTTCACTTAAGCAACGCACGCAGCAGCGACTAATTTAATTAATTAATTTTAATTAATAACGTAAGTAAATACGAGTATATTTCATTACATAGAATTAAAATCAATCATACCCATTTAAAAATAAACCAACTCAATTGTGGTTTCTATTTACTAACAATGGTAACTGTTTTCTTTTTTGTATAAAACAATTCATTTTCTTACTATTGTCTAGATAAAGAAAAAAATTAATAAAATGATCAACCCAGGTGAAACACTTGACCCCAGCCAATCAATAAATCAACAAATCATTAATAAAACCACCAACAACCGACAACAGAGAAAGAAGCCCAAAGAGAAAATAAAGTCCATCAAATGAACGTAACATGGTTGACTAAACAAATTGTTTGATATGAAAAAATTTAAACAAAAGCAATCTACATTGCAACGCCCAGTTTCTTCTATCATCATTCACAACTTGTGAAAAGATCGATGATGGCTCTACACAAGGTACCTGTAGGAACCCTCAGTTCTTTTTGGAATATTGCAGTACAATTTATATTTGCTTCAGTGAACATGCGCACCGAGATTTAGGCTGGGTTCTCGTACGAGTATATGTGTGTGTGTGTGCTTCGTTTTGGAAAACCACACGCAAATGTTATCATTTCATTTAACAAGTTTTCACCAAGATTTCCACGCGCACAGTGGGAACTTTTCGCTCCCACAATTAATCATTGAGTTCAATTATGTTGCATATGATTCGATGGTGAGTTCTACGTTTTCCATTTCCATGTGCAGACATAAAAAACAAAGAAAGGGCAGCCAGCAGTCATTGATATGGAACAGATTTATGATCATATTCATACTGATATCAAAATAAAAATAATTACATTTAAACTTTGAGAATAAAATTTAATTTGTTACTTTTTTTTAATAGATATTTATTGCCAGTTGAAAGTTTATTATTAAATCAATTTGAATTAAAAATCATTCAATTCAATCAAGCAACACAACGAGGTGGTCTTTTCCTCCATAAAATTTTAAGAAAATATTTATTTAAATCTCATTTAACGAATTTCCATGCCATAAAATATTTTAGGTGTATAATAAATTAAAATTTAATTGGACAATTAAATACAAAACGTCTTAAATGGCATAGGAAACAATACAAAATTTATATTCTGGTTAAATATGAGCCTCACTGGAGTTTGTTATGCGAATAGAAAAATACTCTTAAATTTAAAGGGATATTATGGAAACAAAATTGTTGGAAAAATTCTTCTCGATTTTTTACTTGAGGCCATTTTAGTAGTTGATGAATATTGGAGTGCTCTTCAGGACTTAAAGGGGAAAAGAAGGAACTTAAACTTTGAAATTATTTGAAAAGTTTTCTCAATTTGGGTGCTGGCATACTGAAGAAAATATCCAATATTTTTTATGTTTATACAAAAGGTGGCGCAAAAGTAATGTAATAATTTGAACCGGCTGCCATTTTGTTGTAAATAAAAACAAATAAATCCGTTTTGATTAAAAAAAATTATTTGATAATTTAAAATTGATGACATTAATTGTGTAAAATTATATCGCTCAAATGGCCAAACCCGAGTGGGTACACAATTGCGCTCGTTTTACGCCATTTTAAACTCTAATTTAACGATTTGTTCTTGCAATTTTCGTGGTTTGTTGTGGTAAACGGGACATTTTAAAAGGCTTTGAAGAAAGAAGTCTGGTGCTGTTAGATTTAGCGATATAGACGGCCAATTCGAATCTCTAAAACGGGATATCAATCGACCTAGAAAGCGGCGTTTCAAAGTATCCCCGAGTTGTGTGCGCTGTTCCTTCATGCTTCAAAAACGTGTGGGGCAAAGAACGTCTTTAAAAAAAATAACAGTCACTTTGAGGAAATAGAGTGGCTCTTCATGCATTTTATGTAGATTTTCTGAGCATCAAGAATGCAAATAAATTTTGTTAAGATAACCATTAAGGGAAAATGGGCTTCGCAATTGATACGAAATCGTACTCCTTTTGCACCAAGTTTAACAGAGTGTGGCAATAAGTCAAGCTTGTCCAACGGCCACCAGGTTCCAATATGGGAATCGTTTGCACTTTGTAGGGGAAATATTATCAAATATTTCACCAAAATTCCTGGCAACGAACGTCTGCTGAGGCTTAATTGCGTACATCGTCATCTCATTGATGTTTGTGGAGCGAACGAGCAATATGAGGCCATCTACTTCTTGAGACATCTGTTGTGGACCCAGTTTGTATGAGGATCTCGGCCAAACGTTTAATTTCTCGAGTACATAGACCACAATGGCGGAAGGAATTGGTAACGAAATTTACACTACGTTAAAACAGACTGACAATTTGTGAAAAAAGTAAAGATAATTCCACGTTCGTGAAGTGTGTGTGTATCGCTCCATTGCATGTTGTTCATCATAAATGTCAAAGTACGGTGGCATTTGGCTCCATCTGCAAAATGGTACACAAATCAAATTACAGATTTTCAAGATTTTTTTTCAAAATTACTACAACTGTTGAGCTGTTAATACCGCAATGTTAAAGCAATTGGTTTAAGTCTCTGCTACTGAAACTGAAATTTATTTATTATTTATTAGAAATATAAATGAATTTTGTTAATATAAAAATGTCTCTGAAAAACCAAATGCATAAAGACCATTTTATACTTGAAGTTATTGATGCTACAACTCTCATCAGGTGATCCAAATTTTATATATTCCAACATTTAAGTTAGTGGCATCATAAAATTAAATAAAGAAAAAAAAACAATGATTGTTGGTAAATCACATATAAACGTTTTAATAGCGGTGCTTCTCCAATAAATTTATTTTCATTTATATTTTATATAAATATTTAATTTCTATACAATAAAACTTTTCTTTTAAATGTTTTAATATTTACACCCCTTATCGTATAAATTATAATTTTAAAAAGCTTGATTATGAATTTATGTTATTTGGGAAACATTCGGGCATAAATATTTCTAAATTATTCGAAGCAGCTCCCCAAGTGCTCTTGCATGAAAATAATTAAACGAATAAGATTTCATTCTAATTTTATTCATTTGAAAAATAAACACTTTAGAAACAAAACAAACAAAAAGTATTTGTTGAAATAAAAAATCAATGTGTAAAAAGTAATATCTTGTAATGAAAAGTTAAAAGGCCTTTCATCAGCTCCTGCTGGGCCTGTTAAAGCACCTGCTGTAAATGGCGGCTCATCACAAATGAACTCAACGAAAGCAAAACAAAGATCTCTTAAAATATTGAACGAATATTTAAATTTGAATTAAAAAAGTGAAACAAGAAAGTTTTAATTAAATAAAAATGTTAAGATTTATTTTTTAATATGACAGGGTGTTGCAACACCTTCTTCTCCAACTGGCACTAGTGGCATACATGCGGACAGTCAAAGTTCTTTAAAAAAAGTGATTTAAGCAACGACATTGCAACATATACTCGTAGACATGGATTTATTATTGTTCTTTTTTTATACGTTTTTGTCCTTTCCAAGAGTAGAAGAGGAATTTATTTTATTTTCAATAATCACAAAATTTATCAGGAAGAAGCACGTAGTTCTGCCAAAGAATTACATTTCTTATACTCGAGCGACAGATAGACTTGCTTCCAAATGGAGCAGCAAGATATTACACTTTATTCACACTTTATTTGATCCGATATTCGAAAATGCAAGTGGGGTTGGACGTGTAAAAACCAAATTTATTTCCTAGTTCTTACATGGACACATTGTGATGTTTTAGGATCATATGAAAAAATTGCAACAAAAAATTTTTTAAAGAAGTTGATCTAACTTTTGGTGTTTTGACAACTGAGTACACAGGACACATTCCATACGAGTGTATCAAATTATAATCTTCAGTAAGTGAGCACAACGAAATCTTCTAGACAAGAGACATGCAGAAGAATTATATAATGCATGGGTTCTACTATCATAAATCATGTGACTGAATTTAGGTGAAAAATTCACAATTTCATTATTAACGTTGTCTCGGCTCATCATGGAAAGGAGTGCCCATGCAACAAGTCCCATGATTCACATACATTTTTGCATCGGTAAGCGAAACTTATTAATTTCCTTGTCCTTGGAAGTAGAACAAATTAATTTCTGACACACGTCAATGCGAAAATTTTATTGGATTTATTTTTTCTTGACAATGTTTTGGCGAAATATTAAAAAGCATTAAATCAAAATAAGTGATTCTTTATGTAGAAGGCTCAGGAGCAAGAATAAATATTTACTTCATTTGATATAAAATGGTCGGAGAAATATGCAAATGGTATAATTCATATTTTAAAGGAAAAAGTGAAAAATAAACTCATGTATATACTATGCGGCACAAAAGCAACGCCATAATTTGATTTGGTTACCATGTTGCAGATGGAGCCAAATATCACAGTGCTTTGACATTAATGATGTAGATTTATAGAGAATTAATTGCCAACAATCCACCTCAAGAACCGGGAACTATTGTTACTGCTGATTTGAAAAATTGTCTTTCTGTTGTTTTAACGCAGCGTATATTTCGCAGACGTTTTCCTCGCCGTCATCGCTTAGGCGATTTCCACTTAAGTATTTATGTTATAACAGCCGTAAGTTTGGCACATATTTTTCTTGGTTTATATACGTGCAACTTCATTTTTGTTTTCAGTGTACGAACTCTTTCATGAGAGGCATTTTCAAGTCTTTGGCCTACTTTTTGGTACGCGAATTTGTTGATGAAAACACAAGTTACGGTCATGAAGAGAGACAATTAATACTTTAAGCATTTTGGATGGGACCCTCAAGCCCACACAGCAGAGATTAACATATGGCAAGGACTTTCATAGCGATTAATTTTTTTTTTATTTTTTATTTTTATTTCGAGGTCATATGCTATTAATTGGTTGACTGAGCTTGACACTAGCTTTTTTAACTATCAAAATACGGATTAAACATTAAGTTTCTTCCCACGACCTGTTCTGACTTGTTGAAGCAGTTGGTGGCCTTTGCTACTTGGCGTGGTAAATTGAGTGAGAGTAGTCCTTATTTGTACACCAAAAAAATATTTTAGTACATTTTTATAGTTTTTAGATCAATTAAAATTGTTGAGATTTTTTATATAAAGTTTTTCTGCAGATGGCGTCAACAAAGTCATATTAGAAAGAAAAAAAATGCAAACCGATAGTTCTTATTTTTAAGTCTTTATGAAACCAATAAATATGTGAAAGGAACCACAAAATCTAAAAGAAAAACAGATATAAAGATATTGTCATGCAAATGAAGTAATGCAAAGGAATTACGAGATAAAAGATGTGATGAAATAATGAACTAAATACAAAATGAAATCAATAAATGTTGCTACATGCCACCAAATTAACAGATATTTTGTTAACAGCTTTTATGTCGGTGTTAACAATGTTTTGTGAATAAATACATGCCTGTCTGTTTACACTCAGATTAGTTTAGACACAAATGTAAATGAGTTTATATTCTTTGCTACTCATTAGTACTTGTATTTTGGGCGGCCCTATGCTCCCCAGAGGATTAAGAGGAACATATAAGTATATATAAGGTTACTTAGGTTCCAGTTAGAATTCGTAATATTTCTCTTAAATGGATTAACGATAGCGATACCTTTTCAACTATAAAAAACACTCTTAATGAAGATAAAAATATAAGAGACACAGAGCACACAAATAAGTGCGAGTTCGTGCATAGATTGCACAGATATTGATTTCAGAAAGAAAGAAAAAACAAATGGAATAGAGAAACATTCTTTATTAGAATTTCTGGAACATCCAAACTATAATTTCCATAACTGGGATTTAATGTTGACACCACGCTACCCTTTAAGCGAGTGGAACTTTTTTTCTGTCTGTCATTTAGTGATCTGTCTTTACAACGATGATCCTGGTATCATCATAAAGGTGAGACTACCTTTTAGGGTACTGCGCTTGTCTATCTTTCGCTCAGTTATTCCCAGTGTAATGAGACTAGAAAACTTCTAAAAATATTGCTACTAATCAGTACTGCGGCTAAGAACGTTAGGGACACTTAGAGCGGATCTAGCCCTACCTGGCTCAGTCGAATGTATGTAGAACAAAATGCTGTAGGCAGAAAGCCACATATGAGATTGTCCAAATAGAGCTGAAGAAATATTGGGAGGAACAATTACAGTCTGACTAAAGAAAAAAATTTAATACCATCTCCGTTTCCGTTTATTTGACAAAGTTATTTTATAAATTTAAGATAAAAATTGAAAGATGCATCAAAGTTGATTGTGAAATCAAACTAGACGTCATAGATCTGTGTAATGACCTAAAGGAGCTGGAGCTGTCACAATAAAAATTGTGAAGGACTAAGTCGTTACATTTGAGGAAAATGCAAAGAAACAACATGCCTAGAAAATACGAAATCGTTCCAATCATAAATGACCACTAATTTAAATTGTCTTCTTTTGTTATTTTATTTATTTCTTCATTTTTCCACTAATATAAAATGGTTATAATACTGTCAGCCCGATCTAGTGGCGCGATCATGGTTCAGTCCCACATGTAAATTCCCGTATATACATACGAGTATATGGAAATAATTAAACATTTATTGTTCAGTCACGAGTATTATTTTATTTACTCAGACAATTTTTTTGTTTTTACCATTAAAAAAATTATAATAATAAAAATACCTCGAGCTCAATATTATATAATTTAACAATTTTTTTATTATTTTAAATTTTATAACCGACTTTAAAAAATGTGGTATCAATTCCTGTTTGATTTTTTTTTAATTTTTTATTTTAAATGTTCATACACGCATAACTTTATCCATCGTGAACCGATTTCATCAAACAAATTTTTTGCTTGGAGGTCGGTCCAATTTTTTTTTTTTTTTTTTTTTTTTTTTTTTTTTTTTGGAAAATTGGACGTGCCATTTTTGCCCGCTCGAAATGTTGATTATATTATCACTTCTTCATTTATGGATCGATTTTTAAAATTCTTTTGTTTGAAAGATGTTGCTTGCAGGTTGGTCGGTCCCATAATTTTCTTCGAAAATGGCACGTGCAATTTCCCCCTCCCCCGGAATCCGAACTGTCGTATAACTTCTCCATTTATGGCCCGATTTTAAAACAGGCTTTTTATTTGAAAATATAGCTTGTGAAGAGATCGGACGGACAAATAGGCCGCCCAAAATAATTATCACAACATAACTTCGCCATTTAAGAACACATTTTCAAAGTTTTTCCTGGGAGTATAATATGAACCAGAAATAGAATGTATTGGATTTTAAACTGACCCACAGTTGCTCCGGCTTTTATAAACTGTTCGATTGGCGGTGTTTTTGGCCAAATTTATTTTATAAAAACATTCAACACCATCAAATAGCAAATATATCCTTGGTATTTAGTCTTACAAAGAAATATTCAAATTAATTTGATATTTACAATCAAAGACACAAACATTTTCCCAAAGGAACAATAGAACAGAAAAAAGTTCCAACATTGAAGCAACGAGAGTCTGAAATGAAAATGGCTTATCTAATATGTTTTCTATTTTTCCACCTAAAATACTTTACGACATCATAAATAATCAAATCAATGTTAGAAAGTATTTTGAGAAATTTAAATTTCGATCATATTGATCGTACTATAACGCAGCGGCGGCCTTTAAAATTTTCCAAGCGTTCAATGGTTTTTTTTTTTTTTTTTTTTTTTTTTTTGTTAATCTTCCATCTGCAGAGTAGGGAAATGCTTTTCAATCTTCTTCCATCAAAATGACAAATTGTTATTTAGATTTTTATTATTGTTAGAGATCAGTGTAACTAATCAGATGAAAATTACTTTTAGCTGTTTATTTTCAAGTTTGTCTATGAATACGATTGATAGTTTTACTAAAAAAATGCCAAATCATGATAATTAACCGGAAATTCGAATTTGAATGTAGAAATTACACGTTTAAGATTTTAAGGCGATTAACAGGAACGAGATCAATGTTCAAAAAAAAAGTTTAATAAAAAATTAATGTTTACGGTCTTTATTGTAAAAGTACAAGAAACACTTGAAATAGTAATTATATGAATACTTTATCAATCCTTACAAAGCCGGAATGTAAAACTGCCCAAAAAGTTGTTTATAAGACAAATTCAAATTGAAGTTTTTAATCTTATAAATATTTCAATATTGATCTCTCTTATTCAGAATTCGGCTGAAATAAGTTGAAGAAATATTGTTATATTTTATAGAAAATAAAAACCAAATTAATTAAGAGAGTGTATCCTTCCTTTTACTCCTGGAGGGAGCATAGGGCTTCTACAAAGCATATCCATCTTTACACGGGTTATTGTTGCAGTTGTTTTCGCATTGTTATTATTTCTTTTTTTTGCCTTGTATCAGTTTCGGTAATCGGTTTTTGTTCCAGCCAAGTATATGATTAGTCTCCTGTAGCAGGTCTAGAATAATGGGGCTGCCATCTGTCATTGCCTAGAAACAACGTCCACTATGCTGACCTCAAATACACTTCTTTAATTTACAAAATAATTAAGTTCTTTTTTAATTTTTGTTGTGGAATTCAGTTAATTTGTTTTTCTATATTTATTATAGAACTTACTCCCTATAATTTCCGCTCTTTTGTAGGGACCATGAGGTCTGATGCATTTTTTGTCACAAGGCGAAATTGGAACAGATCTGCCAATATCATATGCCAGTAAGACGTTATCCAAATGCAATCTAAATAAATCTATAATTGAGAAGGGATATTGAGCTATAAATTTCTTTCGGCCATACCTTTTTGGTAAAAAAAATCTACGGTATTACTGACTCATTGTATAGTTTCTTCTGAATTGAAGGTTTATTTAGATCTTAGTGTCATATATGAGATTGAAGGGTCTGTCCCAATTTCGCCTTTGGACAAAACTGCTCCGAGTACCAAGTTTGAAGCATCAGTTGTCAATATAAATGGTTTGTTAAACACTGGTTATTGAAAAATTGGTGGCTTAATCAACTTAGATTTAAGTGTATGGACTATGCTGATCTTAAAAACATTTCTAAGGTCAGCATAGTGGATACACTTCAACATAAATGCAGCATATGTTGATACAAATTTGGCGAAATCAGGAGAAATTTCTTTTACATACGAGGTGTATTCAAAGGCAAGGTGGCTTATTGATTTAATAGCAAAAAAATACCAGTTTATATGTACTTATTCGTCAAGACTGTGCTGTGTTCATCGAAAGCAGTCCCTTTCAGATGTAATAAATTTCTTCAAATACTGGAAGCAGTTCTGGCAGCAAATTACAGTATTCAGTATCGATCAGAGCTTTAAAATAAATTTTCTTGAAATGTCGATCGATATTAAATGCCGCAATTGTTGCATATTGTCGTGCTTTCATGATACTTCAGTTTTGGGAGCAGAACAACATTTTTAGGGGATTAGGCGTAGGTAGATCTTCTTGAACTAAAACTTAATTTTGAGTACAAGTGGAAATTAAAATAAGTAAAGATGCTGCATTCGGCCGTGCCGTATCCTTTTTACACTTCACCCATGCCTGGCATTAAAATGTGTACATGAATATTTTTTTTTTGTTGCAAAACGTCAGACACCTTTTAGTCTAAGATTTTCGAAAAAAATATTTGTAAATAAATATATCATTTCTTAATATCCATATGGACTTTAGCATCATTTCATTAAAATATTTGTAAATGGGTTTTTTGAAAAAGGTGCCAAATTTATATTTTAAATTTAAATTTTTGCTTGAATTAATTTGTCAAAGAAAATTAAATAAAATAAAATCCTTATTTGTATAAAAAATTTGTTAATACAGTTGAAAAAAATGTTGCATCTAACACTGAAATAACGATGAGTGCCAAGGGCGTAGCGTCTTTCAAAATACTCGCCAGCTCTAAGTCGGCTAATTCGTCTCCACCCATTTTTTTGTTACCAAGAATTATACCAAAGCTCTATTTCTCCTTCCAAATCATCCAACTTATAAAAATGCTCAAACGTTTTTGTGGCATCCTTAAGCTCTTCCAGCTTCAAAGAAAGCATGTTTAAGGGGTGCAAACAATCAATTGCAAACGCTAGCCTATTCTCTTCATTAAATCTTCTGTCCAGTGATGAAATTAAAGAATCTATATAAGGAATAGATCGCTTCCATTAGTATTCAGCAGGTGATGAAAATGGGGGATTTGAACGGTGCGTTTGACGAGAGACTATCCTTGGAACAGACATCTCTATTCCTAAATTGGCTGTGTTTTCTTGAATAGAAGAAAGCAATCCATCCACAATATTCTGTGCATTTTTTAATAATTTTATGTTGTATGCATGTAAAAAATAATTATTATAGAATTAGGTGGGTGCCACGGCCCTCTAGGCCCATACCTAGCTACGCCCATGATGAGTGCAAGACATGTTACATTTTTACATACTCGTATTTTATGTGCCAGAAGGCCAGGGGGTATAATGATAAGGCAAAACTTCTGATTGGTTCTATTTAGTGAATCTAGGGTAATCCTTATCAATTACACTTTAAATCGACTCACAAACCTGCACATGGTGGTCCCTGAGCGATGTTCTTAACACCTGACAAACATCGTCGAACTGTGAGAGGCGTCTGCAGCGTCTGTTCTCCTAGCTGGGGCAGCTGCAAGCGGACGTGTGTGCTGATATTAAGTACTTCTTTATATAAATGTATTTTATACTCATCAGCCTGTTGGCTTAGATGGCAGCTCCATCATCAGAATGGATGGAATGCTACTGACAGGAACGACGGGAACTTATATATGATATATGTATATTTTATGTGCAACATGGTTTTTGTAACTACGGGTTTTTTTTTTTTTTTTTTTTTTGAAAAGAACACAAACATGCAGGAGGTGCAAAATAAATGTAACATAAGAAACAACATGTGACAACGAAATTTCTAATAATATACCAATATTTTTGTTGCTTTTGGCAGTTTCTCAATCACTTTCTTTTGTAATTTTAATATAAATATTTTTATATAAATCCAGTTGATAATTGCTGATATAAGATCGAAATATTTTTTCTTGTCCGTCCTCTTGCTGCACACCCAATTTTTTTGTTTGTGTGTGCCTTTCGATCTGTTATAAATGCTTCGTACAAAGTCATATTTTAAATACTTAATTGGCCACTTAAGCTTCCCCTTTTGTTTAAGGAATGTTCCAAAAGAAAATGCACCGAAATGCATTTGTTCTGTTTTAAATGTTTTTACCTTAAAGTAGTTAAACTAATGCAAATGCCCAGCATAGAAAACAAAAACAACAAATAAATTATATAAAAGGAATAATGAAAGGTATCACCACCATAAACAACAGTTTGTGAGTATGTATGCGTGCGTCCATTTATTACATGGGTTTGTGCCACACTAATGACTTGCTTTGACGCTCTATTGTTTCTTATTTGGTTTTTGGGATTTGAAATCAGATTTTCGGTAATAATCATAAATTTCTCAATAATTATGTCAACTGGGGAACGATATAGAGATTTATAAGTTTACGACTTAATGCTGCATTAGATGCAACTTTCCGATACACTTCGTTGAAAGTTTCTATCCGCCTCTTGAATTTACAATTTCGTTTATGCTTTAACTTTTTTTGTTTGTTTAAATGCCTGTCTGATTGGATGGAAATGGTACTGAACTGAATTTATTAGAATCGAGTCTTTTTTGTCTTTTACACGTGCAGTGTTGCCAGTTGAGTAATTTTCTGGCTAAACTAAAAAAAATTTTGATTCCGTTTAGCCAGAAGAATTTAGAAATTAGCCACTTTTATTTGAATTTATCTCTTTTTTAGACTTGTTGCCATAAAAGACATTTATAATATATGTGTAGCATTAATTATATACTGTGTAGTGAAACAAAGAATATAATTCCTATTTCGGCAGCAGCTTTTGAGCACAGAGATTGCTGAAGGATATACAAAAAATTCAAGATATTTTTCTTTCTGCCCCCATGCAGAAGTAGGGAAGGGTTTCAGCTAAATTAACGTTATAATTTCTAAAATAAGAAATAAAACCCATCTAATAACAATTAAATCGATCTTATCAATAACGTGAAAATTGCTTTCAAATTTTTATTTTTATAGTTTCAGTTTGAAAATACCCATTAGATGTTGATACCACTATGAAATTTCTCAGTTGTGTTTAAAACTTATGGGCTCAAACGATATCACGTTACATAACGACAAAATAAATCTCTTAAGGAAAATTTTTTTATTACTTCCAAAGGATCCACTAGTGCATTTTTTCGACTCTTAGGATACAAATTACAAAATTTTTGTTTACAATAAATTATAATTTTACAAATTTGTGAAAATCAATTTGAAAATATTTACTTAAATTTTAATAAAAAAAAATATTTCTTTAAATTTACAAAAAAGAAATTAATTTATTAATTTAATCTTAAGGTTTATTTAAACCAATATCTCAAAGGTGGTAATCGAAGAGTACCGAAATATTGATTAATAAAATTATTTATCAAATTTATTATTCGAGATATTCTCCAAAATAACTATTTTAATATTTTATGCTTTTCAAACATGATTTGGCTAAAAGGGTACTGATGATTTGGTTAGCGCCAATGAAATGCAGGCATATACCTAGCTAAGCCAACAACAAACAATAAAATATTAAAATCGATTAATAAAATTTTAAAAAAACAAGACCTTAAGCTTTACAAAATTTATTAAGTTGATAAATTAAAACAAAACGCTAAAAGAACTACAACATACATTTACAAAAGAAACATGATAAAGATTTTTGACACACTGGGGATTTTGTATGTCTGAATTATTTGAAGCCGGTTGTCAGTTGCAAATAAACAATTGTAGATAAATATAAAATTAGTTTCCATACAAAAAAAAATCAATATAATGAATATAACTTCCAAATCGATGAATAGGAATCGATAAAGAGAACATACTGCAATGACAAGCCAAGTGTGCACTGCTTCCGGATACTAATCTAAAAATTTGCATGACTTCTTTGGAAGGTCCTTTTTAATCGGTATGTGTGACTAAACGAACAAAGATGTTAATGATAATGATCTGATTTCCTAAATAAAAAAGTTTCTTGATATTTGTGCAAACATATTATGTATTTTTATATGAAAAATATTTTTTGTTTGTTTTTAAGCAACTAAAGCCAAATTTATTATTATTTTTAATTAATGTACGTTCTAGTTTTTTGACCGTTTTATTTTAATTAATAAACTTAGTTTATTTTTAAACTTAAGGTCTTTTAATTTTTATCGATATTTTATTTTTTAATTAATTAAAAAAATTTGTTGCCAAAAATAATATATGATTTGTTGTAAGAAATTATCTATGATTTAGTGCTCTGATTTTCACATTCAATGTCGTTTGGCCATTTTTTTAATCTTCTATATTTAGCCATTATTTATGAAGATATTTTGGCAACACTGTACAATTTGTTTGATCTAATTTGATTTATTTGTTTTTGTTTTCCAAGACAAGTGTTAAAACGAAATAAAAAGAAAGTTGATTTTTCCATTTGAAATAGATTTTACGATCGAAATGTTGTTGAATAATTAGACAAAGTAAAGTGTTGTTATCGCAACAAGTTGCATTTACGAATTTGTACCTTTTGTCTCATTTGATTTATTGTTTGTTTTCGATCGATAAGTTTGTTTTTTTGTTTTTTGTGGAAGCTGAAGTCACTTTAAAAACAATTAAATTAATTAATGCATCGATAGTGTTACTTCATTGCTTCCATTAAGTGTAAATTTGTAGCTAAACTATAACAGAAGTTCATTTAATTTCAAAATTGTCGGCGGCGGCAGTGGCAAAGCAAAAGCTTAGCCGGCGACTTAAAGCTGGGTGCAGGCGATATTACCCTTACACATGCGAATATCTATATCTATATATATAAAATAGGTATGTAACGTAATGGCTCCAAAACGACTGGGCCGATTTTGACGAAATTTTCAGGGAACCTTCAGAATACTCGGCCGGGTGACACTGTGAAGTCTGATTTTTTCTTTTCGGTCTGTGGGCTTAGGGGCGTGGCAAAATCCAATAATTCGTAAAATGAGAACGGCTTGGCCGATTTCTGTAAAACTTTCTGTCAGTTGTTTGTATTTTCGAGGAGAAGGTTTTTATGGAAGAAAATTTTGGAAAATCCCTCCGGAAAAGTCGGAAAATTGGAAAAGTCGAAAATCGAGTTTTTGTATGAAATTTTGTTTGAAATTATTCCTTAATGGCTTTTCAAATGAAAAAATAGAAAGTTTGTCTGAAGGCTTAAAATTGGGGCGAGGCGAAGTTCACCTGGTCCGCTAGTGGTATATATAAATAAAACTTTTAAGTTACTTTTTCTCAAAGAAATACGAGGACATGCATAGTAAACAGTTGTTCTCCAGTTTGGCCGCTGGTAATTACTTCTTATATCTAGATCAGACAGGAATTAATTAAAATAACTGGAAATATTCGGAACAAAAATATCGTATATTTATATATTAGTACTCGTAAAATATATAGAACTTATTGCCTGCATGTGGGAAAAGTTAATAGGCTTTTTGGTCATGAAAATTTCAGGGGTCTAGGGAACGTTCCATACAACCCAAATATTAGTAATCAAAAGCGTCACCCATACTTCTCTGAAACTAATAAAACAATTTTAATGATATTTGAAAAAGAGAAAATTCTTAATGTAGAAGTTCATATATTTTTTAAAACTAGGACGACTAGGGGGCAGCGGTACAATTTATGCTGCTTCATAACTAACCAACTGATTTAAATGAAATTTAAAACAAAGAAATATCCTCTCATGTGGGAAGCAACAATGGGTAGTTGTCCTTTCTTAAAACCAATTATACATTGGAAGGAGTGGTAAGGGGCAGGGGGAGCCTGACAATTTATGCTTTTTAAAAACTAACTAATGAAATTCAATGTAATTTTAAACAGCAAAAGATCCGACTGTTCATTTTAATAAAATTCGGATCTGATGAAAAGTAGGGGAGGGTGGCGTGGCCATTTTTACAATACATACTTGTATTATTTTTATGTCCATCATTTAAGTATCTCGGCAGCATTGTACAGAAGTTTTTATAGTTTCTTTGGTTTTCGTCGATAAAAATTTTAATTAAAAAATTTGTGTCTGCAATTTTTACAGAAATGCACAAATTACTTATGGGTCGATTAGCTGGAAAGTCAAATGTAAAAAAAACCATGTCACATAAAACCAAAATAAAGAATGTTCAATTGTTTTTCCATGTTCGAAACATCATGTTGAATGCAACATTAAGTTACCATTTTGTTCTGTTGTGAGCTTTAAAAAGGCATCCATTTGCGAGGTACAATCAAACAGAGGTTTCGGAGAAATCAAGAAAATGCTGAGACTGGGATCTGGAAGTAGTTAAAATTTCGATCACATCCAATTATTTTACCACAGCCTTGTTACTGAGTAATGCTCTCAATTTAATTCCTGGTCACTGATTCAGAAGTTGCCTACTCCATTATGTTGAAAAAAAAAATAAACGTTTTATGTTTTTTTTTTTGCAAAGAAAATAATTTTATATAGAATTTGGATTAATCTTATACCAGAAATGGTAGGGGCACAAAATTTGGCAGTAGTCACAATTTCTTTACCTTTATGTGAGAATAACACTGTGTGTAATTTTTTAAATCGTGGCAAAATAACCATATACGGACACCACTACGTGATAAAAGACTAAAAAAAAAGACCCGTGTCTCCCAATTTTTCCCAAAGTCATGCACTTTTTTATGGGCCGCCAAAGATTTGGGGCCTCGGTATCATTTTCGCAAAAAAGTGATCATTTTCTCGGGCTCATATATTGCAAACTCTTCCGAATTTCGATTTACTCTCTGAGGCAAACTTGTAGCTCTTGTCACTTTTTTCACTTTTGCGGCTACCTAAGCGCTACCTAAACGGTGTTCAGAATTATTCCCAGGAAGTTTATATGTTGTAGAAATTTGTTTATTGAGATCTTAGGTAAACTTTGCAGTTGATTGTTTCCTTGAATTTTGAACGGTTTGCTACCTATGGACCTGAACAAGAAAAAAAGGTAAAAAAAAAACGGAATTTTTTTAAGTTTTTTGCGATTTTTATCTGGAAGGTGAAGTTTTTTTGATTTTATATGTTCGCAATTTTTGTTCTTTATGACAAGAGCTACAAGTTTGCCTCAGAGGGTAAATCGAAATTCGGAACGGTTTGCAAGATATGAGTCCGAGAAAATGATCACTTTTTTGCGAAAATGATACCGAGGCCCTAAATTTTTGGCGGCCCATAAAAAGTGCATGACTTTGGGAAAAATTGGGAGACACGGGTCTTTTTTTTTAGTCTTTTATCACGTAGTCGTGTCCGTATATGGTTATTTTTTTCGTGTTGCACTGTGTAATCTTATCATTTAGTAATTGAAGGAAAATAATTAATTTAGATTTTTTAAAGGTATTGTTTTTATAAAAAAAATGATTTGCAAATAAAGTCTCAATCAAAAACTTTTGCCGACTTGAATTCCCAGGATGTAGAAGGAATGCACTAATGGATTTTTAGAAGTAATGAAAATGTCGTTCCTTGAAAATGGTTTCCATTTTTCTTTTAGTGGAAAATTATGGCATCAACCAATAAATTCAATTTAGATTCGTTTAACTATTTTTTAATATTGAGTACTTTGCTTCATTTCAAATTCGATACATAGAATTTCACACCTTTGAACTTTGCTACACTAAACGAAGAAAAAAACACCCTGTAGTAATTTTTTTGTATAGGGAATAAATTTTAAATAATTATTAAATTAGTATTTCTGCAAGCAAAGAAAATAATACAAAATCAATCTTGACTAAAAATGCATTCATTTAGTTTTTTTTTTTTTTTTTTTATTAACATATTTTAATCTAATAATAGATGCGAGGGCTACATATGCAACAAAATAAAATTTTCTGTACAAAAATAATATTTTGAAACAATTTGCTGTTTTAAGTGAATCTCTATTTTTGTGGCATACAACGTTCAACATGTGCAAGCATTTAGACTGCCAAAATATTTGCTTTCAAAATATTAAATGGCTAAATGTTGCATGCAGCAGCAGCGGCAACATTATCTTGTACTGCGAGACTGCGGCCAGTAGTCAAATGAGCCATTTGATTGTTTTCGTATGTTAGACAGACACTGAGAGCAAAAAATTCACACAAAAAATTATTAAAAAAAAAACAATTTGTAAAATCAAGAAAATGCCAATTATGTATTTATGTGCGAGAATTAGTCGCTTCATTATTGTTGCAATGAAGAGCAAAATATTTACTTGTGCTAATGTTTTGTTTTCGTATCATTTAAAATTTTTTCGCTGGGCCAGCTTGACTCTTTAATACGAAAACGATGGTTTTGTTACATTTGGGACTCATTACATTAGCCGCCATATTTAAATAAACATGACACATGTACGAGTAAATAATGAATATGACATGTAAAATTCGAGTATATGAACATTTCTAAAAAAAAATTATATAACGAATTTTGTTGGTTGAGAAACAAACAACAACAACAAATCCATGAACAAAAGTTTTATTATTGAAAGACTATTTTGTCATTTGTTTTTGTAAATGAGTCGGATATTTGAAATTTTTTAGAATTGTTGAGTTTTAATTTTATTTTTTTTTTTTTTTGGCACCTGCTTGTCATTAATATTGTTGTGTTTCAAAAATTAAATAAAATAAGTATTTTATGGGCAACTTATTGTCAAATATAAAAAAAGTTCGTGCAGTCAAGCCTCAATTCAAGTATCATGCGTGTCAGTGGGTGCGAACTGGACGATAAGTTTTTTGGATTAATATATTTGCAAATGAGCAGACAACATAAAGGAATTATTTTATTTCCCGATACGATTCCAAAACGTTTCGAATATTTGACACAAATTACATGGTCACAACAACTATTTTGTATTCACTTTTGTATTATATGATGGTTGTAGTAAACAATCTTAAGCACTTTTTATGGCAGATAAGCTAATCTGTGCAAACTTTATCAAAAATTTTCATGATAGTCTCTGAATGAATTTTTAAAAAATTGTTTACAGCCTTATTAAACAAGAAACTCCTGTAATTTTAGCATCTGAGAATCAACAAGATCTTTTTTACGTTGATTAATAGATCAGTCAAAAGCACTCAAGACAGTCCAAGCCCTTAAAAAATGGTTTCTGTTTCATATTGGAGGTATTGAACTGATCATTCTTCTACCACGCCGAAGAGGCTGCAGAGTCTTAGATATTGTAAGGGTGTTAAATCCATCCTTTTCAGAGGTCACTCTACTCTCACTAGGATATTTTAACCCTGATGACACTTAGATTGAGATGGGCCCTTCAGTTCTATTCGCAGCTTCTGCTTTATAATATGTCTCCATCTGGACTATGATTTACTAGTCGTATATTCCTATCAGGACCGTAAGCTTAAGAGCATTCATTGTTTGCATATAATTAGAACTAAAATAAATTCCAATAATTTTAGAAAGAAGGATCCTCCAAAAAAGAATTTTTTGATCTTAGGGTCTACTTTATAAAAAAATATAACAAAATTTTTGACAAAAAAAATGGACCAACTGCTCAGGAGTAAAAATGCAATTTACAAATTATGATGTGATATAAAAATTGTTTGTATGCGCTTCTATTATTAGTAGAGAGACGAAGGACAATTTCAGAGACTAAAGTGATAGTTTTACTGGTGCACAGTGTAAATATTTTTCTTTCTGAACTATGTATGTATGTACATTATGGAAAACACTTCTAGTGTCCAGAATTTGCGCATTTTTAGCGCAAATAAATTAAGGATTCAGCAAACACTACAATATGAAACACTTGTAGAGATTTTATCTTTATTTTTTGGTGAATTTTAAAATTTCCCAAAAAAAATTACAAGTGTATATTTTGGTCCAATCGTAAATGGATTTACCATTGCAATAACAATGATTATTTAAATTTAAAACTATAAGCAACTGATTTAATAACAACAGAGCCTCAGAGAATTAATAGTTCACGCATCTGATATTACAATTTTTATTTTACCTTTAAAACAATTATTTATTTGGTAAAACATTTAAGCAGTACAGCGCTATAAATAATAACAAAAAAATAATATTTAACCAAACAGGCAGTACTCTTCAGCCAAATTATGTTTGAAAATCATTCAAACTCATATACTTATACAAAAATTAACAAAAACTATATGAGAATTCCATATAATTCAGTCATATTTCTGTAAAACATACAAGTGTACTTATTTAGAAAATTTTTATACAAACACGACACAACAAACAATTATAGTCGATTTGCGTCTTTTTATTTTTCTTACGCCTTCATATTATCAATCACCCATACTTCTTCGCATGTGTGAACAAAATTTCTTTTTGGTGAGTCTCCTTCACTTGAAGGTCTTTTGTGATCCAGTTTGACAAATATAGAACGAAGTGAACGAAGTAGCTCCTTCTTTTCCGAGAAATGCATTTTCAAACTAAGCGCGCTTTCTTTTCTGAATAAAAAAAAACAAATTTCCATAAAAATAAGGAATACGTTTTACATGCCACCGAGACATCCTCTCAAATTCAAGTCTTATTCAAGCTGATATTTCTTTACATAAAAAGAAATATGTAAACGGAAGTAAAACAATATCCTTGTATGTGTACAAAAAGTGGTTAACTTAGTGGAAAAGAAAATAGTATTTAAGCTTAAACAAAAGTTGAGAGCACAACATGTTGCACTAGTAGATTTACACAAGTACTGGCTTTTTGTAACACATTTTTAGAAAAGAACATGTGATTTCTTTGCAATGCAGAAAGGGGAAAATATATGTAATATTCCAGACGAAACCAAATATTCCGAAATAAAGTGTTTGACGGCTGATGTCAATTAGCATGAGCCTGTGTGGCTGGGGACGGCCAGGATACACAGTGTTGTTTTCCGCTAAAGAGCTTTAGCCTTCTACAGCAAAATTATCTGATAATTGAAGTTGGTTATTATTGTATTCTGTCATAATATTTCCCCATAAATATTTCACTTAACAGTTTTTCTTTGTTGTTGTTGTAGTTGTTGTTTTTCATGTTACATTGACTCGCCAGAAATTGGCGGTTAAATTAAAGTGAGAACATGATTTGATTTTATGACGCCTCACAGTGACTTTTCGAAAAATAGAATCACGATTGTTTTGTTTTTAGCCACTAAAAAGCAGCATCCATCCATCCATTCATCCAACTAATAACAAAACCCATCTATTAAAGAAACAGAAAAGTGTTATTTGTAATAGATTTTAGGTATTTCACATTCGTGTCCCGTGTTGTTGTTTTTCGATTTTTTTTTTTTTTTTTGTTAAAAATTTATGTCGTGTGTTCTTAAGATGTTGTGGCCTGCAGCTAAATATGACGCAAAGTCAAAAAATAATTTATTTCTCACAATAATGCTGTTGTTATTGTATTCGCTGTTGTTGTTGTTGTTGTTGTAATCATCGTTGTTGTTGATGATTATCAAACAAACAAAAACAAAGTGTATTGATGTTGTTTTATTTTGAATAGACTAAATGGTAAAACATTTTCATCGGCATTTAACATTTTTCTCGAAATCTATTACGACGCTTTTGGAATCCATGGAAACAATAATCAACCATTGAAACTGACTTGGTTTTCGACTGCATCGTAAGGTGCCGATTTTATATGGTGAATGGCAACGGCAACTGTTGCTGTTGTGGCTCTTATTGTATAAACAATTGCAGCGAATCTGTTAATAACAACACAACAACAATAACAATAAAACATTATAATGTTAAGTGATTTTAACGTGTGCCGCCTTTATTTTTTAAAGTGATCGATCATAATTTTTATTCTTTTTAAATGTTTCAATGTTTTTCAATGTTCAATGTTTTTTGTCTATTCGTGGCACGAATAAGTTTTTGTTTCTTCATTTAATAATAAGAAAAAAAGTGTTGTGGCTAAAGAGTGGCCATGTCGGTAACAGAAAACATTTATGAATTCCAATCAGGACACTTGAATATTCAATGTATGTAATTTATTGACCTCTAAAAAATATTGGAGTTGTTTTTTAAGGAATGACATTTTCATTACTTTCGTTAGTGCATTTTTTGTACTTCGTAGGAAGTTCAGTTGAGGAAATCTGGATTAAATTGAAAAAATAAAATATTTATTACATTAGATTTTTGGGAAATTGACATTTTCCTTAAATTTTTTACCTGAAACTATTACTTTTACATAAGAAACAACAAATTGTAACTATTGAAAATTCTTATTTTCTCCAGACTACTACTTCTAGTATCCCTTATTTATTATGAAATTACTTTTGGAAAAAATATGTACTTATATTTTCACACTGATATACTTTTTCTCTGTCTTTTTTCAGTCATTATCGTGAGCGGACCAAAATAAGTCTTATTACCAAGGCGAGTGCTGTCTTCCCCAAACTGTGCGTTTGTTAAAAAGTTTCAACCCAAATGAAAAGCAACCACCACGAGAGCTGTCCTTAAGTTTAGGTACAAAATTCGTGAGCTACTTTCGTCGAAAGCGCGCAACTGAGTCCAGGACCGTCGACTTGTGCTCAACAACTTGGGATTTCACGCAACAGGATGATGGGAATTTTGTACAAATGTCTTGATTATTCGTTTGCAAGGTCCAGATGTTTCATCAATTACAAGCAAACTTCGTTACGGCTTCTCAGTTTGGACCTTAACAAAGCTCTGACCGAACATCGAATTTGGTCGCAAATAATCTTTCGTCAGGAGTCGCATTATCATTTTGGCGATTATGGCAATAAGCAAAAATGTCCTACCTGAGGATCATAAAACCCGCACGTTATTGTCGAGATGCTAACGCAAACACGGAGGTGCGGATTTTGAAGTGGTGGTGAAGTATTTTTTTTTTTTTTTGAAAACTCTGCTGGACATGCTATTGCACTTAAAGGTGGGCACTACAGAGCCATGATTAAGAAGATATGAACTGCAGCAGGACTGACCAAAATGCCATACAGCACATCACCATGTCTTCACAGCTCATTTAATTTTTAAAAAGTTAGTTTTATTTGCATCAGCTATTATACCATGTCGAACAGTCTTTAAATACATGAAAGTTATTCTTGTAATAAACGCCAATTAAGTGGAATTTAATATGATTCAAAGTCTCTTAGAAATTATTTTTCCACACCACTTCAGTAAGTCGCAAAAAAATTTATAAAATTGATGCCCTTAATTGGTTCACAATCAGGATGATACAATATTTTCACTTTCATCAGGACTCAACCGCTGAACTATTGGACTAATGAAAAAAGATCTCTTTCTCTCTCTCTCTCTCTGTATATATAAAATTTCATAAGAAATATAAGTATATGTATATGTATATACCATTCTTAAAATGTTGCAGGTGACGCACTGGAAGGCAATAAAAACCAGAATTCTATAATAAGAAGAATATTCTGAAAATCATACCAATGGAGATTAAAAAAAGGAGCATCTTGTAACTTCAAGCACATGTTAAAATTATTGGAAAAGGATCCAAATTTTCACTACATTCGGTTGACATGTTGTGGATATTTTTAACTTCTTGGGATTTTTAATAATTTTATTTAAAATATTACTTAAGCTCAAGGTTTTATTAAATAGTTAAGCAAAAATTATTTGCAACTAATCCATATTTCGATACTCGTTATATGATGATACTCAATAAGTATCGAAATATCGATAGTTACCAACAAAATGCATTAACCATTTAATAAGACCTTAAGTTTAATTAATATTTTATTTAAAATCATTACTATTAACATTATCTTTAAGGCAAAGCCTCATATTAGAAACTACGCATTACTTTCACTTGACTTTTCCAAACAATCGAACAATTGAAACTGTCTGCAACGTCACTGCAGTCTTGACTCACTCTGGGCTGGTCACCTTACAAAAACATGACTTAAACTTCACACATGTCACGACATATTTTTGCATCAATTGGGAATGAAAATTAGAAAAAGAAAAAAACATTTTAAATATTGAGAAAAAAAAATACGCCAAGATTGATGCCATGAAATTTCCTTTGTGATGGAAAAACTAAATACAAAATGAAAAGATAAAAGGAAATTTGCTTTTTGTAATTTGCCATAAATTTTTACTGTAACATCAAAAAGGAACGAAATAAAAAAAAAATACTCCAAACTAAAATTTACGATGGGAATGCGTTTTAATGGCATTAAATGGAAAATTGCCATGATTTGCTATTTTGTTAGAAAAAATTAACATTAAAATAAAAACAGTGAAGAATAACAACAACAAAAAGTTAACGTGTTAGAGCACATGTCTGTGGCCGAAAGGATGAATAAGGTGAAGGTGGGTCTCTTTAAAAAGAGTACAGAGAATTTTCACACTGGCAACGAATTTCTTGTTTTCAAATTTTTTTCAAGTTTTTTAATCACGTAATTTTGAAAGCAAGAATTTAAATAAAATGGGGAATTATTACAATATATTTATTTTTTGTAATTTTTTTGTTGCTGATCGTTAGAACAATGGTCTTTACAGTATCCCATAAATTAGTTAATACGATTATTCAAATAAATAAGACAAAATAGTCTTAATCGTTATAATCGCAACATCATGGAATTTTAGAAGTTTTGTTAAAATAAGTCAATTTCATTATTTTTTATATATTCTCAAAAATTGTGAATTGAAGTCATTTAAAGATGTAGATAATTCATAAAAAAAATTCCCGCTAAAATTCAATTGATTTGATGAGCCTAAAATAATTTATATATATGTTCTATTTTTTCGACCGTTTCTGTTTAATTAATAAACTTTATTTTATTTTTTATTAAGCTTAAGGTCTTAAATTTTTATTTTAAATTATTTTCGATATTTCGGTACTCATTGAGTACCATCTTCAGGATATTTATTATTTGTTTGTTTTATATAAATTGAAAAAATTTTAACATTTGAAAAATAATAATGAAAATTTTTGTCATTTTTGAAATTCTAATCACATATTTAGAAAATATTTAAAGTAATTATAATATACATTTGTACATTAAATAACAACATTAAAAAACTCATGTATGTAACAAAACATATATGCAAGTATTTTTATACCATGTTATTGGTACACGTGCATTTATGTTGATTTAACATTAAATTATAATTTATGTTATTTCAACATTGAAAAATTAAGTGTGATAAAATTTAACATTTCTTATTTATTAAATGTCTATAACTATGCGCAACATTGTCTGTTACTACGTTTATACGCACGTCTTATTTGCAAATAGAACTATTTGCAAATAACTAATTCACTGTTTATACGGGAAATTGCATACAGAACTTGTGTTATTGTTAGTGATGCCATGTGACGAAAATATGATTGTTTGGTAAGTAAAAAACAAAAAACGTTCATGAAGTGGCAACGTCTTACTTTTTAATTACAAAAAGTGTCGTTATTCACGACTTGTTAAGTGAGTTAATAAGTTACAATAAAAAAGTTATACGGCAACATTCTTCTTTTTTATTTGCAAATAAGACGTGCGTATAAACGTAGTATGTGTCTGTTTTAAAATTAATTTTAATCAATGGTGGAATTTTTATAATTTGTAACATTTCTAAAATTAGTCTTCTTTTGTAATTTGTTTCTGTGTTTAGTACTGAAACATTTTCAAAGTTAGGATAGTGTTTCAATTCCTTACAATGTGTCGACAACGCCGTCCTCTGTGTAACATTATCTCTATTTCTTTGATCTGACTTATGCCCAGCAAGTCTAACTTTCAATTTATTTTTAGTTGTTCCTATATATACCTTATCACATTCTTCACTATCATTGCCCTTACACGGTATTTTATATACTATATTAGATCTATCAAGTTTATTAATACTATCCTTTGTCCTACTGAACAATCTGCTCAATGTGTTGTTTGTCCTATAAGCCATCTTATATTTTTCTGTATCATATACTCCTGATCTTTCTATACGTTTAGATATTCCTGGTACATAAACTATAGCTTTATAAATCTTATGTTCATCTTGGCCTGTTCTATTTCTTGATCTGTTCTTACCTTGGTCAATTAATCTATTAATCAGATTTTTGGGAAAACTATTCTCTATCAATATTTTTCTAATTTTCTTTTCATTTTTCTTTTGAAAATCTCTATCTCTTATCATCAATACTTTTTCTATTAAATTCCTTGCTGTATTAATAATAATTCTTCTATTGTGCTGAGACGAGAAACATTATTAAAAAACTATATGTAGGGCCTGTTATTTAAATCACTTCTCATCAAAGTGACTTCTACTCTTAAAATCACTTTTCATCAAGGTGAGTGATTTCTGTTCTTATAACCATTCTCATCAAAGTGATTTCAAATCACTATAAAGGTGTTCTATACACAAAAAGTTTTCTAATCTCGTGATTTGAAACCGTTCATTCCCAACAACAACATTCAATGCCGATCACAATTTCTCAGTTGACTAATCGACTTTTTTTCTAATTTTTGTAATAATATTTTATACTGAAATTTATAAATTTTTGGAGGCATCGCGCATTTGGCAAAAGGAATCTAAGTTTCAGTTCAGCTGGGATAAAGATGAAAGAAAGGAATACATACTCTCCCTATCGCTCTCCCAGCTGAATTGAAACTTGATCAAGAAAACTTGACGTGTGTAAAACAGCACTAATTTTCCTCATGGCCTGATTTTTCTTCTTAGTGTCGAAAATATGTCTGAGGTTACCAGAGTCACAAAATGTTACAGTCATTTAAAATATGACTGATTTATTGAATTGAACTAGTCATTTAACACAAAGCCTAATTAAAACTGTTCACAAATTTTTAAAATGGTCAACAAAGTAAATTTACTGACACAAAAGCAAAAATATAAACAACTGGCAACCATAAGAAGTTTAATGCCATCTTTGCTTAAAGTTTCACGCATTTACTTAAAACTTCAATTGTTTTAAATAGATTTCACATTTTTTAGACTTTCATTACTCGTATTAAAGAAATTATTCACAATAAAGTTGAATTCTTTTTTATTTCTTCACGCGTAATTGCAAACAAAAGAAATCATGTCCTTGATTTCGAAAAGCGGAAAGGTTTTGAATTGGATGATTTACATAGTATCACCACGATATACTACTATATGTCTATATATATATATATATATATATATATCTATGTATATATATATATATATATATATATATATATATATATATATATATATATATATATATATATATATATATCTATATATATATATATATATATATATATATCTATATATTTTCCTAAGTTCTGTTTATTTGCCACAAAATAATTAGCCAGTGTAAACGCTGTCTTAAAGAGTTTTCCAATATTTTTTTGATTACATATTCATTTCTTTTATTATATTAACAAACATAAATGTGTGTTTAAATGTTAAAGAGTTGGGAAAATTTATTCGTGTGAGTGAGTGCGGTTGTTTCTTGTTCAAAAAGTGTATGAATACGTTCCCCCATAGATGCCAGATAAATTTGGGGTAAAATCGTCAAGTTTTGGGAAAAATCGTCAAAATGATTCATCGAAGTTGTAAAATGTTGAATTTTTTTTTATGAAATTTCAATTTTATTTTGACTATTTCAAAGTTATTTTTAAGACGCTGTGTAATGGTGCCGCAGATTTTGTTTTCTATGGATCATTTTGTGTCCATATTTTACTTTGACATTTTTCAAAAACCGGTTTTCGAATAGCCTAAAGATCCGGACTTTCTCAGAAACCGGTTCGACTAACCGGGTTTTATTTACTTCATTAATAAAATTTTAGATGATTTTTTTTATTTTATTTTTTACTAGAAAAAACTTAAGACAAAAAATTCAACAAGAAGGGTGTAAATGTATTCAATACTTTCAAAGGTTACAAAAATGAAGGAAGCGAATAGTTTAATCGAACAAAACTTTATCGAGCTTATGAAATATTTTACCTAAAACTAAATTTTGCATATATGTGTGTGAGCATATCTATGTGAAAATGTACATTGCTCACGGCTGCATATGCATATGTATAACACAGTTGAAAATTTTAATTAAATCAATTAAAATATTGAAGGCGAAACAATGGCAAGTGCTGAAAGTTAAATAATCTATATAGGGCCTATTATTCAAAGGACTAAAATTGTCTACATTTAAAAGTAAAGTGGCAGCATTACATTTTTTTGTAATAAGAAACTGCCCACTTCTGATGTCATTATGGAAGAACCTAAAAAATTTATTTTTTTCTTAGAAAATTTTTTTATACGTTCGGTGTAATATTTATTAAATTAATTATTGGAGATATTCTTCAAAATAATTATTTAAAAAATTTATTGTTTGTTGGAGGTATATACATACTCAGTTAAGCCAACAACAAACAATAAACATTTTAAAACATTTTTGGTACTTTTAATTGTCTACCTCTTGTCTTTAACATTCTAGAACGAAGTCTGAATTTCTTTACAACAATAAATTTATTTTTTTATTCGAATCTTACTCGTATTTGGTCACACAGTTTTATATGAATTTTTTCTCTTGCGAACTGACCTTCGTAGACTAGTAGGTAGTGTACTAGACTCGTAGTGCGAAGGTCCAAGGTTCGAATCCTGCCGCGGAACTCTGTCTGATAAATAAAGGGAGCGCACAACAAGCCTTCTCTGGCTTAAGTGTATGTCGTATGACATGGGCTATCACACCCCTCCAATCAACCTAACCTAACCTAACCCTTCTCTTGCGAAAAAATTCTTCGGCATAAATTACTAGATAAATTTCTTCAAGGTCTAACAACACCATTCTCAATAATTTTTCCATTTAAACACTTGAATTTTGTGGATTCTCTGAAATATTTGGCTTATTTTATTTATAATTCCATTGTACATTTGCAAAAGCAATAATTGTAAGTTTTTATTATATTCAAAGTTGCTGCAAAAGTACACTTTTAATATCTGAAAATCATAAAATTTAGGAAAAAAGTCATTGAATCGTGAAAATGTCATTGCTGAAGACTAAAATCGTCCAAAGAAGAATAGATCATCAAATCTGGCCGATAAGACAAAAAAAACAGTCCGTCTAAATGTATGTATGTATGTATGTATGTATGTACGTACATATGTACGTGTGTGTGTGTAAGCTTTTCATATGGTGTTATTATTATTTTAGCTTAAGGCCAATTAAATATACGAGTGTGTATGCGCAAACGTACATTTGTGTGAATGTGTGTATGATTAAACAGGCAACACGCATGAATTATGTGATTTATGCCGTCAGAAATGTAATAATTTTTATGACGGCTTTAAATAGAGGAACAACGCCTGTTTAGTTACGACTTTTTTTTTAATTTGAATTCGAATTAAATAAACGTTGTAAATGTATGATTATTATTTACGACAATAAATAACGGTCTTTTTACACACCTTTTCAAAATGTATAAATGGCTGGATAAAGAGTTGTATAGAAGAGGAAAAATGCATGTATTTTTGTAAAAAAAATTTAATTGAAGAAATTTTAGTCGCAGAAAATATTATCAAATAATAATAATAATAATAAAATTAATAATAATAATAATAATAATAATAATAATAATAATAATAATAATAATAATAATAATAATAATAATAATAATAATAATAATAATAATAATAATAATAATAATAATAATAATAATAATAATAATATCACAAATTATGAGAGTCATTGAGCCTACGAAAAAAAAACTCAATGATGAATCTTTAAGTTCCTTCTATTCTGAAGCCGTTTATAAGGCTAAAAACCTGACGAAATTATGTAAAATACGTTTTAGTTTTCTGATCGTTTTTTTGTAATTAATAAACTTAATTTATTTTTTAAGCTTAAGGTCTCTTCATTTTTTAATTTTAATGGATATCTGGGTACTCATCGATAAAAATTGAAAAAAATAAAAATTAAGAGACCTTAAGCTTAAAAAATAAATTAAGTTCTTTAATTGAAATTATATAAAATCTAATTAATTTTGAAAATTATTTAAAATATTTATTTAATCAATTATTCGAGATATTCTCCAAACCAATTATTTAAAAAAAATATATTGCAATATTTATATAAATAAAAATAATTTAAGACTTGGGTTTCCTGGTGGCTCAAACTAAAATCACTTAAAAGCAGGGACCACAAATAATGGAAATTTTTTAATAATATCAACAACAACAAAAAAAAATCATAATGTGAAATATCTTTAGCTGCCTTGAATTTTATTTGTTTGAGTTTCTCTATAAAAATTTACTTTAAAAAATATTTTCCAAGCTTTATTTTTTACATGAGAAAAAAGTAAATTGTGCATCGCTCACCATCATTTGGAGAATTTAGCGCCGTGTGTTGGGCCTGCTCTTGTACAAAATAAAGTTGATCTGGGAGCTGAAGTAAGCGATCTTAGACAACGACGTGTACCAGCTGAATGCAGCCTGGTGTAGTTGGAAACTGACTCTATTTTTTTTAACATCATATCCAGGGATGAGGCTCCTTTTTGGATGAATGGATATGTCAACAAAAACAATTGTTGGATACGGGACAATATCAATCCGCATGAAAACCAAGAGCGTCCAATGCATCCCGTAATAGTCACTGTTTCCTGTGGATTTCGGGCTGGCGCACACTGGGCGAAACCATCAATTCAGCTCGGATTAATTCAATTTTGAAAGTGAATATTAGAGCCGATATTATTGCTTTGCATTCGATTACTGATATATCCGATAGGCCAAAAACACTTTTCGTTTTGTTTTGCTCTTGATATTCGCACAGCTGGACGGCGTCAAAGTAACAGGTGTTTGCATCAGCTGCAGTCAAAAGCTTTTCCGCCATTTTGGCTGCCTGCTGCAAATTTGTGCAAAAAATATTTGAATTAAAAAAGTTAATAAAGTGAGTGTTTATAATTAACATAAAGGGTAAGTATTTTCTAAAAGTGTCTTTTTCGTGACCTGTCATTGTGTTTTGTGGCGTCTACCTGTGGTTATTAAAGGTGCAATTAAAATTCAGTATTTTGACCAAAATATTGAATTTTCGTGGACTGTAATTTGCCAATGCCGTCCTGTGCCATTGTAATTTTGTTTTCTAAAAATTTTATAATGTATTGTGATGTGAAAAAACCACAATGTGTATCCAGCTACGTCCACCTAATAACTGGATTAATTTTTTAAGTAAAAATGTCGGTGTCCAGCAGAGAGCTGTTTTTGGTTTGGCATGCGGAAGCTGATCCATCAAAAAGAAATTTGGCTTTGGATGCTTATGTATTTGCCAATATTATTGATAGAGCTAACTACAACAATGATAAATGCATTCAAATTTCCACGCAAATTAAAACCTTTTCCTCCAAATTGGCAACAAGGTGCAGAAAAAGCCATTATAATAATGATCAATTTGAGAAAAAGAACAAAATGTGGTTGGATGGTGAGTTTGGATTTGATCTCAAATGCTGGGCTGATTTGATCTCAAATGCTGGCCGGCCTATAAAGAATTTTAGTGATTGTCAAGAAAGTGCGAAGAAAAAGAGAGTATATGATATTGTCAAAGAAATACCGTGCGAGGAGCTCATGTCTGCAGCCAGCACAAGCTTATACAAGGCCGGTAAAAGAAATGCATCTACGGTGGTATCTTCGATGGCTTCCGATGAAGAGATGCCTAAAAGAATCAAAACTTTCATTCAATCTGACGACAATAAACCTATTAAATATACAGCAGAGGAAGCCTTAGCCCTTTATATTGATGGTGGTTACACAAAGAGAGTTTACATGGACTTGGTGTGTGGCACAAAACAAAGACATGCAAACATTTTTCCTCATATGATGTTCTACGGTCTGCAAAGAAACTTTGTTATGCTAATGGATAGCAAGTCTCTGATCATTCTTTCGAGGTAACCTTACAATCTTTGGTTGATCATATAGTGGCCAGATTGTTTACTGCGCATAGGCAAGAGCTGCAAATTACGGATAGTAATAAGGCAGCAGAGATAACTGCCATATATACTATAAATGGGGTTGTGATGGGAGTAGTGGCCATGCAACATATCGACAGAGTTTTGATAATATTGATGCTTGCATGATCGACCAATACATTTTTTTCCACTAATTTTTATTTTTGTATCTTCAGAACTGAACTAACAAAAAGTGTTCAAATCTTAAATATAGATAGAATAATTAGGCCCAACCAGTGTCGGACATAAACTTAGTGATAATAATTAAAAATACATAAATGTCGAGTTAAGCACAAAATTATTTTCAAAAAGTTTCATCTGCGTTGCGTGTTAAGGCCGTAGTATCCCTCTTTTTTAAGCGGATGTGTCCAGTAAAGTTCAAGATATTACGAGCAAGGGGATTAGGATGGAGCTCGAGTTTTGTTAAATATTTGCCTGCATATTTTGCAATTTCAGCGGTCACAAGTGGCATATTTAAATCACGATGTAAAATTGAATTTTTCATGTACCAAGGAGCCGATGTTATTAACCTTAAAATTTTGTTTTGCATACGCTGTATTCTCTCTACATTGGAAGCTGAAGCAGTGCCCCATAGCTGAATTCCGTAACACCAAATGGGTTTCAAAAGCGACTTGTATATTAAAAGTTTACAATCTAGACTGAGGGTAGAATTTCTACCAATCAGCCAATGTATCTGAGTTAATTTAAGCTTCATTTGTGTCAGCTTAGAGTCGATGTGGTGTTTCCATGTAAGCCGTCGGTCAAGGTGTATACCAAGGTATTTCACCTGTGAATGTTGAGGCACAACTTGGTTGTTGATTCGAATGGGGGAACAAGTGTCTCTTCGTAGAGTAAATGTGACATGAACACACTTTTGTTCATTTACTTTTATTCTCCATAAGTTCAACCACAGCTCCAACAGGTTAATATGTTCCTGAAGATATCGGGATGCCTCGTGAGGGTTTTCATGCATACTAAGGCAGGCTGTATCATCAGCAAATGTAAAAGTGAGGATATTACTGCTTAATGGCATATCACAGGTATAGATCAAATACAAAACTGGCCCCAGTATACTCCCCTGAGGCACCCCAGATGAAATGGTTTCGGGCACACTCATGAAGTCTCCTTCCACGACAGTGAACTTCCGGGCAAGAATATAACTTTCCAAAAGATTTACAATGTTTATTGGCAGATATGTCTTCAATTTTACAATTAGGCCTTCATGCCACACTTTATCAAATGCCTGAGAGACATCAATAAAGAGGGAAGAACAATACTTTTTTTCTTCAAATGCTCTTCTTATGAAATGAACCAATCTATGACATTGTTCAATGGTGCTGTGCTGACTTCTAAAACCAAATTGATGGTCCGGTATACACCCATTATTAGTTAGAATTGGGGACAATTTTGTCATGAGCAGCTTTTCAAAAAGCTTTGAAATTGTTGACAATAAACTTATTGGCCTATATGACTCAGCCTTGGTAAGATCTTTGCCCGCCTTTGGAATCATTTTGATCATGGCAAGTTTCCAGCTGTGTGGATAATACTCCAGTCGTAAAATACCATTAAAAATAAACAACAGGATTCTAATAGCAACACGAGGCAACTGCATCAGCATCTTGTTACTAACGCCATCAATACCCGGAGCTTTCTTCTGGTTGGTTTCAGCAATTAGTTTTTGTACATCACGCATCTTAAACTTCATGGGTCGAGGGGGTAGAGCAACTACACTCGGCAAATCAACAGCACCAGTACATGAGTTTGGGGTAAATACGTGTTTTAAATGCTCAGCAAATATGTTACCTATTTCAGTATTGGTTCTTGCCCAACCTCCGATCGAAGTGCGCAGGGGTGGTTTAAACTCAACGGGTGTTTTAAGTTTTCTAGCTGCGCGCCACAAGGAGTAATTAGATGCTGCTGTGACATCGAGACCTTCCAGATAGTTCTTAAGAGAAGCAGATTTTTCAGATGCAAGCAACTCATGGAGTCGTTTAGTGCATTCTCTAAGTCTGATTTTATGTTGGGGTGATCTGTGCTGTTGCCATTCCCTTCTAGCTCTTATTTTTTCACATACGAGAACTTCAATATCCGCAGAATAAATTCTATTAAACCCAGTCTGCGGATGGGAGGTAGTGGCATGTTTAGCAGCCTCTTTAATATTCTCGGTAAGATTGGCAATGTTAAGTTCAATATCATCGGGAGTTCTAAGCCTGATGTTTTCCGCACAATGACTACTGAGATATTTTTTGAACCCCAGCCAGTTAACACGATTTATCACCTTCACATATGGGTGAGGTAAGTTACTTCTTAGTAGGCTGCAAATTGTAACGATCGTGGGAGAGTGATCGGAGGAGAGATCATGTGAAGCTTCAACATGAATTAAATCCCTAGGGATATTTTTCATGACGCCAAAATCTATAACATCCGGAATTTTTTGTATGTCAGTAGGCCAGTATGTGGGCTCCCCGCTAGAAATGACATCCAAACCCATTTTTGAAATTGTGTTGAACAATGCTCGACCTCTAGGTGTAATAAGACGCGATCCCCAGAACGTATGTTTTGCATTGTAGTCCCCAGCTGCTACGAAACAAGGCCCAAGAGTTTTGTAAAACTCCTCATATTGATCCTCAGTGATTGAAAATCTGGGAGGGGAGTAAAGTGATGATATCACGAAATTTGTACAAAAATTTTCGATGCAGATATTTGTTGCCTGCAGATGGTCCTCACAAATGTTCTCAAGAATGTAGTGTTTGAGTCTTGACTTTATTAGAATTGCCGATCCTCCGCATGCTCTTCCTCTCGGGTGCTTTGTATCATATAAGGTGTAGCCACTCATTTTAAAAAGGCTTCTCGAAGTCAAATGAGTCTCAGATACCAACATTATGTCAATATTTTTTGCCGTGAGGAAGTGCTCAAGTTCATTTTTATGTTGGCGAATGCCGTTTGCGTTCAAGAAACATACTTTTAACGTGTTCATGGCTTGTTAACTAATGCTAGAAGTAGTGTGTTCTGCATTCGCAGCATTTCTTGCATCATGCTAGTCATGTTTGCAGTTTGCTTGGTACCTCTACAAATAGTTTTCGGATCTACTGTTGTTTGGCAAAATACGAAACCATCAACGACTCGTTATTGCAGGCTATTGAAACTACTTTGCCAAAAGGAAACAGCTGAATTGGTTATAAGCGAGGTGCAGAATGTGGAGAGCCAAAAAAAATTTCCAACTGATTTAAAAATTATTTTTTCACTAATTCTTATTTGTGAATATTTAATCTGTAAAACAAAATTTATTTGACGAAAATCGATCCATTTTTCAGGAAGTTATTAATTAATCCGAGCTAAATGGTTTTGCCCAGTGTGTATCGACTTGATTTCTTTTGTGTTGTATATATAAACAAAATTTCTAATTAAAGCCAATTTGCTTATCTATCCATCGCAATAGAAACCATGTCGATATCTTTAAAACTAAGCAAGTTATGACCGGAAAGATGCAGTAGTAGAACTGGTTACCTTTTTGGTCATAACTTGCTTAGTTTTCAAGATATCGGCGTGATTTCTTTTGTGTTGTATATATAAACGTATTGGCTATAATTCCAAATTTTTGTTTTGATAAAATAACAAAAATTTTTTTTTCATATTTCCGAAAAAAAAACAAAGGGGTTAGTCCATCATAATTTTTGAGAAAAAATTTTTTCGCACTATCCGCAAAAATAAAATTTCTAATTAAAGCCAATTTGTTTACCTATCCATCGCAATAGAATCCAAGTCGATATCTTTAAAACTAAGCAAGTTATGACAGGAAAGATGACCGGAAAGATGCAGTAGTAGAACTGGTTACCTTTTTGGTCATAACTTGCTTAGTTTTCAAGATATCGACTTGATTTTTTGTGTTGTATATATAAATTAAATTTCTAATTAAAGCCAATTTGTTTACCTATCCATCGCAATAGAAACCATGTCGATATCTTTAAAACTAAGCAAGTTATGACCGGAAAGATGCAGTAGTAGAACTGGTTACCTTTTTGGTCATAACTTGCTTAGTATTCAAGATATCGACTTGATTTTTTGTGTTGTATATATAAATTAAATTTCTAATTAAAGCCAATTTGTTTATCTATCCATCGCAATAAAAACCATGTCGATATCTTTAAAACTAAGCAAGTTATGACCGGAAAGATGCAGTAGTAGAACTGGTTACCTTTTTGGTCATAACTTGCTTAGTTTTCAAGATATCGACTTGATTTTTTGTGTTGTATATATCAGCAAAAATTCTAATTAAAGCCAATTTGTTTACCTATCCATCTCAATAGAAACCAAGTCGATATCTTTAAAACTAAGCAAGTTATGACCGGAAAGATGCAGTAGTAGAACTGGTTACCTTTTTGGTCATAACTTGCTTAGTTTTCAAGATATCGACTTGATTTTTTGTGTTGTATATATCAACAAAATTTCTAATTAAAGCCAATTTGTTTATCTATCCATCGCAATAAAAACCATGTCGATATCTTTAAAACTAAGCAAGTTATGACCGGAAAGATGCAGTAGTAGAACTGGTTACCTTTTTGGTCATAACTTGCTTAGTTTTCAAGATATCGGCGTGATTTCTTTTGTGTTGTATATATAAACGTATTGGCTATAATTCCAAATTTTTGTTTTGATAAAATAACAAAAATTTTTTTTTCATATTTCCGAAAAAAAAACAAAGGGGTTAGTCCATCATAATTTTTGAGAAAAAATTTTTTCGCACTATCCGCAAAAATAAAATTTCTAATTAAAGCCAATTTGTTTACCTATCCATCGCAATAGAATCCAAGTCGATATCTTTAAAACTAAGCAAGTTATGACAGGAAAGATGACCGGAAAGATGCAGTAGTAGAACTGGTTACCTTTTTGGTCATAACTTGCTTAGTTTTCAAGATATCGACTTGATTTTTTGTGTTGTATATATAAATTAAATTTCTAATTAAAGCCAATTTGTTTACCTATCCATCGCAATAGAAACCATGTCGATATCTTTAAAACTAAGCAAGTTATGACCGGAAAGATGCAGTAGTAGAACTGGTTACCTTTTTGGTCATAACTTGCTTAGTATTCAAGATATCGACTTGATTTTTTGTGTTGTATATATAAATTAAATTTCTAATTAAAGCCAATTTGTTTATCTATCCATCGCAATAAAAACCATGTCGATATCTTTAAAACTAAGCAAGTTATGACCGGAAAGATGCAGTAGTAGAACTGGTTACCTTTTTGGTCATAACTTGCTTAGTTTTCAAGATATCGACTTGATTTTTTGTGTTGTATATATCAGCAAAAATTCTAATTAAAGCCAATTTGTTTACCTATCCATCTCAATAGAAACCAAGTCGATATCTTTAAAACTAAGCAAGTTATGACCGGAAAGATGCAGTAGTAGAACTGGTTACCTTTTTGGTCATAACTTGCTTAGTTTTCAAGATATCGACTTGATTTTTTGTGTTGTATATATCAACAAAATTTCTAATTAAAGCCAATTTGTTTATCTATCCATCGCAATAGAAACCATGTCGATATCTTTAAAACTAAGCAAGTTATGACCGGAAAGATGCAGTAGTAGAACTGGTTACCTTTTTGGTCATAACTTGCTTAGTTTTCAAGATATCGACTTGATTTTTTGTGTTGTATATATCAACAAAATTTCTAATTAAAGCCAATTTGTTTATCTATCCATCGCAATAGAAACCATGTCGATATCTTTAAAACTAAGCAAGTTATGACCGGAAAGATGCAGTAGTAGAACTGGTTACCTTTTTGGTCATAACTTGCTTAGTTTTCAAGATATCGACTTGATTTTTTGTGTTGTATATATCAACAAAATTTCTAATTAAAGCCAATTTGTTTATCTATCCATCGCAATAGAAACCATGTCGATATCTTTAAAACTAAGCAAGTTATGACCGGAAAGATGCAGTAGTAGAACTGGTTACCTTTTTGGTCATAACTTGCTTAGTTTTCAAGATATCGACTTGATTTTTTGTGTTGTATATATCAACAAAATTTCTAATTAAAGCCAATTTGTTTATCTATCCATCGCAATAGAAACCATGTCGATATCTTTAAAACTAAGCAAGTTATGACCGGAAAGATGCAGTAGTAGAACTGGTTACCTTTTTGGTCATAACTTGCTTAGTTTTCAAGATATCGACTTGATTTTTTGTGTTGTATATATCAACAAAATTTCTAATTAAAGCCAATTTGTTTATCTATCCATCGCAATAGAAACCATGTCGATATCTTTAAAACTAAGCAAGTTATGACCGGAAAGATGCAGTAGTAGAACTGGTTACCTTTTTGGTCATAACTTGCTTAGTTTTCAAGATATCGACTTGATTTTTTGTGTTGTATATATCAACAAAATTTCTAATTAAAGCCAATTTGTTTATCTATCCATCGCAATAGAAACCATGTCGATATCTTTAAAACTAAGCAAGTTATGACCGGAAAGATGCAGTAGTAGAACTGGTTACCTTTTTGGTCATAACTTGCTTAGTTTTCAAGATATCGACTTGATTTTTTGTGTTGTATATATCAACAAAATTTCTAATTAAAGCCAATTTGTTTATCTATCCATCGCAATAGAAACCATGTCGATATCTTTAAAACTAAGCAAGTTATGACCGGAAAGATGCAGTAGTAGAACTGGTTACCTTTTTGGTCATAACTTGCTTAGTTTTCAAGATATCGACGTGATTTCTTTTGTGTTGTATATATAAACGTATTGGCTATAATTCCAAATTTTTGTTTTGATAAAATAAAATTTTTTTTTCATATTTCCGAAAAAAAAACAAAGGGGTTAGTCCATCATAATTTTTGAGAAAAAATTTTTTCGCACTACCCGCAAAAATAAAATTTCTAATTAAAGCCAATTTGTTTATCTATCCATCGCAATAAAAACCATGTCGATATCTTTAAAACTAAGCAAGTTATGACCGGAAAGATGCAGTAGTAGAACTGGTTACCTTTTTGGTCATAACTTGCTTAGTTTTCAAGATATCGGCGTGATTTCTTTTGTGTTGTATATATAAACGTATTGGCTATAATTCCAAATTTTTGTTTTGATAAAATAACAAAAATTTTTTTTTCATATTTCCGAAAAAAAAACAAAGGGGTTAGTCCATCATAATTTTTGAGAAAAAATTTTTTCGCACTACCCGCAAAAATAAAATTTCTAATTAAAGCCAATTTGTTTATCTATCCATCGCAATAAAAACCATGTCGATATCTTTAAAACTAAGCAAGTTATGACCGGAAAGATGCAGTAGTAGAACTGGTTACCTTTTTGGTCATAACTTGCTTAGTTTTCAAGATATCGGCGTGATTTCTTTTGTGTTGTATATATAAACGTATTGGCTATAATTCCAAATTTTTGTTTTGATAAAATAACAAAAATTTTTTTTTCATATTTCCGAAAAAAAAACAAAGGGGTTAGTCCATCATAATTTTTGAGAAAAAATTTTTTCGCACTACCCGCAAAAATAAAATTTCTAATTAAAGCCAATTTGTTTATCTATCCATCGCAATAAAAACCATGTCGATATCTTTAAAACTAAGCAAGTTATGACCGGAAAGATGCAGTAGTAGAACTGGTTACCTTTTTGGTCATAACTTGCTTAGTTTTCAAGATATCGCACACTGGGCGAAACCATCAATTTAGCTCGGATTAATTCAATTTTGAAAGTGAATATTGGCGCCGATATTGCTTTGCATTCGATTACTGATATATCCAGTAGGCCAAAAACACTTTTCGTTTAGTTTTGCTCTTGATATTCGCACAGCTGGACGGCGTCAAAGTAACAGGTGTTTGCATCAGCTGCAGTCAAAAGCTTTCCCGCCATTTTGGCTGCCTGCTGCAAATTTGTGCAAAAAATATTTGAATTAAAAAAGTTAATAAAGTGAGTGTTTATAATTAACATAAAGGGTAAGTATTTTCTAAAAGTGTCTTTTTCGTGACCTGTCATTGTGTTTTGTGGCGTCTACCTGTGGTTATTAAAGGTGCAATTAAAATTCAGTATTTTGACCAAAATATTGAATTTTCGTGGACTGTAATTTGCCAATGCCGTCCTGTGCCATTGTAATTTTGTTTTCTAAAAATTTTAAAATGTATTGTGAGGTGAAAAAAACAAAATGTGTATCCACCTACGTCCACCTAATAACTGGATTAATTTTTTAAGTAAAAATGTCGGTGTCCAGCAGAGAGCTGTTTTTGGTTTGGCATGCGGAAGCTGATCCATCAAAAAGAAATTTGGCTTTGGATGCTTATGTATTTGCCAATATTATTGATAGAGCTAACTACAACAATGATAAATGCATTCAAATTTCCACGCAAATTAAAACCTTTTCCTCCAAATTGGCAACAAGGTGCAGAAAAAGCCATTATAATAATGATCAATTTGAGAAAAAGAACAAAATGTGGTTGGATGGTGAGTTTGGATTTGATCTCAAATGCTGGGCTGATTTGATCTCAAATGCTGGCCGGCCTATAAAGAATTTTAGTGATTGTCAAGAAAGTGCGAAGAAAAAGAGAGTATATGATATTGTCAAAGAAATACCGTGCGAGGAGCTCATGTCTGCAGCCAGCACAAGCTTATACAAAGCCGGTAAAAGAAATGCATCTACGGTGGTATCTTCGATGGCTTCCGATGAAGAGATGCCTAAAAGAATCAAAACTTTCATTCAATCTGACGACAATAAACCTATTAAATATACAGCAGAGGAAGCCTTAGCCCTTTATATTGATGGTGGTTACACAAAGAGAGTTTACATGGACTTGGTGTGTGGCACAAAACAAAGACATGCAAACATTTTTCCTCATATGATGTTCTACGGTCTGCAAAGAAACTTTGTTATGCTAATGGATAGCAAGTCTCTGATCATTCTTTCGAGGTAACCTTACAATCTTTGGTTGATCATATAGTGGCCAGATTGTTTACTGCGCATAGGCAAGAGCTGCAAATTACGGATAGTAATAAGGCAGCAGAGATAACTGCCATATATACTATAAATGGGGTTGTGATGGGAGTAGTGGCCATGCAACATATCGACAGAGTTTTGATAATATTGATGCTTGCATGATCGACCAATACATGTTTGCAGTTTGCTTGGTACCTCTACAAATAGTTTTCGGATCTACTGTTGTTTGGCAAAATACGAAACCATCAACGACTCGTTATTGCAGGCCATTGAAACTACTTTGCCAAAAGGAAACAGCTGAATTGGTTATAAGCGAGGTGCAGAATGTGGAGAGCCAAAAAAAATTTCCAACTGATTTAAAAATTATTTTTTCACTAATTCTTATTTGTGAATATTTAATCTGTAAAACAAAATTTATTTGACGAAAATCGATCCATTTTTCAGGAAGTTATTAATTAATCCATGCTAAATTGGTGGTTTCGCCCAGTGTGTGGCGGTGTCATCGATCCATATTTCTATGAGGACAACGTTAGCCAGGCATTCACCGTCAGCGGCGACCGCTAGGGCCGATGATTAGCAACTTATTTTGAATTTAATTATATACCATGGACATCAATAACATGTGGTTTTAACCGGACGTCTTTACGTGCTGCACAGCTCGCGCTACATTGGTTATACTGAGCGAGCGATTAGAAGGCATGGTGATTTCAAGTGAAAATAATTCAAGCTAGCCAACGACACCAGGCGATTCGACTCCATTACAGTTTTTCTTGTGTGGTTTTTTGAAGTTGCAAGTCTATTCGAATAAGCCGTAAAACACAGCGGCCCTGAAAGCCAACAGAACGCATGTCATTGGTCAAATCCAGTCTGATTTATGCGCTGAAGTTATGGGAAATGGAATATTTTGAATGCGAGTCACCTAGCATAGCCGCTTAGGACATTTCCAGGATGTTGTATTTCATATATAATGGCATTAATAGGCTTTTCAAATACATTTAAATTTTTTTTAAGGATATCCTACACACACTTTGTTTTATGGAATTTTAAAGATAGGCACGTCTTAATGAAGGACCCTTTAGTTGTTTTTCAAGTTTTATTTTGTGCTTGAAAATAATATTTTTTTTAAATTTGATTTAGATTTTGTCACACAACAAATTTATTTTCGTTTCTTTCTAATATTAACTGAGTCCGTAACACAAATTCTTATTTTTTTAATTAAATTATAAATAATCATTATTCATATTATTCATATTATTAAATACAATTTGCTAAAAAATCATTAAATATTTTTTATTAAAACGATCCCTAATTTAAAGTACTTTATTAAATTTTCATGAAAAATAATAATGCTGTAAAAAATTAGCAAGACTTGTCTCGATGAAAGAATGGCTATTGATTAAAAAATAATTTAATTAACAAAATTAATTGAAAATATTTTTTAATAAAATATAATGACTGTAAAAGTTTTGGGTATTCGTAGACCACCAGGCGAACATTATTTTTTTTTAATTTTTTGGAAGAAATTTTATACGAAATTTCTATTTCCTAATACTTTTACGAATTGATCATAATGAGTAAAATAATGAAGGCATATAAAATTTCAAATATTTTAGATGTACATTTACATAATTGTGTGATATTTCACTGCAGGAATTCTCTCCTCATCTGTCTAAAAGAAAAAAAAAAGAGTTTTTTTATGATTTTGTGAAAATATCACACTGATCACAACACGCAGCAAATGAGATAATAAAGAGAGGAAAAAAAACCGAAAAAGTACCTGACATTTAGTATTTTATTATAGAAAATTAAGTAATTTATGACTTGAGCACATCACATGACAAACAGTCAAGTCCAAGGTAAGATGGTAACACTGTGCAACCGCAGGAAATTAAAGAGTCACCATTAGCAGGGCCATAACCAGCGGTGACATATAACATAAAGAATTGAACATTCTTCAACCAAAGTAAAATATACGCACCATAGACACCGAAACGAAAAACTTACTCAAACAAAACTCAAACAAGGTACTTAGTGAAGCCAGACTTGCAACAGAATAAAAGTGGCATTTAAAATATGTGTAATTTTTGTATGAACATAAATTAATAAAGTCATAAAATGAAATGTCTTAGAGGGGCTGGGATGTTAATGTTTTATCATAAAATCAAACAGGAGATGAAACTTTACTACGGTCACTTAGGCACACGCACACACTCACTTGGTGGAAAGGTACATGTTGCAGCAATAAACTACTAATCATTAATTAAATATTGATGTCTTGTTAGGGAAAACAAACTTCCAACTGTAAAATCTTCGGGTGCATTATTAAACAAAAATTTTATACAATAAAAAACAATGACAAAAATAAAATAAAATTAAAAATGTATTTGAATTGAACAAACATAAAAGACATTAGAAAAAATTTCGAAATTGTTCGTTGGACAACAAAACTAATGAAAATATTTTGATGTTTTTTAAACTGTTCCAAAAGTGTCTGTCCTTTTGTTTGTTCTTGTCTTGTTTGTTTTTAATTTTTTTGTTTTCGAAGGTTAGAAACAAGTGTTAAACCCATTTTCTTTGATTGTTTTACATTTTCTAACAATTAAGTCGTACTCATATTTTAAATTTCAAATGGTGAAAATTTACTACTCGTCTTGCGGTGTAGAGAGAGGGTCATGTGAGAAGTGCACAACCAATTGATGGCAAGTTGTATAGTTTAACTGTCAAGAACAATGTTGGCTTTTCTTTATTGATTTGCTCATCTTATGCAATTAACGAATTTCTCTAATGGTCCATTAAATACTTCTTTTTAAAGATGAAATTCAAAATTTCAAAATTCCTACAATTTCAGATGATAGTCTTTCTTTTATCAAAAGCAAACTGGAATCGACTAACAAAATATTAACTTGAAAATTTTTATTTCAATGAAAAAAAGTGTAAAATTTTTTTTATCCTTTCAATCCAATTTATTGTTTTAAATTCCAGTGTAAGAAAAACTTCCAAAGAAGTCAACAAATGGATCTTATTTTGTAATGCGGAAGTAATGAAAGTCCTAATATTTTCCAATGATTTTGATGTTCTCTTTTTTGGATGCTTTTCATTGGATCTGAAGTCATTATCAAGATGTTATGAAAGAACAATTTTTTAAAATGACATCAAAAATCTTATTCGAAACCCCTCCCCTCCCCCTCCTATATTTTTTATATTTTATATTTTTTTATATTCTTGTCGACTGGCTTCGGGTTCTGGTTTAGGAATGTTTTTTCATCGTAACGTAAACACATTTACCACCTTAACAACATTAGCATCGAAGGAAAGATATACAGAGAGTAGTTGGAGAGACTCAGTAAAATGGACTTTCAAAGAAGGCCTAGAAATGCACAGATTTTTATACAGAAAATATGCGATTTAAGCAAATTTCCAAATGACTTGGATATAGATTTCATATTCCGAAATTATTTTTAATAGCTTTGAGTGAATTATAAAATATTTTTGACATACATATTAAGAGTTGATTTTTTGTTTTTTCCTTTCTTTTTGGCAAAGAAAATTATTTAATATTATTAATAATGATGAGTTATAAGACGACTAGAAATCAAAGTCTAGAGAGATTAAAAAGTTGCTAATTGCCACAGTTTGTTTTGTGTAAAAGTAATAAAAATTTTTAATGAAAAATTTACGAAAAATATTATTTATATGTAAATTTTAATTGAAGCAAACTTTTCTTAACTTCACTTCCTACGAAGTCGGAAGCTTCCGAAGAGGCGTATACTTTGCAAGCAACGAAAGTTTTCCATTTTTCTTTCACTGGGATATTAATACATGTGCGAAGAGTTCGAGAATACATCTTTTTATTTAATAAAAATGTTCAATTTTTGTAAAACATATGTAAATATTTATAAAAACACATCAATTTATCGCTTCCAAAAAGTCACTGTGATTACGATTCGGATATAATGAAAATTTGTATCATCTTGCTGATCATTGAGGGACTTTTTTTATTTATTTTTTATTTTTTTATTTACCACTGGGAATAAATAAGCTTCACAAGTAAACTGTATGACTCATTGATTGACGAAAAATAATGTTCCCCTGCAGATTTAATGAAATAAGTATTTGAATAGTTGATTTTTTAATTTGTAAAGTTTTAACGAAATAACTATTACCAAAATTATACTGCCAAGATATTGGATAAATCTAGTTTTGATTGCTGCAAGGATATACCATAATCCCAAGTACCTTTATTACTTTGTTAAATTCCATTTGGGCTGCAATATAATCTAAATGAAACAAACAATTTACAGCTGCTTCATTTTTATTATTATCTTAAGCTTTGAAGTTAATTTCGCTTTGATTGCTTTAAGGACATTCCTACCTCGCATATAGTCTTAGTTTTAAAATTTGAATTTGAGCTAAACTTAACAAAATCTAGTTTTATAAAAAAATTTAATCTCAAGCCGAGTAGACAGTCAATCTAATATCACACATACTTTTTGTAAGAGTTTCTACAAATTTGTTATAAAATGACAAGCAGTTTCGTCATGGGATTACATTCTAGAATTTACACAAAATCCTTTAGAGAACAATATTTCGTTTTAAAGAAACAACAGGGAAATCAACAACATGTATCAATAAATTTACAAGGATTCTATAATAAATACTGCTTCGTTGACATGTCGTTTTCTTCCATATAATTTCTTAAGGAAAATTTCAATGAAAAGTCACTTTTTACAAAGACTCATACACTCCTCGTTATTTCCATAAAATAATTTTGTTCTTTTTTTTCCAAATCTTACCTCATTAGCAAACTTGTTAAATTTTTCTTTATTTGTTTGATTAAACATTTAATTGCTTGTTGTTTTGTCATTGCCATCAGCATCATTTGTGTATGTACGTGTGTTCCTTGGTTTCCTTTTCAATTTGCCGAGATGTTTTCTGTAAATAGAACATGATTATTGTAATTAAATACATTTATTTAGGTCCAGTGACAGTTTTTGTTGTTTTAAATTTTTTCCCCCAAAATTATTGTATTTGACCCGATTGTTTATTAACGTTTTGTAAAATTAATACAATAATACGAAACAATAAAACGAAAATTTAAATTTGTATGACTTTTTAACAAGCTGAACATACAAATGCATAAATGTTGAGGAGATCCAATAAAGTTGTCCATCGTTAGATGTTGTTAAAGCAACTGTTTCGAATTTTTTTAAATATTCATTGTATCAGGTGTTTCAATAAATAACACAAATACAATTAACAATAACAGTTAGAGGAGTTGTTAAATGCGCTATACAACATTTTATCGCTAACTAAAGTAGAGCTTCAACAATTAAAAAAGAAGAGCTTTCAGAAGCTCGAAGCCATATAAATAAGTTAATTTAAATGAAAAAAATTTTAGATTTTTGTCAGTTTTCAGTACTGCCCAAGGACGCTAAATTGGTTGATTAACTCCAGTACCAACTTGAAAGTGCCGACCCACATGAGATGGTTAGAGTGATAAATATCTTAAACTATATTTTATTTGGAGACTTAAATTAATTTAGTTTAGAGATCGTCGAGTTTGATTTGAATCCCTTCATTTTATTATGCGTCTATATGTCAGCATTTTATTATTATTTAAAATAAAAAAGAGCGTAACAAAAATTCTTACAATTTTAAAAGGACAACAAAAATTTTAAGATCCTGAATAAAATTTATGATATTATAAGACCTTTTTATTTTTATAAGTTAATTGAATTATTTTTTTATGAGTGAGGTCTTCTTTTTTCTATATAAAAAACAGTATATTTATTTTTTATGATTTTTCAATATTTCAAAACCCTGCATGTGTCTTCTTCAGGCAGAATAAGAAGAAGACACCCATAGGGCGTTGAAATATTGAAAAATCGTAAAAAATAAATATATTGTTTTTTATAAAAAAGAAGACCCCAAACTCATAAAAAAATAATTCCATTAGCCTGAATAAAAATTATTTTGATGAAACGTTTCAAAGCTTGATTTTACATTTGTTTTTACACAAAATTATAACCATTCCAAATTCGTAGCATTCGTATACGCCGAAACTGAAATGAAATTTTTGCAACATTCACCAAAGTGTGCGTTCTTAAAAGAGGAACTCGTATAGGTATGGTTTGGATATCTTTGTCAATCAAATCCTTTTTGATATACGACCTTTAATATTTTATGTGACAACTCAGAAACGAAGCAAATGGAACAAAAATAGAAATAGGCTAAAAAAAATGCTCATGAAAACCTTAAGAGTTTTGCAGAAATCCGCCCAAGGACATGAATATATGTCATATAAAGTTTTTATAAAAATAATGACTTAAGTTAAGCAAAACAACGGAGAATAACAAAAATTAAAAAAAAATCTAAATAAAGCTTATGATTTGCGCACAATATTTTTCGAAAACACAGCAAGGATATGTGTGTCTCGTGTACATAATTATTGGAAAAATTATGATTTAGTCAAAATTAAGTAGCAAAGAATAACAAAAAAATCATCAAAAGTCTTAAAATAGAGCTTTTGAAAAGTGCTTGATTTTTTTTAAAGGAATATCCCCCATGTATCCTTTTTTGACAAACTGTGATTTCAATTAAATCAATTAACAATTAAAATTGTTACTTTGCGAAAAGTGGTACAATGTAAATGATGGTGATATTTTTAAAAGGTTTTTTTTTGTAATCGTAGTTAGGATGTACACAACTCTTGCAGATCCTTTTTTGGAAGATAAACTAAGCAACAAGAAACAAAAAAAATATGTTCAAAAGCCACAAAATCCACCTCATAACTTGTAATTTTTTTTTTTTTTTGAAGTCGCAGCAAGGATATGATGACCTGTCATATATCCTTTTTAAAGAAGTTATGATAGTAGCTAAGGCAAACTACCAAAATTATTAAAAAAAATATTAACAACAGTTGTAAAATATAGATTGTAATATGCAAACATTATTTATTAACCGCAACAAGGATACAATGCATTTATACTTTTCTTATGATTTAACCTCAACTAAATAACAAAGGATAACAAAAATTTACCAAAGATCGCAAATATATGTAGCTTATAGGAGTATATATACTCCTATATATTTGATCTATAAAACAGACTACAAGGAGACTAGATCCCAAAAGTATTACTTAAGATGGAGGTAAGTACACCTCAAGAATGCTGCAACTCCTCTAAGCGAAGCTCTGACGTTGACTACAGCCACGATACAATTATGAGCTAAAAAGATGCTCATTTTAGTTTCACAGGCACCCGTGCCACTAATCGTCTTGACGAGAACGTAATCCTACACACACACACACACACACACACACACACACATTTCTCAGCTACTTAAGGCAAGTTATCATGATTTATATCCCTCTGATTTTATTTTAAAACTCGCTTCTGTGATCGATTTCATTATCTGTACATTAATAAAATGTCTCCGTGTTGATAAACGCTTAATTTTTATTTCTTTTTTAATAAACAATTTTTTCGGACTTAAACGTTTTATATCTCGTTTATCCAAATTTTCTTAATGTAAGACCTTGGCAAATTGTGGTTCTTTATGTCATATGACATGAAATACAGATAATAAATTTATAAAATTTTTTTATTAATATTGATTGAAGATGGCATTTGTATCAGCGTACAAATTGCCAAGTTATAAACTATTTGTATTACAGAATATAAAGGCGGACTTTAACACTCAGTTAGAGGTTATACTGTGTTTCACATTATGAATAATCTCAAAAATAGATCCATAGTTTCCCAGTGAGCAATCTGACTTGAAGCTATTTCCTTTGCCTGCAGAAAAATGCCCTGAATTTTTGACAGGAATCAAACTTGCAACTCTCAGTCTAGTGCAAATATGCCATTGATTTACGTCAGTACCTGTCGTAAGAACTAACCTGCCGGTGCTCTTCACACTGGTTGAATAAAGCGTTCACCAACGTGCCTGTCGTCCCTTCCAGAGGCGAATCCTACCAAACTTCTTGAAGTACTTATATGCACGCCCATTACCCCATTATTTCAAGAAGTAGTTAATTGGCCAAAGATCAAGGTATGGGAAAAAAATAAAAACCATATAACCCAATTAATTTACTTGCATGCGCGTCTGTTACTCTGTTACTTCAGGGTTTGGGTAGCAACATACACTTTTTTAGGTCTTATCAGCAAAAAGACCTAGGTCAGAAACCTGATAACCCTAACCCAAGCCACCAAGACAGGATGTATAAGTCATGCCCCCCGAGGGGTCTTAGTGTAGTACACCAGTTAATAGTCTACGAGGGGATTCCTGTTTGAGCTTAAATGGCCCAGAAAGTACTGGATCAATCTTTAATAAAGAAACTTTCTTTATGAAAATTTACTAAATGTAGAAACAACCTGGTCCACACATTAAACAAATGGCATATTGAGATGATTTTTAAATACTTTTTTTTGAATTGTTGTTGCAAAATTTTTTATCACACTTACACACTCTCCTGTTGCAATAAAAAAAGGCACTTCCTTAAGGTATGAATTTTCGAGGCAGCCATAATTTTGCATACTTGTTATTAAATTAATTTAGTTTTTATTACACCGATAAGAACACAAACAATTCCATAAATATAAATCGTTATTCTGTTACTTAAACAACATTTGATTCATTTTTATATTTCTTTTTCGCATTTTTCATTTAGATAATATTATTTTGATTTTCGTATGAATGTTCATTATTTATAACATCAATTTAATTAGTCGGAAAAATAAGTCTGCAACCAAATAAGGCGATACTCATATTTCATGTCAATTTGATTGCCAACACTTCAAGTTTAATCACAACACAACCTCAGCCCCTTTAAATACAAATTTACAAACATAGGAACCCACAAACCTACAAACAGCAGGTGGACAGACACCGAGGCAATAATTAATAAATACTCGTACACATACATACATAAGTGCAACATGATCACAAGTGTTGTTGCCATTATTGTTCTTGTTGCTGGCGTTGTTGACACTTAATACCTAATGATGATGGCTTGTGTGCCGGTAGTGAGAATGCCATTCCAATAAGAAAAAGACAACAGATTCCTCTTTGTTTTACCAGTTTAACTTATGATGATGTGTGTCCGTCCATCCATCTGCTAGACTGTCCGCCAGCCGGCAGTTTTGAATTGTCTTCATTTAACCTGAGTTGGGATTATGACGAAAAGAAAACAAACAAAAACCAAACACAAATCGAATCACCTCCAAAGAAATGTGTTTTTGACAAACAGAACAAACAATTCAATTTTTAAGTCAGCTACTTTAACAAAATCTTATTAATAACAACATTAAATGCCAGTCACACTGTTGTCCTCGATTTGAGAATAAATGGTCTGTCCGTCCCGGCAACCAGTCAATTCATCCAGACCAATAGCCATTAAATCAGTTGGCAACACCTTTACTGCAAGGCACGCACTGATAACGAAATCCTGGTACGCTATTAAAAGATATGTATGGCGAAGTGAGAAGAATTTTTACACCAGCCAGGAGGATGGCTGCTGACTCTTTCATCCCATCAATAATGACTGACTGATAGACTCGCTAACTAACTGGCAATTATACGTATTGATGGGGATTTGAGAAGCTTGTGCAGAATATTACTCTTATTATTTTTATAATTTTTTTTATTTTTATTTGTAATTTTAAGTTGTTGCTAAAATATCTCGGAACGAATGCCATTTGTGGTAATAAGTACGATTATTTATATTTTAAATGCAACATGTTTACATTTTGTAAAATGAGATTTTTAATGTGAATTTTATCTGGGCAGTTTTTATTTTCTTTTAATTTTCTACCAATTTAATTCCTTTCGCCTTGTTCCTTCAATTTTGTACAACATGACACTGCCAACCAAGCGCACAGTGGGATCAAATATTCCAAATTAAAAATTTTTTGTTATGCAAAAATAGAGCTAATAATAAGTAAACAGGAGGGATACAGTGGAGCATTAAAAATAATAGAGACTTTGTACAGGGTGTTTTTTTTAGAGGTATAGAACTTCGAATTGAAATAAAACACAAGAAAATCTTTTTAATGTCCATCAATTTGGCTTTATTGGAAGGATAATTTTATGCCATTAACGTTTAAATATGATTTCGGGCATGTGGCCGCCGCGGCTGGCTCGAATAAAGCCAATTCTACAGGTCCAATTTTCAACCACTTTTTCGAGCATATGGGGCCGTATGTTGGCAATAACGCCACGAATGTTGGCTTCCAAGTCCCCTAACGTTTCTGGTTTGTTGGCGTAAACGAGCGACTTCACATATCCCCAAAGAAAATAATCCAATGGTGTCATATCACACGATGTTGGTGGCCAATTGACAGGTCCATTCCGCGAAATTATGCACTCATCGAATGTTTCCTTCAATAAATCGATTGTGACGTGCGCTGTGTGGCATGTAGCGCCGTCTTGTTGGAACCACAACTCATTCACATTCATGCCATCCAATTCGGGAACAAAATAGTCGGTTATCATGGCTCTATACCGGTCTCCATTAACGGTAACTGACTCTCCAGCATTATTTCGGAAGAAGTATGGCCCAATGACTCCACCAGCCCATAGAGCACACCAAACAGTCAGTTTTTGTGGATGTAATGGCGTCTCAAGGGTCTCATGTGGATTCTCTTCACTCCAAATGCGGCAATTTTGCTTGTTGACGTAGCCGTTCAACCAAAAATGAGCCTCATCACTGAACAAAATTTTGCGATGAAAATCAGCATCGAGATCAATCTCATTTTCGGCCCATACACCAAAATCACGACGCATTGCATGGTCTCGTGGCTTTAATTCTTGCACAAGCTGGATCTTGTAAGGTCGCAAGCCAAGATCTTTGCGCAAAATCTTCCATAAAGTTGATGGACAAAGCTCCAATTGCTGTGCACGGTGGCGAATCGATTCATTCGGGTCCTCTTCAACACTTTGCTCTACAGCGGCAATTGTTTCTTCGGTGCGCACTGTTCGACGTCTCTGCGGATGCGTATTATCACATAGAGTAAACGTTAACCGAATTAATTGCTCTGATGGACGATTATGTCGACCATAAAATGGACGGAGCTTGCGGTAAACTTCGCGAACTGAACCATTATTTTCGAAATAAATTTGCACGATTTGCAAGCGTTGTTCTTTTGTCAACCTGTTCATGATGAAATGGCAAACCAAACTAAATATTAATCACTTGACAGCTGACAAAATGGCCGCCAGTTAAAAAAGTGATGCCAACTTAAAGTTCTATACCTCAATAAAAAACACCCAATATATAAACCATAGACGAAAATTTCCTTAGTCCTCTAGCATCATATTGTTTTTAAAATCGAGTTGTATAATAGAAGTGTACATTCTAGGCCTAGAGTAGAGTATTAAAATATAAAATTTTTACACTTTCATATGTAAGGCAGCTTTATAATTATGTTTAAAGTTTAGTGATTTTATGATTAAGTCCAAAAAACACATGTTGCAGTAAAAATAGGGCAAAGGGTTTCGTGTGTGTATATAAATACCGCGTGCACCGGCCGGAACTCGACCTGGCGTAATACACCGTGTGCCTAGACAATAATAACAATAATGATAAATATTTCTTTTTTCTTTCAGAATTTTAAATAAGTGGAATGGAATTTAAAAAAAAATGATTACACATATTTCCGTATCTCTCGTTCGCTGCAACAACGTCATAACTCCAAAATGTATATTTTTCATAAAACAATTTTGTAGTTATCAATTTAATACGTGATATCTTATACAACTTTAAGAAACGTATAACGATACTAAATTTTCAACTCAAAATCTTGGTTTTTTTTCATAAATATAACATTGTTGCAACAACAAAATAACAGCAAAAATTATAGCAAAAAAAAAATATTTTGCTAATTTGCTTATTCTCAATCGATATTCATACAGTGTAGGAGAAAATAATATAATCGGGTCACAAAATCATTTTTCTTTGGCTGAATTAAAAATTTTCTGAAAACTGTGGTCTATTGTACGAGCAGCATTTGCGTAGAATTTTTCTAATCTACACTAATATTTTTATACATCAAAAGTTTAAGTTTATGTGTGCAGCACTTGATTGCAAACTGACAGCTGGCAATATTGAAATAAATATAAAAAAAAATTAAGTAGGAAAAAATTTAATTGAAAATAAACAAACTTAAAAATGTACCATTTATAAAGAGATTATCAAGATGAAAAATAAATCGATGAGGACTTTAAAAAGGAACATATGAATTATATTCAGCAGCAATTATTTCAAACCAAACAGAAAAGGTCCGTTCACATTTAATTGCAGATATTTGCACTTTCACGAATTTTCTATTTCAAATGCAAAAGGTTTTTCCTTTTACTGTTAAACATGTTCAGTTTGGTCTATAATTTAACCATGAATCGACTTAGAAACCAACAACACTTGCAGAATATTAAATTTTATTATCAAAATTCATGCAGCGACGAAGCGCATTTCTGCAGAGAGTTTGATGAAAAGAAATGTAAATTAGGGTCACTCCTAACGATGTTAATAAAGTTTTTTTATAAGACAATTTTCTATTTAAATGCCTTTCAGAGAATTCCAAGATATCTTTGTTATATTAAGAAGAGTAAATTTTTTGTTTTTGATCCTTCGATTGTATGATTAAACAAGTTTCCAATAGTGACAGTTTGTTTTTCTTTGTGTAAAACGTTGACTTCGCTACAATTAAACATTATAGAAAAATATTCCCTCTTATTATGATTGTCGCGTCGACGTCACATCAAGTCGACAGTAAAGAAAGACAGCAGTTCTGAACTCGTTGTACACAATAATTAACTAATATTGATGGCCAATTGTAACTTTATAAGCCATAGTAGTAGTAATGTCCTATCAATAATATTTAATAGTTCTCGATAACGATTCCACAATTGCCAATATATTGATGTCGACTTTATGTGACATCGACGTCGACAATTATAATAAGGGCAATTGTTTTCATGTAAATTTAAAAAAAAAACAATTTTTCCCTAAGAAGTCAAAAAGGCCGCTAATTGATAATTTGAAGCAAAGGAAATGTTGTTTTCTCTGGTTGACTTCCTAAGAAGTGAAAAAAGGATACTAATTGCTCTTTTAAACAACGAACATGTTGTTAATTAAAATTTTCTCTAGTTGATTTCCGAAAAAGCCAAAAAGGTCACAAATTGATCTTTGGAAGCAACGAAAATATTGTTCCTCAAGAATCGCTACTATTTTGTTCGCTTAGATCTATTTTATGAATCTGTTAGATTTAGTTTTTTAATACTGGCAGCCTGGATGGCCACCAACCAATTTAACTTGGAAAAAAATTATTTAAGGACTTCGGTCGAAATTTATAAAAAAATGAGCAGAGCAAAATAAGGATTTTTGTTTATATTGAATAAAAAATTGCGTAAGAATTGAAGATATAAATGTGGCCCATTATTAAGAAAAGGTGTGTGCCAATGCCAAGAAACAACTAGTGGAAGTAGCAGTTTAAGGAGTTTGTCCTGGAGATTCAAAAAAGTATGATCATACACTACCGCAGAAAATAAACAGTGCACCTGTGCCGATATATTTGCTGTTGGAAGGACGTGATATCGACAAAAACTTATGCCTTAATGTGCCTCTTAACATGTGCTATTTCGTCTCCCAACGCTGTAAGCACTTTTTATTATTTATAGAAATTGTCCACTTATACTTACATATATTTAGTGTAAACTCCTTGCCCCAATTTAATCTTTCTACATGAAAAGACTGTCTAAATGAAAGAGAAGGAAATTCTTAGACATCTTCTTCGTCTTCATCCTCTTCAGGACCATCAAGTTGCGATATTTATTTATTTATTTCACTTTTAAGATTTTATTTTCGTCCGATTTTTTCGTTCCTTGTCTTATCTTTTTTACAGTGTAGTTGAATGTTGAAATTGTTGTCAGGAATATGTTGGATTTGCTCAATATTTTTGTATTTTAAAAGTTTTTAATGTCCTTTTTTCCGATAAAATGGCTCTTATTGGTGTTGTTGTTGCGGGTTTTGTTTAAAGAAAGAAAAAAAAACAAGAAAAGATTACATGAACCTGCATGTTAACGCGTCTACCATAAAGATTTCATTTATTTGGTATTTTTTTGCCCCAATGAATGACCAAACAAACACACATTCACACATACACACACACACATACAGTAACCGGACGGACAGATAAAGAGACAACTAAATGCATGTAGTGTGTATAAATGTATGTTAATACTGCCCCTTGTTGTTGTACAAGTGTGTTTTTGTTGTTGAAGTAGTGAATTCCTATCGCTCTGGCGACATATTTAGAGTTTCTCTGTTGTTTCTCAAGTTGATTTTCATGTTTTTTGCTTTACAATCGTTCGTGTTTTGGTAATATTTGACAGAAGTATCGTGTGACATATCGAGTGTGAAATGTCAATTTAAATTTATTGATAACATGATGAAATGTAACAACATGTTACCAATACCATACACATACTTATACTCAAGTGCTTTGTTCTTGTTGAAATGAAATTTTCAAAGTATGTGATTATATGGGCCTAGAGTGCGGGGTGAGTTTTTGCATAAAATTTGTTGCATGATATAATTTTTATTTACAAAAAACGACTGGACATAGACTGAAGTCGAGTAATAAATCTGATATAAAATTTCAGGCGATTTTTGGCAGTTTACTTTAATCCATTTGATATCATCCTCCTCATGCAGGCAAATAAAAAAAAATTAACGCGAAAAATTTTATGTAATTTCTTAAAATTTTTTGCATAGTAGGCCGATTATGACGAGCGGCCACATTTGATACTCCACTTTTAAAGTAAGTTTTAATTTTTTTTACGCATTGTTGGGTTGCTGAACCATTCATACTCGTAAATCACAAACCTTTCACTAAATAAATAACATTTTCTAGGACAAATATTTAGCAGATGGCAGTCTTGAAACCTTTATTTGGATAACCCGATATTAGTTTTGTTTTATCTGACACTCTTTCTTCTCTATATTGAATTAAATCAAAACTTTGTGGAATGTTTTTCAGACTCCTGCAATATAATTATAATACTAACGTGTTGAGTAGAATTCAATAAATAAATATTAAGTAAATAAAACTCATCTTATATGGTCTTTCGATAAACATCAGGATTATATTGCGTCGTCTAAGGAGTTCGCATGTCTCAATTATTTCCACAAACAAACTTGATAATGCGTCAAAAATATTTACTTCATGGCGACTTGGTGATACGACAATATGTATGTCAATTGATACATGTACTATAATTTTCCTGTTTCTGTAAAAAAAAATAATTTCAGTAGCATGCATCAACTCCTTTAAAATGCATGTTTTGAAAAAAAGCAAATACTAAATTAAATGTTTGAATCGGAATATTAGTGCTTGTCCTATTTCAAAATTATCATAAATATCTGACGATAACACAATTTTTTTTTGTATTATCGATCTTTGTTTTTTTTTTTTGCCTAGAACGGTAATTCAATTCCTTTCGTTACACATTTTTTTGAGGTGCACCAATTAATGCGGCAGACAATAATCGCATGCAACATAATCAAACAGAATTATAGTGTAAATGTTTAATCTATCTCAGTTTTTAATCTGAATGTATTAAATATCAAATATTTTGCAACTTTATTAAAAATAGAAAGATAAAATAAGATAAATAATAAACAAAATATGTATTAGCGTTCGTGATAAACACGGTGATTATAATTTTTATGGACATTAAATACATTTAATTTATGATTGTGGTATGCAAAATAAAAAAATAAAATCCAAATCAAAATTAAGACTAAAACTAAAATCCACCAAGAAAAAGCAAATGAAAATTTTATCAAAGAGAGAAAAATTTGGAAAAAAAGATCTCTGCAACATGCAACATGGATCAAAGAAACAACAACATATTTGATGGCGCCATTAAATGTCATAAATACCAGCATGTTTGCGAACAAACCAAACAATTGCAAATACAAAAACTATACTAAAATCAGATCTTAAATGAATTAAAACTTCACTGACTAACTCGGGTTTAAAGAAAATAATATTTACTTTGTTAGACAACGAGAAGGTGATGGATGCTTTTATTTATCGGTGTCATAATTGGCCTCTTCCCAAAAGTTCGAAGAATGATTTTGTTTAAGATACTTCCATAAAAATATATAGTTGCAGCACGTTGCAAATAGTCAAACTTCTGGTTTGTCTCCCATTTCAATTTGAAATTATCTCCTGATTGCCTATATTAATAATTTTATTATCTTCTGTGGGCTTAGCTGTCTATATGTCCGACATAGCGTTGATGTTAACGTACTCGTTAGTAGACTTCAACCTGTTTACAAAGCATACAACTTCGTATGTTTATATAAAAATTTCAAACTACAATGTGAGAATTTCAAATATATTTTTTTTTTGAAATTCTCGCATTGCAGTTGAAAGTATCCTTTTAATTATTCAATTGAATATTCTAAGATATATAATATTTATGTTTCTCCTATAAAAAAATAAAAAGTCAACTTAGGGCTTCTGAGATTTGAGGTGATAAGTCTTGAAGAAAATTTCTCTTAGTTCTGACAAACATAAAATAGTTATCAGGACGATAATCAACAATAGTTTGCGATTGTTGATTGTATCAACAATGTTTTTTATTTTGATGAAATGTAGGAAACTTTCATATTCTTATTTTATATCTAATTGGTTCTTTAATTAAGTACGAAAGCCATTTTATAAACTTAAAATTGCCTATATTGCTAAGCTTTTAAGAACTTTTATTTTGATATACAAAAAATAATAATAATAAATCAGTCGTTCTTGATGGCTCAAAGATACAAGACAAGTTTGTGCGCTTATTTAATTTACTTTTGTTTTTTTGTTGCTGATATACAACAATTCCAAATTAATCACAACAGTTATTTTTTTTATCTTCTTTTTGTGATCTTTTGTATTTATTTTGATTTGCTCCGGAGAGACTTACTATTGAGAGTTTATTATAAAACTGTCCCATTCGAACATGGGTTCGAAAAGGAGACGAACAGCTGATGAAAGTATTGCCAGCACATCTAAACGTGCTGGCTATAATAATTATTACCATCCACTTCAAGCATTAGCAGATAATGAGACAACAGATGATAATATGGGTGCTTCCGCTACTGTAACACCTAAAGTTAAGATACCACCGATAACTATTTTGAAGAGCAATACTGATGCATTGCATAAACTCTGTAAAGACAGCCTCATTACCAATTATTCAATAAGAAAAATCTCAATTGGCCATAAACTATTTTGTGAGGGTCAATTTGATTATGATTCTGCAGTTAAATATTTAACAAACAACAAAATGGAATACTTTACATATACTCCAAAGAACAACAGACCATACAAGGTTGTTTTAACGGGCCTAGATAAAATCGATCCCAATAAAGTAAAGCTAGATCTAATTAAAATTGGCCTTCAGTGCATGGATGTCAAAGCTGTTTGTCGTAAAGCTGACAACAATCGTGATGTTATACTTTATATAGTTTACCTGAAAAAAGGCACAGTAAGCCTTACGGAACTACGGAACAACTATAAAAGTATAAATTATATTCGTGTTAAATGGAGCTACCAGTCTAAAGTTCCCAACAAAATCACACAGTGCTATAACTGTCAAATGTTTGGCCATGGCTCCAATAATTGCAAAGTTAAAACATTTTGCTCTAATTGTGCTGGCCCGCATGAAACCGCATCTTGCACATCGACTGTAGTGAAATGTGCAAACTGCAACGGCGAACATAAATCTACGGACATTACCTGTCGTATGAGAACATCATATATCAGCATGAAGAATCGATATTCTAGTCAACAAAAAACACCTCGTTATGTATTTACAAGTACTAACAATGTTCGTAAAGTAAATATTCCTACTAATAATTCTAGAAATAATAACATTAGTAATAATCAAACTTTTGCTAGCGTGCTACAAAATGAAAATCAAAATGAAAATGTTACATCAAAAAATTCGTCAAATGATCTATTTTCCTTGGAGGAACTTAGCGCTCTTACCTTGGAATTAATTCAAAAACTTAAAAACTGTAAAACCAAAAGTGAGCAATTTTCTGTTATTACAGACTTAGCTTTTAGATTTCTACCATGAGTAATAATTTAAAAATAGTAATATGGAACGCTAGAGGAATCCGTAACAAACTTGATGAATTTTTTGATTTTATGCAAAGGGAGAGTATAGATGTTAGTTTGGTGAGTGAAACTTGGCTGGACAGCAGATTCTCAATGAACCACCCACTATATTTTTGTTATCGTAAAGACCGTGAATGCTCCAGAGGGGGAGGTGTAGCGGTTGTAGTTCGTAAAAATATATGCCACGAAATTTTACCTGTAATAAATACAGAACTTATAGAGAACTTGGGCATTAAGATAAAATCTATAAATAATACTTACGTAATCTTATATAGCTGTTATTTTCCTGGAGGATCACCGGGTCCTTCGGATATCAGGAAAAATATGTTTAGATCGGATCTAAGAAAGTTTTCTAGGATTCATGGTCCCTATGTATTAGGTGGTGACTTTAACTGTAGAAATCAATCTTGGGGCTGTCTACGAGCAAATTGCTGGGGCAACATACTTCATGATTTGATAGCGAGCAACAATTTTGAAATTGTCTTTCCCCCAGATCCTACTTTGATTCCTGCAAATAGCAGAACTAATCCATCTGTACTCGACTTTTTTATTTCAAATGTGCCAGATAAACTCTCTGCTGCGCTGACTCTTAACAGACTTAGCTCTGATCATTTACCTGTCGTAACTACTTTCAACTTAGAATTTCAGTCTTCTGATAATCTTAGGTACGACTATGCCCAAGCGAATTGGAGTTTATTCAGGAGTTTCATTAATAATAACGTTGCCCAACTATTGAACACCCCGATTAATAATTCAGACGATATTGATTTTTTGGTAACAAATTTTACATCACTTTTGCAAAATGCTATTGAACACAGTGTTCCAAAGAAACACTTTTCTAATATTTATAGCATACCTTTGCCAAGATACATAATTGATTTAATCACCCAGAGGAATATTTGTAGGAGGAATTGGATAAGGAATAGACTTCCAATTTCTAAAGCTCGAACGGCATTTTTAAATAAAGTTATTCGCGAAAAAATTCTTCAGTTTCGGAACTCTAAGTGGAATAATTTGCTCAAAAGTCTTGATAAAGCTTCTCCTAAATTTTGGAATATTGCCAAAATTATACGGAAGAAGAAGAAATGTATTCCTAGCCTCAAATATAACAATAATTTGTATATAAATAGTAGTCAAAAATCTGAAATACTGGCCCAAAATTTTCTTTTGAACCACACTATTTCTGCAGATTTAACTGATTTTGATACATCACAATCTGTATCCCAATCATTGAGAGTACTCAGCAATCAAGATTTGACAGCGAATAGTGAGAATATTATCAGTATCTCTTACATCAAGAGCATCATAAAGAATCTAAAAAATAAAAAAAGTCCAGGCGTAGATGGAATTCCTAACAAGTGTCTTAAAGCCTTACCGGAAAAGGGATTGCAAGTTCTCACACGCCTGTACAATATGTGTTTAAATATATGTTATTTCCCTAACATCTGGAAGAAATCGAAGATAATTGCAATCCCAAAACCAGGAAAAGATCACTCGAGCCCTGACTCTTATAGGCCAATAAGCCACCTTAATACAATGTGCAAGATATTGGAGAAGATAATTAAGGAAAAAATAGCTAGTTTTATAGAAGATAACAATGTTCTACCTGTCCAGCAATTCGGTTTCCGTACCCAACATAACACTTCTCAGCCATTAGTAAGAATCAGGAAAATAGTAAAGGAAAATTTTAGATGCAGCAAATCTACGGCCATGATATTACTGGATATTAAATCTGCTTTTGATTCTGTTTGGCATGATGGTCTTCTTCATAAATTAATCAACTTTGGGCTAGATACTCGTACAATAAAAATACTCAAGAGCTACTTGGAGAATCGCTCATTTAGAGTTTATATAGGTAAGAATTTCTCGGAGGAATATAATATTCCTGCTGGTTGTCGCCAAGGTTCGTGTCTTTCACCAATTCTCTATAATATATATACGGCAGATTTTCCCTTATTGATTAACTGTGAGTCCTCAATATTTGCTGATGACACAGCTATTCTAAGCTTTAATATTTTTTCTGATAATATACTGGAAAATTTACAAAGGGAAATTAATGTTGTTATCGGGTACTTTAAAAAATGGAAAATTTTGGTGAACGCTTCAAAAACGCAATCAATTTTCTTCTCTAGGAAAAGAAAGCACTGTTTTTTACCCCAGTACACCATTAAAATCGATGGCACTGAGGTTCCGTAGAAGAATAGTGTTAAATACCTCGGAGTTATACTTGATAGGAAAATGTTGTTTAACGAACACATCAGTCACGTCGTTAATAAAATCAATATAACAACTCGAATCATGTATCCATTTATAAATAGAAAATCTGACCTCAATCTCCAAAACAAAATTTTGATATTAAAGATCATATTTCATGCCATATTATTCTATGCTGCTCCTGTGTGGCACGATGCATCTAACTGTCATATTAAACGACCACAAGTTTGCCAAAATAAGCTTCTGAAAATGATCTATAATTTGCCACCCCATTTTTCGACCTCAAGGCTCCACTCACTATCTAATGTTCAGCTTGTCAAGGATAAAATAAATGTTATAACCGACACCTTTCTTAATAGATGTGCTAATTCTCCCTAGGAACACATTAATAATTTATATCCTTAACCAATATACTTTTAACTCCTTAGATACTCCTCTTTATGCTCGTATATAAATTTTTTTTTTTCTATACTAACAAGGTTTTCTAACTTTTTCCTTTAATTATTTATTCATTGTTTTCTTAAATTTATATTACATATTGAAATTTTATATTTAAGCTGAAAAGTCACAAATGACTAAACTCTTAATTTGTATATATTAAAATTATTGTGAATTACTCATTATATTTTTGACAATAAAAGCCAAATACCAAAATACCAAAATAATAATAAATAAAATAATTTAAAAACCAATATTCCCGTTGTCAGTTTAAAGTAATCCCCTTTATATAAAAAGCTGGTGGTAGGGATTTTTTCAATCCCCAAAGAACTTCTCTTAAAAAAAAAACTTTGCTTTAGCTTTTAATTCTTTCAGTGACTGTATCTTATTTTCTCTTCAGTTGGTGAACAGAAATAGTGTGTTTCCATAGACCAGTAGGTAATGCTCTAGATGAATAGTACGAGTGTCACGGGTTCGATACCTGCCAAATGCTCTGAATCTTTCTGCGGATGTGCGGAAATGGCTTCGCAGTTTGTATTTGCCGCTAAAAAAAATTAGCGGTCACGTTCAGTGAATATGGCGACCTTGTCATAATTGTGGTATTGTTTTTGGTAAAAATGTCCTTCTTCTTTTTTTTTTAATAAAAATGAACCTGATTCAAAACAAACCGTTGTTTCAATCAAAAAATATTCCAAATATTGCGTTCCATGACAAACAAGGTGACGAAGAAAATTTAAAACAAAGTATGAGTGTTCTATTCGTCCCTAATATTCATCAAAATGTTATCTTTAACGATAACGTCCAATTATGGATTATTAGGTATGTCAATAAAAAAATTAATTGTCAAATTCGGGACGATATCAGTTCTTATGAGATCCTAGAGCGGTGACACTAGTCTATGTTCCTATGAGAACGACAGTAACCATGCCGTCACAGTCAACGGCGAGTGCTATAGGGCCATGATTACCAACTTCGTTTGAAATTGAATTTTGTGATATTGACAAAAAAGACATATAGTTTTAATAGCGGTACATGCCACACAGCTCATGCCACAGCAGACATTCCCATACAAGCGATTTGAGTGCGTGGTCATTTCATGTGGAGGTGATGTGAACTTGTTACCGAGATTGTTTAATTTGTTTATTTGCTGGGGGTTTTCTTAATTCGCAGGTCTATTCGAATAAACCGCAAATAAAAGCCAACATGAATCACGCCATTGGTTAAATTCAGCCCGATTTATGCGTCAGAGTCATGAAAAATTGGACATTTCGGAAGCGCTTCAAGAAAATCCCCGACAAAATTTGTATGATGTTAGATTTCATACATGATGGCATAAAAAGGCTTTTCAAATTAATAATAAAAATAGAAAGTTCTTAGTGACAAATACCTTCTATTCATAAATCCAAAAAATCCACTCTCTTAAATTTCTGCATGCAACTTGAAAAAAAGAATTAATACATATATTTTCGGTGGGTTTTAAGGCTAAAGCAACAAACTGAAAATAGGTAATAAAAAAAATTAAGCAATTTCATTTATTAATGTAGTCACTTCAGCACCTGAAACCATAACGCTCGAACATACATTAACAAGTACCTAAAAGCGACTACAAACACAAACACACACACAGACACATACATATGTAGTTTCAATGGTATGTGTCAGTATGTTTGTGTATATTTTCATTTGCATGACTACAACCAAGTAATAGCGGGTGTTGTATTCAACGTTTAAATCAAAGTCTGCCCGTCCTGCCATCAGTCACCCATTCATTCAGTTATTCCGTCAACATATACCGCCATTTACCCTGTTCCCATAAAATGCTTTACAACATTTATTCAATAATTTATTTGCTAAAGTAAATTGAAAACGAACATGACTCCGTTTTTAACGAACATAACCCAAATAGAGGAAACACAAGAAAATGTCCGACACTGCTGCCCCTTTTTGCAAGAACATGATTAAAAATGTTAGTAAGACATTAAATGTGGATATATTCCCATAGATCACATGCAAAATATTCTGCAAAAGTGAAATAGTTGAAAGATAAACTCAAATAATCTATTATAAACTACAGTCGTATATGACTACAAAAATATTCTTTATGTTTTTGTTTTTTTTTCATTATCGTAGAGAACTGAACTGGTCCACATTTAAGGAATCATCAGCGTTTGTGAAAAAAGCGAAAGAAGAACTAAATCTTAATCTGTTTGATTTTTCTTCAATTTATTTCACTTAAAGCGTGTGTATCCTTTTCGAAGTCTGTGGTGGACAAATCTTTTCACTAATAAAAGAGCGTTGGGAAAATCGTCGCCGATAGTTATTTATTATGGCATGTAACCCCGGCTTAATATATTAAAAGAAATTTTATATTAGAAAAGTAATAGGGGCCAGGGGTGGAAAAAATTCAGATTGGTGCTACTTGGTGAATCCAGAGTGATCCTTATCAATTACACTTCAAGTCGACTCACAAACCTCCAAGTGGTGATCCCTGGGCGATTTTCCTGACACCCGTCGAACATCGGCGAATTGTGAGAGGCGTCTGTAATGTCTGTTCATCTAGTTGGGGCGGTTGCAAGCGGACGTCTGTCTCTTGGCTTAGAAGGCAGCCCCCTCATCAGACTAGGATGCAGTAGACTAATTATTTGCTCATCCGAAATATAATGACTAACGAAACCTCAAGAGGGCCTATGATTCTTATAGGATCGATGGGAACATATATACTTATATAAGAGTGGTCCAAGTCCAGGCATCCTTTCCAATGGTATGTTATTTTAACACTGATGGATTTTTTCAGGCCGAAATATTGACAGTCACTATCAAATCTCCGTGGGCCTAAATGAGTCGCTTAAAGCTTAAAACATGCTTGCAAGTTTTGCAAAACAATCAGATTATCGAATTTTGGAATAGTAACCTTTTGTGGATGTGTTTCAACATAAAGAATATCAAGAGGATTGCGCAGTAGTTAGATATTAATTCTACCTTTATTCACTAAGTACCAGGTGACGCAAAAGTATTGTCATAATTTTAACTGCCTGCCATTTTGTTATAAATGAAAAAAAACTCTGCTTCCATAAAAAGTTTATTTGCAAGTGCAAAATTGACCACCAGATGCAATTGTATCATCATCGACGCCTACAACACCAATCAGGTTCGAAGGATCAAATAGAAGTACCAAAGCATAATTTATGCGTCATAATTTTTTAGAGGAGCCACTAAATACATACACGTTGTTCTTTCACTTAAATTTCGTGAAAACTTAAAATAAATTTCTCACGTTTATCTTTCCTTTCATTAGACGACTTTGGTGTGCTAATTTTCTCATTTGAAAATGTTCACTTGTGAAAATTTACAGTTTTATAATGTTTTCTATAAAATTTCTTTGAATACTGATCTTTGCACTGCACAGTGTTTTGTCGTCGAACAAAATTGGAAAAAAGTAGAAGGAGAAAAAATGCTGATGATACTTTGTATCACCGAGCTGAGAAAAATTTCTAGTTTTGAAAAAGATCCTCGCAAGGATATAGACACCTTTCATGCATGTACACTCCCTTTTAAGATGATGTGGTTATAAAGCATTGTAAAATTCCTGAAGGAGAATTTTTATTATTATCAAAGTTAATAATCAATGTGAATGTGTGAATGAAATGAATGTTTTCAAGCTTCTTAAAGTTCACTGACAATTTGGTTTAGCGACCAATGAAATGTCGGCATATGAGTAGTTAAAGCCTCAAAAAATAAAACATTTTGTAAAAACTTGGAGAGAATATCCCAAAAAAATAAATTTTAATATTAAAGTATTTAAAATAAACAGTTTAAAGTTTTTCCTGAATAAATGTAATCATTAACGACTAAAGGGCGTTTAATTTTACACATGTTGCAAGAAAAATAAAATAGGCTCATCTTGAGTATAATTGTTTGTTGTGTAGTTTGTATAGAAGCATTCTAAGCCTACTATGATTATGTTGTTTTTGTAATAATCATGTACAATGTAGAATTCTCATATTGTGTTTGATTGTTTTGGCATAAACATACGAAGTTAAATATTTTCAAACTGCTTAGAGTTCACTGATGATTTGGTTAGCGCTCAGTGAAATGTCGAGAAGAGGGCGTGAGAGGAACTTCATTGGACCCACCCCATCTTTTGGGTTCAACAAAAGTCTCTTTAAGGGGAAGATTTCGAAATGGACATCGTCCAGGATTGCACAACATTGGAATGACATCAATGGTTTAGGTCACTCCAAGAAATTACTATGCTTTGACGCTAGGAGGGCGGATTTGGCTCTAAGACTGGACAGGAAAAGCCTACGGACGGTGGTAGGGGCGCTCACAGGCCATTACACCTGCAAACCCCACGTATACAGAATGGGCTTATCTGCCACGGACATCTGCAGATTTTGCGGTGAAGATGAGGAGTCGATGGAACACTTGATAGCAAATTGTGGGGCATTGTGCCACAGAAGACACAGGACTCTACATGTATATACGCTGAGTGAAGAGGATCTGCTAACGCTCCCATTGAAGGAGCTGATCCTATTTGCGAACGTATTGAACGGTTAGGGACAGGGGAAGCACAATAGATCAACAATGGTCGCAGTGCAAAAGGCCATCCCCAATTCCATTACATTACATTGCATCAGTGAAATGTCGGGATATGAAGAGCCAAAGACACATACAGCAAACAAATTTGAAAAGTTCAAATATTTTTTTTGGGTACAATCCCCATAAGTTGCAATATTAAATAGAATTTAGAATTAAATAATTTCTAAAACAGGCTTTTCGAATTTATTTAAATAATCTGTGTCAACCAGGTGTTTTTGTTGATAAAAATCATTATTATTATTATTATTTTGTTATTTACAGATCACTTTTGTCTATGAAACGAAGCACTGTGCACCGTTTGCAGCTCTACTATGTTTCTTATACGGTTTTATGTTTAAATCCTTAAAGTATTGCAAACAGACACACGTATAGTCATGGTGCATGATTGTCAGTCAAAGCTTTTAGATGTATACCTTGTAATACTCTATGCTCCATCATGTTTGATTAATGATTTGGGTGTTCCGCGATAGCACACAAATTACCATTCTGTTGCGACAGGCTCATGTCAGTTGGTTTAAGTTTTTTCTTTAGCATTTTTTTAATTTTTTTTTGGTTTTATTTTACTGAAGTAAGTTTTGAATAGAAATTTATATTTGAATTATGGTCAAACATTTGTTTTATAGTCAGTTGCACTTTAGTAAATGTCATACAGATCAGAAGGCATACATTATTTTTATAAATTCAGACACTCTATTGAGCACAATCAGTTCTTTGGTCTTCAATACAAAATAAATTGTCCTTAAAGTGTTGCACTTTGAAATCATCTCGAGGTGCAAAGAAATCATTTCCGATGTTGTACTTGTTTATTTAGTGGACAATTGCATGATTTACGTTTCATTATTTCTGTAAATAATTTAACACTTTTCACTAGAAGGCGATCGTGGTTAGAATGTAATTTCTGGTAAATAAGGTCCTAGAGAAATATTGGTCAATTATTTGGATAAAATTCATAACATTTCGAAAGTACCTCCCTCAGCTGTGGGGAACTTTTAAATTACACAGAGTAGCATTCAGAAATTACATTGAAATCTATATATATATCTATATATATTTTTTAAATTTAATTGGTTGTCAGATCAAAAAAATAGAAAACCTTCTAAAACTGCTGCATAATAATTATATTAAAAAAATACGATTCCCAAGAAAAAATATGTACCGAAAAGTGTTCAGAATTATTAAAAACTTATTTTTTTCTGTCGTCTGCTTTTAATAGGTCCATATATGTCCAGCTTTTTTTATCAGGTGCTTATCAGTAGACTTCTAAACATATTTTAAAAAGGTTAAAAATATTACTTTCTTCAAATATTTTTAAAACAAATAATACATAAGACTGTTTCAAATAAATTTAGAATATAAGACTCCCTATTATTCAAAGGGCGGAACCCTACAGAGATCTCTGCTCGATGCCGCAGGCAGCATGATGGATTTTCTGAATTAAATTCGCTGTTTGGGCTTCCTTTCTGTAGGAAAGGGAATATCTTATACGGTTGCTATAGATAAAACTAAGGTAAGTTTGGATGAAACCATAGTTTCTCGATGGACAATAAGACCGGGGTAAGGCCAAAAGGCATGACTTGATAATAAGTAACATTTTTTTTCAAATTAATGGAAGTTATCGTTTAAGTAAATGACCTCAGGACATACAAATTACTACAAATGTTTAGCGAACTAATATAATCTTCAGGCTGCATAGTATTTCTATATAAAAGAAAAGTTATTTCATATTATTAATAGATAAACATTTACTCTTCAAACAAACCATTTTTGTATATTTTGGTCATTTGAAAATTCTAGGAAAACTGTTGTACAAGAGTATCTGATCAAAGACATCCTACTCCAAAAACTACACAGGTGCTTTGATGTGCTGTTTCCCTATGGCATCCAATGTTCAAACTAAATTATATGCCATGAAGTTGTTAAGTGGGTTTGGTTTACTGATGGCTCCAAACAGGAAAATGTTGCCACAGTGGCAGGAGTTTAAGGTTCCTATTTTCGGAAAGCTATTCGCAGTTAGTGAATACCTGGAAAACAGCTCTACGTATCCTACTTTCGCAAGAGATTAAGCCAGGAGTTGTTAAAAACTCCACTATATTTCTTATTTATCTTGGCACATGTAAAAAGCTAACGCTTGGTGAATGACCGACTTTTCTCATTTGACTAGAGAAGCAATGTCAAGGAAGTGAGCAAATCCTGATGTGAAATGAAGCTTGCCGCTGACAGGCTAAAGGACTCAGCCAAGCAAAGCAATTTGTAAGTCTATCTCGGTAGAAATCCTAAAAGCGAGTTCAAAATTTTAAAGGAATGGTGGTCTACGGGGAACTAAGTGATTTCAGAACCCATCAGTATATTAAAGTAAAAGCTGGGCCGAATTAATGAAGATTCTGTGATATGTATGACGAGGTACTGAAGGGTGTTGTATGTGATTGTCCGGCTCCTATACATCCGGGACCTTATACTGGATACGAGGGAAGTAAATGATTTCTCTTAGCGAGGGTCCATTGGCTCTATTCATAGTCTAAATCTGTCGTAGTGAAGCATGAGGCTCCACAAAAGTCATGCGGGTTGGGGTATATTTGGCGTCACTTACAACGTTCTCGTTTATGCAACATTATTTGAGAATTTTCATGATCAATTTATGAAAAAAAAATATTTAATGCTTTAATTTGAGAGATTTATCTTCCATCCATTATATTTTAGTAAATTTACGGTTATTAAAAACAGAAAGTTCCTTTTTTTCTCTATTAAAAAAGAAAAAAAATTATACATTTTCATAAACGAATCGCAAGTTATCGCGTAATAAATACAATACTAAACTTATTATGTATTTGACTACCCATGGTTATCCTTATTTTGTCTAACTCTTGTTTTTTGTATCATTCTAGCCCGGATCATGAACAGAATTCTTGCTGAAGAGTTTGATGCGGTTAAAGTCATATTGATCGCTGACTTCCGAGAAGTGCCTCAATGCACAACCAGTCCAAGAATTAGGTGCTGCAGTCTCTCCTGATGCTATACTAGGACTCTAATCTGACCACTGAAATTCTCATATTCCAATTGAAGATATCAATACAACTGTGGAAATCCTAATAAAACAGCACAGCAGAAAAAAATATTTATATTTTCTCCAATTCAAAAAATTCCTTTAACAATGAACAAAATTAATTGATTCAATTAATTTTTTTTTTTATTATTGACAACATTTAATTTTGCATTTGATAAATAATTTGATTGTTGTAATAGAGGACTATATATATAGTTAGAGTTTTGTCTATAATAAATATTAACAAAATATGTAGGAGCTTGATAATAATTGAATTAAATATTTAATTGTGAACTAATTAAAATCGAATAAACATTAATTGTTGAGTGTATTTTAGCTGAATTGCAAATATTGTAAACAAGAAATGAAAATCACTTTTCTTTTCCTGCTCGAGTTCAGGTCGCATCAGACCCCATTACGTGGGATATAGCAATAACAGAATAAGTGAAGGAAGCTTAGCAGAGTATAGATTCATCATTTATTACCAAAAATATTACTGAAGAGGAATATAAATTTCTCGTATTCTTTTTCCAATGAATCTACAGTTGAATATAAATGATTTTGAAGTAGTGGTAGACTCGGATGAGCATTATATTTTTTTCTGTAATTTCTAAGCATGAAACACATTAAAAATTAATAGACACAATTTTCTAATGTAGTCTGATGCGATTTGAACTTTTGCAAAAAAATTATTTTTATTTCAAGAAACTTTTAATTATGCTTCTAAGAATTTATTTGAAAATTAAAAAATAATTAATTGAAATTATAAATATTGTTATTCGAAATTTCATTCAGAATCCAAATTTATTCACATATAAAAATAAGTTTGGCACTATTTATTTGTTTAAGGACTTAAATTGTGCAAACTTTCCATTGAGGTGAATATTAAATTATTATTTAATATTAAAAAACAATATCTATTTCCACTTCTATGTAGGGTATATTTCTATACACCAATCATCGTTGATCTCTTTTTTTTTTTGAAGTTGTCAAAATTTCTCAAGCCATTAAACTGATGTGTCTTGAGCGCACAGTTGTAAGTAATTCTTAACGTTAGTTCAGCCAAATACAACAACAAAACAAACAATTTGTTTATTTTCCGATAGTGAAAATATCTTTAATCATATCTACTTACTTGCTGCAAATGCACACTTACTTTCAGCGAAATAAACTTGCAGCAAACGGTTGCAACTTTGGACTGTACTTAAAGCAAAGTAGTTGTAGTTGCGCTTAAATTGCAACTAGAGAAATTTCAATGGAGACTCTTAAAAGCCATATGTTAAAGTAACAAACATATGCTAAGTAGTTAAAAAATATTTATGTCAGTATCTTGCAGCTTTTCATTATATTCGTTGTCTATGCGAATGTGTTTGTTGCAACATCATGCTCATGGTGTTACTGTTTCAAAGTCAAATTTGTTTGTGAATAAAAGTTTGACTTTTTCTGACGTTTTTGATGATTATGCACGAAATTTATCGTGCAACATGTGCATTTATAAAATGCAACAACAAACTGTTTAAGAAAATTGAAGGAAATATAAAATCATTTTGACATTTGAGGTTGTTTCTGGGATGGAACGCCGCCGCTCATATGGCATGACATGTGGATGTAAAAGATTTATTTATTGTTCTTTCTTAAAGATGAAAAACTTAAAAAATGGAAAAAAGAGGAAAACAAAACCGTTGCTAAAATTACGATTTGTGCTAAAGTCACTATTAGAATGTTAAAAGGCCATTAAATGACATTTTGATTGAAATTTTACTACACAATGACAGTGGCGAGAATCGTTAAGTTATTAACGAAAATAATATACTATAGAATTAAGCAAACGTATTTTTAGTTTATTAATAAAAAAATATGTTAGAATTATAATTGCCATTAATATTGAGCCCTCTTGATGGCTTGGGGTCAGTCATATGCCCGAAACTTAAACTTCGGAAATTAAAAATCCTTAATATTTGTACAATTGTTCGAGATATTAAAATCAATTAAATCATTAGATCATATGCAAAACGACTTAGAAAGTATATGTTAGTGAAACTCTTTGTTCCACCAACAGGACCAGGTATATATTATACTTAAGTTTCGTCTCATAGAACTGCACCATTTGCAATTGGCTCACAAACATCTGAAGCAGCTTCTAGTGTGTCTTTTATCCCACTGTCTATCAATTTTTGGGGGTCTAATGGGATGTACTTTTTCACACAGCCATTCTTTTACAAAACTGAACTTCACCCACTGTCCGTTACAGGCTTGGTGTCAGGCTAAAGAGGCTCTGACGACCGACCATGGGCGCTATAATTTTAACACTTGCACGGCTAAATCCCGGTGCTCAATTTGTATGCCTGGTGGCGATAATAAGCTGTGCATCTTAAATTCGAGAACACTGAAGATGGCACAAAGCCGAAACCGGTCTGTTCATAAACCAAATTTGACGTGGGATGACGGAAAATCGTTCCAAATTCTTAAATTACTCTTATTATCGAAACCACCCGGCCCTATGCTTCCCAGAGGAATAAGAGGAACCTATATATCAATTTGGAAAAAGTCTCCATAACTGATTAAAACAAACCGAGTATATTTTAATATCGAACGCACGAAAATGGTGGCAAATTGAATAATTTTTTCGCCTAACAGTATTAGAAAAACCTTTTTTATTTAAAAGTTTTTTCCTTTCAGCGATTAAATTAACCGCCAATTAAAGGAAGTTTCTTGCAACAATAACGTCTTTCCACAAATGCGTCTGACATGTCAACATTCCGTATTAAAAGAAAAGAAACCTTTTTAATCTAACAAATTTGTGTTGCAAAAATGTTCAAATATCTCACACTCAAAGTTGAAATTCTAATGTGCAATTTATTAGACTACCACGTTGCTGGCAGCCGTACGAACAGAAAATTGAAAGGAATAAAGAAAAAATCTTGTAATAATTCTGCCTTACACGTGTATTAAAAGCTTCCGAGATTTCTTCCACATTTTTAGCCAATAAATAAATTTACTTACGAATGCGAACATTTGTTCAGATGAATAAAAAAAGATTTCATAAGTACGGCCAAAGACAAGCCAACAAACAAAAAAATTATAATTTTTTTTTTGAAGAGACAAGACGAAGAAAAAAAAACAGAATTGAATTCATATCTTGGTAACATTGAAATATTTTTGGTGGAACAGCCAGACCAGTAGACAAAAAGTACAAACGGGGCAACAGAAGACAGCAGAAAAGAAAAGGATAAATAAAAAGATGGTAACAAATTCGTTGGCCAAAAGTGGGCATTCATAAATTTGTATTTCTCACTTGGCGTGACAATTGCTACACAAAATGAATAGCAGCAACAACAACAATAATGTGGAACGCAACATGTTACATTATACGAGTACGATGAGAGTGCAACATTTACTTTTTTTTTTTTTTTTGATCTACAAGCATTTGCAGCTTGCAAAGGCAGCAAGAATTTCGCTGCATTGCAAAAATGAAATTAACAAAAATTTAAACGCAATTTCTTGCCAACGAGACGAATTAATTGTATCCTATAAAATTTTAAATATGGCTGGTATTTAGAGACTAATCGAACTATGATCACTCACTAATTATTATTTTAAATTCAATGAAATCCTTTTATATTGTAGTTTTTAGGGTTTAAAAAATTTATTGTTTTTTAAGACTTCAGCCGATATTTTACTGGTCGGTAAACCAAATCGTCAGTGAACTTTAGAAGAGAATACCCCGAATAATAAATTTCAATCATAGGTATGAAGTTTACAAATTAATATTTAAATTATTTGCAGCGGCTACAGGTCCGTACGCATGCAAGTCGAGTGTACCAATTATTATAAAAATTTTGAAAAAATTTCGCAAGTTGCATATGTGCTTACACAGTCAAATACAGTGACGGGAAAACTATTGAAAAAATTTTTTTTTCATTATTAAATGCTAAATAACTTGCTTGTATGTCACCCAGACAGTTTATTATTCACATCCTACAAAATTGTAAGGGACCGATTTTTTCCACAACTATTTTTATTTATTTATTGAATCATCAATAATTTCCCTTATTCTAATTGTCGTCATCGTCGTCACATAAAGTCGACATTAAAGAAAAGTTTAGTTCTGTGCTCGTTACAGACAGTAATTGAGTATTATTGACGGCTATTTGCCAATTTATAAGCTTTAGTAATGGTAATAGCTTATAAATAATATATATTTGCGGTCGACAACGATCCTACAGTTGCCAAAATATTGCTATCGACTTCGGGTGACGTCGACGTCGACAAATGGAATAAGGGCGAATAATTGAACTAAAAGCAATTATTCAAATTTTAAATCTAATATTACTAATTATTTAAGTCCAGCCAATACCAGAAAATAACACTAGTGTCTGCAGGTTCCTACGTGTTGTTTCCACATCTCTCGTGATTGGCTTAGAGCAATAGTGTCCCTCCTGATCAGCCGAGTGTGGCCTCTGTAATGTAGAATATTGCGGACCTGTGGGTGTGAATGTTACTCTAGTTTCTTTATGTATAATGTCACGTATTTTGAAACCACGGTTTTAACCTAAGGAACGTCTAGATCTTGATAAATATGTGAATTTTTAAAATATACCTGGGAATGGCTGTAATCATATGATTTTATAAGATTTTATTTTAAAGCCTTAGACGCGGAGATGATGCCCCATAACTGAATTCCATAATACTATATTCGCATTAGGATCGCCTTTTGTAGAAGACATTTGCAATCGAGGCTTAATGTTGAATTTTTGCCCGTATACCAATTAGTTGGAACAGCCTTTAAGTTTATTTCGATCAACATGGCATCTATATGCGATTTCCATGCTAAAAGACGATCAAGGTGAATGCCTATATATATTTGACATTTATCGTGTTGAAGTAGAGATTGTCAATTTTGATGGGGGAAATATGTTTTCCTATGCCATATAAAATTGATATGAACACTTTTATTCTCATTGTTTTTAACCATTTATTTAATATTTAAAAAATTCCTAAAATTTGTGGGTTGCGTTTTGCGGGTTTTCGTGGACGCTTAGAAAAGCTGTATCATCATCAAATGATTGTATGTAAATATTGTACCTTATTGGCATATACAAGGCATATATCAAATACAGGATAGGACCTAATACACCACCTCCAGGAACTCCTGCTTCTGCTGGTTGTGGTATGCTTAAAAAGCTGCCTTGCTTGATAATAAATCTAGGATCCCCTAGATTACCCTCTAATAGTTTGTGACTGTTTGTAGGCAACTGCCGCTTCAGTTTATAAATTAATTCGTCGTACCATATTTTATCAAAAGCCTGGGAAACGCCAATGAAGAGAGATTAGCAATATTTTTTCTTCAGTTAAAAATGTGTTTGTTCAATGGTGCTAACCAATTCTCGCCAAGTATTTGGTTCTGCCTGCTTATAAGTGGTACCTTTAGGCCTGTATGACTCCAGTGTAGTATGTTCCTTTACTGGCGGAGGTATCTTAGTAACCGCCGCAGCCTTCATTTCTCTCCGATAGTAAAATAACATTAAAAATTATGAGAATAATTTTGATGTTCTTGTTATAATTTTATCAACACATGAGGTTTACATCATATTCAGGCCAAATACAATATTCTCTATCTCACGAATATAAAATCTTAGGGGAATTGTGGCTTCAGCGGCCCCTTCTGGCAGTTCGACTATATCAGTGGACATGTTTGGCATGAATATTTTTTTGAAGTGGTTAATGGTTAAAGTTAAAGGTTTCCTCTTAAGGTTTTACTCCTTGCCGCTGAGCCAATGCAATGGAAGGTTGCTTATTATTGCCCTTTTAAGTTCTCTGGTTGCTCGCCATAGTGTTTAATCTGTTTGTGATGTTGAATGTAAGTAGTTCCTGAAGGCAACGATTCAGTGCATTCTGTTCTATGCATATTTTTATCCTAAATTTTTACTGAAGTGATCTTTTTTGTTGCCACTCTCTTCTTGTTCTTCTTTTTTCAACTGAAAGCTGTTCTATATCTGCGGAGTAAATTATACGGAAATTATACCTCAATTATCGATGGGTGGAAGTAGCATGCTCTGCAGGCTGCTGAAGGTTGCCCTTAAACTTTTTGAAAGAGTCTTCAAAATCTATAGGTGTGGGTGATAAACAATGCAATAAGTATATGGCAGCAATAGTAGAAGATAAGTCTAGAGAAGCCTCAACTTGAATGGGACCGATTAAAACTAATAAAATGGAGTTTTCTTTTCTGACCCAAAAATGCTTCATACACTCAAGAAAAAAAATGCATTCATATACTAGATTTAAGTAAAAATTGCCGTAAAAATTGGTTGAAAAAAATTCTTAATTTAAGGAAAAAATTTCCCACAATGCATTTTATACACTTAAGGAGAAATTTATTGACTTCAAAAATGTATTTTCTAAAAATTAAATAAATGTTTATTTAATTTGACGATTGTATATAAAAAAAGAAATTTGTATTTCGATAAAAGAAATTTAGAAAATAGCACTCAATATTTTTTACTAATGATTTTAAATGCAAAAAATAATATATATATATATATATATATATATATATATATATATATATATATATATATATATATATATATATATATATACATATTATTTTTTCTCCAATTTAAGAAAAATCCGCTGTAATTTGAATATTTCATAACGTTTTTAACGAACTGGAGCTTTTTCCTAATAAATTTTTTTGGAGAACAATAAACTCCTTTTTTTCCTTTTGAAAGGGCAAAAAACGTCCCCATCAAAGACATATTTTCATTTAAAAATAAGATATATGTATGTGTGTGCCCCCTCCCATGTGTTACAAAACAAATGAAACATATGAAATATTTGTGAAGGGTGTTTGAAATGAATAAAATTGCAGCAATCTGCAACATATTGTTGTAGCTGTGTTGCATTTGAGCATATTTTTGCGGTTTTTGTTGTTCGTATTTTCTGTATATTAAACACTTGAAGAAGGGCCAACCAAAAATTATAGTTTCATTGTAGCAAATAGACATCTCATTGTCGCCTTTTGGGGCGTTAAGCATGTTTAAAATCGCTGTTGTTCTTGTCGTCGTTGTTGTTCTGGATTTCTTTTAATTTTTTTTTGTTGTTTTTTTCTCGCTATTGTACAGACTCAAACTAAATAAAATCCAAAAGCACGTAATCAATTTTAAGTTGTTTTTAGCAGGGTACATTGACGACAAAAACAAAAAGTGGACACCATAATAAAAAATTTAAAAAACCTTAAAAAAACAGAAACAAACAAAGTGTCTTGTAAAAATGTGGCCTTTTTTAGGCAGAGTCACTGCGATAAGACATAAGCCGTCTTTTCAAAAAAAATTAAAAATATTAAAACGGACGGACGGTCTTGTCTTTTCAATTTCAGTTATTTTTATTTGTTTGTAATAAAGAAAAAAAAAAAAATTAAAACATGTATTATTGCTAGTTTTACAAGATGTTTCCTGTCTCCAAATCGAACTGTTGTCAATATCCGGCCCTTTTTATTCTCCTTTTGTTTGCATGATATTTGAAAGACTTTTCAATGTTTATACGCCACATGCAACGTGTGTGTGCTGGAATATTTACTTCCACAAATGTGCAGTGATATGCTGTGTTGCAAATATAATCTGTCAAAAGTTTTGATATAATGTAGATCAAGTGAAATATTTATTATGGGATCATGTTGACTAAACTTTTTTTTTGATTTTTGTAAAAAAAATATCAGTGGTGTTTAGAAATTCATATTTGCTTACTACGATTTTTTTTATTGAAAGCATAATTTTAGTTCTTTCAGTTAAATCGTTAGACCAGAGAAATGTTTCAAAAGTCACAGTTTTAGAGGAATGCAAAAAAATTAAATTGAACTATTTAAGCTAAAGAGTTTTTGATTTATATATTTTTTTAATTTATAACATCTAGTAACAATCGATTATTGACCTATTTAGCCAATGCTACAAATATTTTTTTTTTTGAAACACATGTATTTAAAAAAAATTTATTGGAAACTTTTCTTTGTCGCATATTCAATATTGGTCAACAAAAAAAGTTAAAAATATTGATATTAATTATCCATATGATTATGAATAAGACCTTTAAAAATCCATTTATTGTTTTTTCTTGGATTGATTTGGTATATTCCTGCATTTCATTGCCGCTAGCCAAATCATCATCAAGTCATGGTTGAAAAGCGTTCATGTTCATATAATTATACAAAAAATACAAACATGATTTGGCTGTAGAGTACTGATGATTTGTCTACCGCCAAAGTTTCAATTCAAGATGCGTTTACTGGTGGTCTGCTCTCCCTGCAGTTAAGCGTCCACATCTAAACGCTGTTATTTAAACACTTTCCGAGGACTGAAACACAGATGACTTTTGCAGAAAAGCCTTTGCACACTCTGCTGACGACAAATTGTCCTTACTGAGGGAATCGGTTGGCTGCAGGCCAACTTTCCCAAATTTTTCTCAGCGACTAAAAGATACACCATCTGGTAGGATTAGAAGAATGCGTTCCAAAAATGGTTTGCGACTAATTTGCACTCCCGTTTATTGGTTTGCACCAAACTCTGGACCCTGAACTATGTTCACGGCTTTTTTTCTTGGCAAGGGGACGTCGGGCTAGCACCTTCTGAATTCTTGTTTATGATTCCCTTGTTGCCATTTGAGCAAATGTCAGACGAGGCTTGCGCTGGCAGTAATCGTAACATTCGTTTTTTTTGCCGTAGAAGCATAAGGATTGGCATTTTTAGAGGTACTTGACGTGAAATCTAGAAGTACTTCCATAAGTTTATTGCTGACCATAATTGGTAAAGCAGCTACAACGCATTTGTTGGGCTTCTATCTCCCCTCACTCCCAATTGCATCTGCTGCCAACATTCTTAAGATCAGCATGGTTTGGTCACTCCACCAGACTAACTTGCACATTTAAAGTTAAGAAAATTTCAATGAAAGGAATTGAAATGGTTTAATACATCTTTTTTAAAATAATAAATAAAATGAATAACCAAAAGTGCTTATCATTTAATTTTTGATGGTAATATAGTCTTTAAAATGTTGACCCATATTTTGAACAATTTACATATAAATTTTTTTGGTAAGACCATTACACAACACGGAAAGTTTTGAGGCATTTCGCAAAAAATTATTTTGCCAAAAATATGCAACGTTAGTAATAAAATCTGCATACGAAAGACTCAAACAAAAACGGCCAAAATAAGCAAGACTTTTTAAAAGAAAATGTTATCAATGAAATAGATCTAATTTTGCATTAATGTAGTTTAACATCAAAGACTACTTGAACCGCCACTGCAATCCAAAATCACCAGAACACGATAACTGATTGTAGTTAGGTAGTTAGGTACCCACAAGTACCTCTTAGATCCTAGACAACAAAAAGACTTCTACACCAACAATAAGAATAAGAGAAAAAGAACGAAATGTTATAGAAACCAGTTACTTTTATTAAATCTAAAGTCATCTAATCTATTGCAATTGCTGTATTTTCGGCAATGTTTACTTAAACACTTGACACTAATATTACGCCGGAGATTTTACGTGAAATAGAATTTTATGCAACATTTGCTTGAAGACTCGAGACTGATGTTATGCTGAAAACAATATGTTTGTGAAGCTCAATTAGCATTTGATGAGGCATACAATTTAACTTTCCAAGAAATGGAATTAGAGATCACAGTGTGGGGCATAGTTGCAACAACTGTATTAACAGCACTGCAAGAATGAATTACTGAGAGAAGCAAACTTGAAATATTTGCTAATAATTGCCCTTATTATGATTGTCGACGTCAACGTCAGACCAAGTCGATATCAATATATAGGCAACTGTGGGATCGTTATCGAGAAATATTAAATATTATTGATAAGAAATTCTACTACTATGGCTTATAAAATTACAATTGGCCTACAATATTAGTTAATTATTGCTTGCAATGAGTTCAGAACTGCTTTTTTTGCCAATATGAATTTATTGTATCTTCAAACTGAACTAACAATAAGTGTTCAAATCTTAAGTATAAATATAATAATTAGGCCCCAACCAGTGTCGGACATAAACTTAGTGATAGTAATTATTAATACATAAATGTGTTAAGCACAAAAATATTCAAAAAATTCCATCGGAAGTGTGGCGTATTAAGGCCGTAGTATCCCTCTTTTTTAAGCGGATGTGTCCAGGAAAGTTCAAGATGTTACGAGCAAGGGGACTAGGATGGAACTCGAGTTTTGTTAAATATTTGCCTGCATATTTTGCAATTTCAGCGGACATAAGTGGACAGAATTATTCTCAGGAAGTTTATATGTTGTAGAAATTTGTTTATTGAGATCTTAGGTAAATTTTTGTAGTTGATTGTTTCCTTGAATTTTGAACGGTTTGCTACCTATGGACCTGAACAAGAGAAAAAGGTAAAAAAATCGAATTTTTTTAAGTTTTTTGCGATTTTTATCTGGAAGGTGAAGTTTTTTGATTTTATATGTTCGCAATTTTTGTTCTTTATGACAAGAGCTACAAGTTTGCCTCAGAGAGTAAATCGAAATTCGGAACGATTTGCAAGATATGAGCCCGAGAAAATGATCACTTTTTTGCGAAAATGATACCGAGGCCCCAAATCTTTGGCGGCCCATAAAAAAAGTGCATGACTTTGGGAAAAATTGGGAGACACGGGTCTTTTTTTTAGTCTTTTATCACGTAGTGTTGTCCGTATATGGTTATTTTTTTTCGTGTTGCACTGTGTTAATACCCGGTGAAAAAAAGGAAGTTGTTCTTGGAGAATAACATTTTCATTGCTTGCGAGGTATGCGTTAGTGGTTTTTTGAAATGATTTAGGAAATTAAGCTTGGAAGTCTTGTATGAATTTTAATGACATGCTTTTTTCTTCAAATTTACATGAATAGTATTTTTTTTCTTAAATTATTAATTGAACTCTTGTTTTACTTTCTAAAAAAAGAAGTAAACAAACTGTGGTCAACAGCCAGTATTCAATCTTTCCAGACTTCGCTTTCTAATAGTATTAAATTTAATTTGTCGTTATTTTATATTTTTGTTTATTTGTTCCACTTGGAAACAACTGGGGGTTCTACAATCAAATTCCAACTACTCCTATCATTATATATTAGTTTAATTTCGTCAAAAGATTTGCTTACTTTTTTAAGTTCATTCAAAATTGTTCTACGCCATGTATTTTTTGGGCGACCCCAGCGGCAACTTCCCTGGGGATTCCATTCTAATGTATTAAATATATTAAATAGCTTTTATTTTTAATTTTTTTTTTAAGAAAAACCCAAAATCTACTCGTTTCTAAATCCGTTAAATGCTTTGAATAAGGGATTTTTTTATTGCGAAGCCTGCATTAAAGTCATTTAGAAATATCTTGAAATCACCTTTTACCTCGTCAAAACCTCGGAATTTTCACGACATCTTTGAAAGATCTTTTCACTGAATCTCTCCCAAAATTATTCGCTCACGCTACTCTTTTAAATTTTTATGCGGTTGCCCTGACTCTTAAGCATATCATGATGAAATAGTATTCTCAAGTTCAAATCGGAGTCCAATCCACAAAACTAACAATAAAAGATTTAAAGTTTCGATATTGTAATCCTGTAATCCATATATAATAAACTGGTGGTGGCGTGCTGTGGTGGGTTCGTTTCATTCCTTGGCCGAGGACAAAAAATTTTCACCATAGTGTTTCGAGTTTTAAAATTAAGTGGCTTTAACCTCCTTCAAAAAATTTATCCATCACCTCTCCTTGGAAAAGGTGATAACATCATGACAAATGTCAGGCAGCAACCACCTCCTGGAAAAAAGATAGGAATCAAAGATTAGGAAGGTTCCTCACCAAAACACTAAATACACATTAAGCGTTATTTCTAAACAACGACATATGCCAGCCGTATTGTCCTAGAACCTGCTGTAGCAACAACCGATTAACGAAACTGATACAAGGCAAAAACAACAATGCCAAAAAAACTGCAACAACAACCTCTCCCAAGAGGGCTAATGGAGAAGAAAAAAAAATATAATATTTATTATTGTTGTACAGGACTTGTGACCATACAAATAAATAAATAAATTCTGTTAATCAAATCAAACTTGTAACAATGATTTTCGTATACAGTACAATGTAAAATAAACTGAGGGACAAATAGCATTTTAAGTACAAAAAATAATTTTTTCACTACACCTTGTAAATGACTTTAAATCCAGTGAATAGGATCCAAAAAAGATAACATCTTGCAATGACAAATCTATATTCAAATCAATATTTCACTACTTCCCAAGCACAAGTTGTGTATCTTATTGACTTCCTTGGAAGTACCTTTTTTTACTGAGTACACTAAAAATGCACATCTCCATTTCTTTTTCAATACCCTCTTTCGTAAAACTTTTAAGCTCAATTGTCAGCTGGAGTTTTATTTCTGACTTTTTCTACAGAATAACCAGAACAAATTTTTAAAAAATTTTTAAATTAAAAAAAAGCTTTTCTTTCCATAATTTTTTATTCTTAAATTTTTTTGACCAAGAAAGACCTAAGAAAGTTAGAACTTTTTGGGGTACAAAAAGCGCATGTTCGTGCCACTCATTGCCTAATTTTTGGTAATCTTTTCAACAAACAGAAATCTGGTTCTGCTTAAAAGCTTTGGATCTGCTATATCTCTAAAGCTTCAAAGATCATCATGACTAATACTTTTATCCTTTGCGCGATTAAAAGGTTTCATGTGCCACAAGTAATTGTCGGTTACTTGCGTACAAATACATACGTATTTGTTTACATTTGTTGCTGGTGTTGCATGTAGAGAAATACCAAATGTAATAAAAAGCTAAAAAGTCTATTCAGAGAAGTTTTTTCATATCTTTGCAACGCATTTAATGCGAGACAACATTAGACTATTCATTCAATTGAGGCAGGGAAAAAGGCTATAAGGGTATCTATAAACTAGATCACAACAAAAGTTAAACGCGTGCCAAAATATCGCATTCGTGTTGTTTCTGTTCGTACGTGCAAACGTTGATATCGATAGTTTTCTTTTAATATTTGAAATAAAGAGGGAAAAGTGAAAATAATGTTGCTTTCACGTATGTACGTGAGTTGTCACGATCAAGAATGTCGTGAATGCAGCTTCTTGTCGTGACGCGGCTTGTCGTTGTTTAGCTGCAGGTCAAATAACATTAGATATGACAATGGCCAGTCTTGATCACACAATTCCTGGGAGAAAAGTCTGCTTAATATTTATCATGGGTGCTCTGAACTTAATATTTTCGCAGCCACATTCAGGATTTTTTAGACCTGTAAAATGATCTTTTTGCTAAATGTTTTCTTGACTAGATCATTTTATTTACTGATGTATTGGGACACTAAGAACATCAATTATGTTCTATGCAATAGGGGCAAAGAGGTGCATAGGACATCAGTTTATGCTTATATTTTTCTAGCCAATTGGAAGTGTTACTAATCTTAGCTACTACCAGGATCCTCGGTGCTTATTTATAGAAAGTACTTATCCATTTCCATACTGATGGCGCTAGAAGGATGGAAGTAAAGCTAGTGGTATCTTCATGAGATATTTGAAATTAAAATAGCTTGAAGATATAAGAAGTTAAAAACAATTATGCTAGTGAATGCTTTCCAAGTTGCGTGGTAATATTAAAGGAACCTATTGCTTTAATATTAAAATAAACTGTAAAGGAGTTAAATTAAAATTTTTACACACCGTGCGACTGACGAAGAAATTGTTTGGGGCAAAGATGTGATAATAATAATAAGATCTATCAAGCGGACTTTTGCTTAATATTCGTATCATTTAGATAAGATGAAAAGCAAGTACCGTGAAAGGGAAACGAGGAGGAAACTGAAACCTTTTGCAGTCCCCACTGATGTTATAATGTCTAGAATTTGTTAATGTTTGAAAAGTATAATTTCGTATATTTTTTTTCGTTGTGAAGATCCACTAGTATTTCGTATGTGAGTTCAGCAGGGCGTAGTAGTGCAACATGAGCTAATTGAGGTGAGTGATATCATACAGTTTTCCAATGTAACAATTACTGAAGGATCGCAATAACAGAATGTTTTGCCGTTTATCGTTCCTATAATGGACTATGTTCTGATGCAACAGAGGAAACTGATATCAATGTCCGCATCTTTTATTTGCCTATAATTCAATCATCATTAAGAGTAGTCGATAGGACAGTGATTCGCACTACACATTAGAAGAAACCTCGTTCGTGCTCGTATGTGGAGCGAGCTTCCTGCAGGTGTTTTTCATGTCACTCCAAGCGTGGAAAGGTTCAGGTCGAATGTGTACACGCACATTCATTCTCATTTCACTATATCTGAATTTTATAACTTTCTATTGGATCGAAATTTTTACTCACTCAATCTCATTCGGTATAATTTTTTGATCCCTATATTTTGGAACATTTAAAAACCACAAGCCTGATCACATTTTAATCACACCAGTCACGTGAGTTTCGCCCATCTTCGATATGAATGTTTTAAATTTTCAAATGTTTCTATACATAGGGTGTACCATAAAGCACCTTTAAGCCAAAAGAGGATAATAGAGCACGTGGCGACTCTTCCCAGAAAACTAAAAAAAAATCCAAGTCACATATTTCGAAAGATATTGGCATTAAAAAATCGAGCAGAATTTTATCATCCTGCAATGAACTTTTTATTGCTGCCACCACTAATCTGTACTTCGACATTATTTCTTGTTTTTGTTATATTATTGCAAATATCGCTTTCAGCAAAATAACAGTCAAAAATTCATACCGCAGTGTTGTAATTTTCAAAGACAATATCACTTTTTGGCTGATCATGTATCCAAATTTTTTAAACCCAATTTTAAGCCACTGGGATGAATTTTTTTTTTTTAAATATAACAAAAGTTGGTGCGTTTATTTCTTATTCCAAAATCGTATACCACTTATTAGATTTTTATTTTCTGCTGCAAAAAAATTAAAATTATTCATAAATCGATTTTCACTATTTTTTCAACTTTAAAAATTCGATAAACTTTTTTTAAATATTTGATAAAAAATTATCAAATTGTCTTCTTTTACCCTAATTATCTTCAAATTTGCTTTATTGATACGACGAGCGTATTTAGCTGAGTTGATATAACTTAAACTACCTTTACAATCCTTTGGCGCAGTTCGTCTATGTTTTTGATTGATTTTAAATATCCTTCTCATTTCATCGCTCCCAGTTGATTTATGGGATACCCTGTATATACATGACCAACTTCAGCGATTAAACAAGATATAGGGGAAAACGAAAAGTTCAAATACTAAACACCATTATCATCATCAACAGCAAGATCGGGACTAACAGCATCATCTTTACCTCTCCTGCATTCTTGCACTTGTACCAAAAAACTCTCTGTCGAAAATAGGAGTAAAAAGCAGAACGCATGTATCACCTTTTTTTGTATTAGAAATACTCCTAGAAAAGGAACAATATAGAAAGCGTATAGAAAGAATATAGAATTGAATTAAACAGTGCAGAGCAGGCATCCCATCTAGATTTATAACAAAGATAACATTTAAATGCTATTCAAATTGATATTGTAGGAACTATTTTGCATGGATGAGGGTGATTGAGCCAGAAAAAGAATTAAATTTGTTGTGCCCAGTTAAGCTTAAGATTCGATGTTTTAAACAGCAACAACAGCAACAAAATACTAATTTAATTGCACTCCAACCATCCATTAGCAGCAAGTCACTATTATTGCTTGAACAAATTCAACACTGGTTGCAAGAACGAAAATGTAAATGAAATTTTTCAAAAATGGAAATTATTGAATGATAAGTGAAATGGTTGAAAATTAAGATTTTGGAACTTTATTGAACTCTTTTCTCTCTCCACCTCTGTCTCTCTATATATCACTCTTTATATCTATCTGCGTCTACTTAACACCAGAGGCACTGCATAATATGGGAGTTGCATAAGAATTGAACTCTTTCTCTCTCCATAACTCGATCTCTCTCTCATATTTTTACCACCTGTCCCCTTTCTGCCGCTATTTCTTGCGGAGATATCAATTGCCTGAGTTATAGTTCTCTTTGAAAAAATGATAGAGGAATTAAGTTCAGGTGGTAATTAACACGTGAAACTATGCCAAGAGGCAGTTGCTCGCGTGAACCTTGAGCGAAATTGCCTTAAGATGTACGTTTTCCTTAGACCCGTGAGAATATCCCAAGAGCCAGGTAATAGCGTGAACCTTGAGCAATACTGCCCTAAGATGTAAGTTTTGCATCTTTGTGTTTTTTTCTTTTTCATAAAAAGAATTTTGGTTGGTGCAGTGCCCGCATACTTGCCACGAGATGTTTTGCCTAAAACTTCTTCTGTAAACCAATTTGAACTCATCCATCGGAAGTTCTTTTAGCTGCTACTTTTCTACAAAAAAAAAATTAATACTTCTAACAAAATAAGAGGATCCATGATATGCTTCAATTAAACAGCAGCATGGGGGCCTTTTAGATTAAAATAGGACCTATTGATTCCTTGTTGAATAAGGTTATAAACGAAATTACGTTAGAAAAAGTTCTGATAGCAAAAAAAGTTCTGAAGTAAAGGAGAATATTTATGGATCTCAAACTCATTCCATAGATTTTTGTATATCATTGTTTGCATTTTCTAAACTACAATTTTGACTAACTTTTCTCACTTACAAACCACTGTGCCACATGCAAATGAATTGCTAATATTTGTATTGCTGTAACGGCAATATCTACAACATTTTAAGTCAATTCATGGCATAGTAATTTGATCTACGGGCAATTTTGTTAATACTTTTTTTCTTCGTATTTTACTCTGTTTTACCAACTTTGATTTCAATTTCAGCTTAATTCCATTTCCTACAAATTAAAAATATAATAAAAATGCGAGACTTAAAAACTTGGTTTCATTGATGTTTGCTGCGATGGCACTGTTATTTACATGCAATAATTCTTAAACAACTCTTTTAGCAGAAATTATTGCTAAAAGGTTTTTGCGGACAAACCAACACACGTTAAGGCTTTTAAAATAGTTCTTCCATACGCTCAAGATTTTTAAGTTGCGATAAGATAAAAATGCATAAAAGTTGCATAAACGAATAATAATGTTGATTTTTAACACAAATAGAGATTAAAGCGACACATGTTTTTTGGCATTCGGTTGGTTTGAACACAACGAGCAACAGCACTAAATGGACTTGGCGATTTTAATGCATCTTAAGATAAACATGAGAGATAATCATGTGTGTGTTTTCAATATGTTTTTTCTTAATTTATTTCTATCATCAGGACACTTAAAAAATATACTATATTTAATCTTAATATATAATTTTTTTAGGTTTAGCCTAAATGCAACATACAGGCTCTAAAAGCGCACGCGCGCCATTTTTTTATAGGTTGCTTACGAATTTGGGAACCAAATATAATTATGGGAGGAGATGGAGAAATTCCTATTTAGAAAGTTTTGATATGTTAAAAATAAAATATTAAGAAAATTATGGTTATGAATTTCTTGTATTCCTTAAAAATTTACTGGACTCCTTTTAAACAATTTTGAAGATTATATTTGAAGTGATTGTGTTTATATTAAAGACTTTCCGCCCAAAGTGCCTTCGTAGAGTAGTAGCTAGTGTATTGGTAGTTCGAAGGATATCAATTCAAACCAAATTAAAATTTGTACACGTATGAACAATATCATTTACGAACCGATTATCACAAAAAAATTTTTTGTTTTAAAGGGTTTGCTGCAGGTCGGTCGCAAATCCGACATGCCATTGCCCGCTCGAAATATTTATTATAGCATAACTTCTCCATTTATGGCTAAATTTTCAATTTTTTTAAGGATTTCTTGTAAATAGTTTGATCCCATAAAAATTTATTTTAATAGGACGGACAATTCATTCCCCCCGCTTCCAAAATATTAATTATTGTCTGACTCCTCCATTTGTAGACTGATTTAAAAAAAAAATTAATTTTAGTTTTTCAAAAATGTATTTCAATGATTTCCGGAAGTAAAACATAGAAATAGATTTTATCGGGTCTTACGCTAAGCCCATAATTGCTCATGTTTTGAAATCTGTCTGATTGGCTCACTCGTCTTTGTATTGTAGTCGGTTTCTTTTTTGGCCAGAATTATTTTTCTTCAACAATTTTGAAGATCTTCTCGTCTCTCCGCCTCTCCGCCCCTCTTATCTTATAATTTTTTTCTTTCAAAAATCGATTCGCCACTCAGAGGACAACTATATTTTGTGCAACAAATGAATAAAATATCTCATGCCAAAAACAATGTAAATAACTCTGTGCTGACTTTGTTCTATATACGAATTATAAGTAAACAGAAATTTATTTTGCAATAATGCATAATGCGATACACTGTCAAATCGACTGCAAGTGCCTCAGATCTTCTGAAAGAAAAGTTTTTGGGTCCGACCTGCAGGTTTCGAGAAAAAAAACTTTCCTGGTTTTGTTGGAAGACATTTTATTCTTCCTCCAGCACTTCAAAATGGAATTTAAGGTGCCGGCTTCTTACATAAATATGGAAATTATCAATTTTGGATTGAACCCATTTCAAAACAAAGAATCATTTTATTCGATCTGGAAAGATGTGTTAAGTCTAACGTCTAGAAGACGATATATTTGCCCGAAAAAAGACAACGAGTTTCTGATTGATGTTACATTTGAAAAGTATTGTGCAACGATTATTTCAAATAGATGATGGTCAAAAATGTATAACAAAAATGGTGTAAAAAGCAGACACATGAATTCTGATGATGATGTTATAGTGACCCTCAAAAACGTTATTCTTCAGTTTTGTTGGTCTAATCGTTGGCCTCTCCTTTCCACTTCCTTAATAAAAATAATTTGAAAAAACTTATTGATCTGAATTGACAAATTCAGTAATCGAAATCGAGTCATGCTAATTTTTTCAAATAAAATTTTCTTTAATATTAATAAAACTCAATCAATTCTACAAATTCGAAAACAACTATAAAATCATTATGAGCACAAATGACAATATACTTGTCACATTTAAAGACAGTTTTGAAATGATTTCATGCCACACGCTTGCAAGCGATCTCATTTGCTGTGTACACAAATGCATTAAAAGTAAGTGCCAACTTAAAAATAAATAACAAAAATTGAAAATGTGCAACGTCCAGAAGTCGATTGTATTTAGGAAACCTATATTTTAATATTTCAATGATCATGATCATTATTTTCATTCTCATTCATTTTTCTGTAAAATGATTTAAAAGTCCACATTCAATACGAGTCCAACCAACAACTGACATGATTACTTTATGCTTTACTGCTGATACACAATTGTGGCAATAATGTTGTAAGTATAGTTGCAACGTAAAACTTTTTAATAAACAATAAAAAAATGTAAAAAAGAACTAAAGTCACAAACTACAAGTACATGCATATAAGTTTGGCAAACGTGTGCAAGAACGTTGGACTGTGAACAATACCCGGGCATGAGTATGACCAAATTTATTGAGACCCATGTGATAAATAACAATTTGCGTTTTATGAGTCCAGTTTAAAATAAATTTGTGTGTTGAAAATAAATTTTCACCAAAACCACCTCGTGAATGAGAGCGTACGGCTATAAAAATAAAAACTGTACGTTAAATATCAAGTACGACTTTGTCTGTTATTTTGCCAGTGGTGGTGGCATTTTTCTACCATAAAGTTGTCAAGAAGGTACTCTAATCTGATATTTGGCTTTTCTTAGAATGTTTTTCAACTCTCGAAAAATGTTTGTTACTAGATGTCAGCTTAGCCCAAGACAAACGAAAATTTTAATTGGAGAATATACCGGATAATTTTAATAAATTTCGAAAAAAAATTTTTTAATAAAATTAAAAGATCCAGAAGTGGAAAAGGGAATTAAAAAGTTATGCATTAAACACATTCGAGACAGCAGGCTGCCGACTACAACCTGTTAAAAATAGAATACATGTGTGTATATGAAAATGATTACTTTCGCAACTGCACGGCTACACGACTGCAGGTTGTTGTCTATGCTAGATACTTTTGTCGTGTAGTCAAATAAAACTAATTTCTATTCTTGTTGGCTACAAAACAAAAACAGTGTTGACAATATAACAAAATATGTAAAGCAAATTACCGATTAGAAATATTTTTTATTGCAAAATAAAAAAAATTCCAAAATTTATATGTTATAAATTTTTAAATAAATAAATTTATTTGTTTTATTGATATATATCATATTGACTTGAGCAAAAAATACCAACATTGTTGAAGATTAAAACAAAATCACAGGGCAATAGCCCTTTTTAACATAAAAATTAGAATGTAATTTCTTTCGGTGCTCTCTCTTGATTCGGGAGTTACGGCGTTCAAAACTTTAATATTTTACTGATCATAAATTCTACAATATAGAAAGAAGAGGCTCTTAGGCTCTTTTTTAAGATATTTAGGTTTTTTTTTTTTGAGAGTTGGAAGGGACTTATCCCATGAAAAAATGGGAACTTTAAAAAATTAAAAGCGCTAAATATGCATCACTGTAATATACATAATTGTTGCAACAGCTGTTTACTATGTAGCTGTCGTTTTCAAAATAATTAAGTAGCTGGATACAGGGCAATATCTGTACCCAGCGATAATTGTAGTCGTGTAGCCTGCTGTCTCGAATGTGTTTAATGCATTAAGTAGAAATTATTTAACAGACTTTACTGGTATTAGATGCCCATATCTCGTACATTTTATTGGCGTTAATAAACTCGTGAGTAGAATTCAACCTTCATGTTTAGGAAGGCGTTTAACACCTCTACGTTTAACGCTCTGCGAGTGACCTACTGGCACTGTTAGCGCAGAAATCGTATCATTCAATTAATCATATTGGAGGTTCTAGATATTTTATAGAGTATGACACGGTGCACTTCTGTCACATTTTATTGCCATGGTGACTTCTCCCGATTTATTTCGATCGTCCTCCGGTACCACACTATCCCGGTTGTTACACATGGTATCTCAGCAAACGGGTTCAGGATCAATTTAGAGGTACCACAAGGCTACGTTATTTCTACTACCAATGACTTTGTTAGTGAAACTTACATCTTTATGTACCCTTTATTACTTATGACAACATCAGTTGCCATGCATATTCACTCGCCAATAGGCTAGGCCTGTCGGAAAATAGGGCCATGAAGCAAGATATGAATGATACACTTAACAAAGATCTTGTAATAAGCTCCGAATGGGGTAAAGGCATAGTGGGGAGATTTAATGCTCTTAAGATCCAATAAATTTGATGAACTGAGGACATTTTTCAGCTCGTTAAAGAACTATTCAAGTGCTTCGATTTCTTGCGACAATGTAAAAGATATTTCAATCTTATTGATTACCTGAATATTTATATTAAATATATGCATCCTTAAATATACAGGACTGTCAGGTATGCGCCGATACTTCGAAGTAAATTTTAAAGTTACTCGAACGCGTAGAGAATGGGGCGAGGACAAGGGCGTAGCCAGGATATGAAATAGGGTGATGCCACGAAAATTATGATTTTTTATGGCTATTACAATTTCGATCTATTTGAGAAGTAATCTGCGTGGAGCTTCAGTCATTGTGGAGCACGACCATGTTTCTACTCGCCTTAAAGTGCTAAATGACCGCTCAACAGTTGCAGTAGTACACGGCTGTGGCAATGAAATTAATAACGCCTTCCTTTTATTTGGATAAAATAATCCAGCTTCTTTCAAAATACTCGCCAGCTCTAAGTCGGCTAATTCGTCTTTACCCATTTTTTTTGTTGCCAAGAATTATACTAAAGCTCAATTTCTCCTTCCAAATCATCCAACTCATAAAAATGCTCAAACGTTTTTGTGGCATCTTTAAGCTCTTCCAGCTTCAAAGGAAGCATGTTTGATGGGTGCAAACCATGAATTGTAAACGCTAACCTATTCTCTTCATCAAATCTTCTGTACATTGATGAAATTAAAGAATCTATATAAGGAATGTATATAGATCGCTTCCAGTATTCAGCAGATGATGAAAATGGGGGATTTGAACGGTGCGTTTGACGAGAGACTATCCTTGGAACAGACATCTCTATTCCTAAATTGGCTGTGTTTTCTTGAATAGAAAAAAGCAATACGTCCACAATACCCTGTGCATTTTTAACTAATTTTATATTGTATGCATGTAAAAAAATTATTATAGAATTAGGTGGGTGCCACGGCCCTCTAGGCCCATACCTGGCTTCGCCCATGGGCTCTTTGGTGATAGTAGAGTGGCAAACTCTATTGGTTAAATAGAGCATCATGGAAGTAAATTTGGGGTTTTTCCGCAATTCTATCGTTACTACAGTGGAATGAGATCTACTGAAACTAGGGTCGTTGTTCCAGAACCCACTCCCTTTTTTGATCAAGTCGTTTTTGATAAATGTGCCAGCAAGTTTCATTTCGCATTACAGAGCAAATGCGTTCTATAGTTTGTGGAACAATCTTCCTCTAGAGATGGTTCTTATCACTTTCAATGTGCAAAAGTTCAAATCAAATGTCCTTATAAGCCATTTTCCTACTTTTAGCACAATGCATTGCATGAGTGCTGGTCCAGATAAATATATATATATATATATATATATATATATATATATATATATATATATATATATATATATATATATATATATATATATATATATATATATATATATATATATATATATATGTGTGTGTACACATATGTTTTTATTCTATATAAAATTTCAAATATGACTATTCAATCATATTTGAAAACTGTAAAAATTTGTAAATTATAACTTGAATTATCTAATTTAATTTATTCTACTACGAGAATATAAATAAAAAATTATTTAGCTTCGAAGGCCGGCTTCTAGGAGCGGAAGGCACTTAAACTTAAGCCTTCTGATGTCACTTTTGGCGACAATGTACGTTCCAAATCCTAGAAATAAAGTCAAATACACTTCATATGTAAACTTAAAGATGAATCATTATTAGAGTCGGACCAGTGGCCTGAAAACATTTGACTTCTTCCGCTTGGTCTCATTAGAAAAAATCATGTTCAATAATTTTCTAGCGTCCAAAAACAGATGACAAAATGCATAATGATCTTTCTTAGGAGACAAAGTGTTTTGCTAGAATAATTTTTCATAGCTTTATTGTGGCGTACTTCCCCCGCACCCAAATCTCTTACACTTCATGTTCAATTGTACATGTTAAGCTCAATGATCTTGACACTTTTATTAGGCCAATATTAACTTTTTTAATGTTCCCAAAACATTTTCCTCTTGTGCTCTTTGCAAGCACTTTACACATTTTTGTTGCTCTTGTTGTACTTATGCTCACAACTACCATATGTTATTGTTGTTGTGTTAATCCTGTCTTAAAAGGCCAGTTGATTAGTTAAAAAATAAAACTTGTGGGGTTTTTTATTTTGTATCGAAAGAAAATATAAACGAAATTTACGAATCGTTTACAAGCGAAAATTTATAAAGAACTAGAGAAAAGGAATAACGAAATTCAGCATTTAATAAATTTGAACATTTAACAACAATTTGCAACAATAAAATAATATTGTTTTGTTAACAGAATTGTTGTAATTTTTCCTTATTTATTGCCAACACAATAGTAAATTTTGTTGCAGACAGACGCATTTGAAATGGTAGTAAAATGTGGCAACCGTTAGATCTAATAGAACAGAAAAATTATTGTATATTTTCATTATCACAGAGACCATAATGATCATAAATATTCTCATAATGATCATCGTTTTTAACTGATTAAAAACTTGATCTCATAAATATTTTCTACGTTTTTCTTCAGTCATGTGGTCGAGTAATAAAAAATAATTTCCTTTTTTATAATAATAATTTTAGTTTTTTTTTGCGAAGAGTTTGCTCTTCATAACCTTAGTTGAGTATTCGCTTGGCGTAGTAAGTCCATAGAGTTAATAAAGAATTTTAACTGACATTTTTCGTTTACGAAAATGTCACAAATTCACAGCAGGACTTGTGCCAATACAAGTGATTTAAAATCAATAAATCATTTGTAAGCATATTGATTACAAAATCATAAAACCAATACACCCAGTCGGACGGTGGGCCAGCCATCCGATGGGACGGACGGGTAAACGGACCAGCAAAACAAATGTTTGTTAAATTGTTTCACAATGATCTGGACTGTTGTTGTAAGAGTTAGCTGCCACCAAAAAGGGATTTGCTAGTTTATGTTGGCTAAAATGGCAAAAAAAAAAATAAATAAATAAATAAAACGAAATGCTGCTAATAAAAAAGCCATTTAAAAGGTTTAGGAAGGAAATGCTACAGAGATATTTATTGGACTGCTGGCTGGCGGCATATTGTTTCCGCCAGCAGCAAAATGGTGATATATTTTCTAACAAAGTTTTTCTCTAAACGCATACGTCTCGTTAAATGGGACATAACAGTAGGTATTTGAATGTTATATTTAGAGTCTTTGATGATCATACGATTTTTCCATGGCAAATTTTGTATAAATTGAATACAGGAACTGCTCTTAGAGCCTCTTCTTTTTCAAATAGTCTCATAGAGCATAGCCATAATGTGGAAGTAATAGTTTCATTTATATTTTTAAAAATATTACGGAGGAGTTACCTTCTTCAATTCAATCAATATCTTTGTTTTAGTTTTCAAAAAAGTCTAAAAATGCAGGAATGGAAGCTTTGCAAGCAATAAAAGTGCCATTCCTTAAGAACAAAATCTATTTTTTATTGCACTAGAATATTTTGTTCTATTACCGAAATGAAATGGCCATATAATTAAACTTATACTCTTATTAAGTTCTTTTAAGGCGAAAATCTCAGGAGAATGGAACCATGGAAGAAGTTGACTTTAACTTCTGTCAAAAACTAAATTTACTGCATTCAGTTGTTTCTGCTCTGGATAAGGATTAAAAAAAAGTTATTATTCTACAATAAAACAATTGTTTGATCTTCTTTCACTCTCAGTTCACAAATAGACTTAAAATATTATCGACTTTATCTTATAAGCCGCAAATATAAACAAGAGTTAAATTAATATGATCGCTTTTAATGCAAACATTTTCAAATGATAATTATAATTAATACTCGACTTGCAATAAGTAATTAGTGTTTAGTAGTTGCTATAATTATTATTTGAAATTTATAGTTATTTTATCGTAGTTGTAAGCGGATACATAAATAAAAAGTGAACAGCCTAAAGGTATTAAAAATTTTAAATTATTACACATAAAAATACACCTCTACCTCACATAACGATTAAAAATATGTGGAAATGGTAAGATCATACACAACAATAAAAAAATTGTAATCCATTTTTGAAGCACTAGAGTTAAATTTTTTAAAATAAGCCCATATTCGCTACAACAAATTTAGTAAATGAATATGAAACAGTTTATTTCAATTTAACAACAAATATAATACTTTAAGGCGGGAACTACCCCTGCAAAAAAAAATTCCTCATGCAAGCAAGATTCACTCCACAATAAAATCAAGTCATCCGCTTTGGAATCAAGACAAGTCAAAGTGAAATTTTTATAAACCACGTACCGAACGTTTAACGAACCGTTTGCTTGATTTTAAGTTAAAAAAATTTTTAAAGAAAAACTTAGTGCAAAAAAGGTAGAATTGATTTCAGGCAGGAATGGCTTTTGACTGAACTTTCTGGTATACAATCCAAACGATTATTCTTTTTTCGGTCCTGGAATGGGTTTGACTTAATAATTTTAATACTCTAATTTTTACATGCTTCCTTTAATTTGTTTACATTTTAATTTTGTATAATTAATTTATCAAACTTATTTATTGTGACTTTAACTGTTGATATGCCGACATTTTATTGTTCATTCAAAAGCAAATCATCAGTGAACCTTAAACAGTTTGAAAACACTCCATCCAAACATTAGAATAAAATCTTGATTTTCAATTTTACATTTTTATTTGTTTGGAACTCTATTCTATCAATTACTTTACAACCTCAACAAACATCAAGAGAATGAAGCCTACATACACATAAAATAATTCAGAATTTTATTACTTGATTCAATAGTTCAAGGATAGACTTAAAGTTATTCGTACCTACATTTTAAAGAACGATTAAACTAAAAGTCAGAAGATTAATTCTGGGAAAAAACGACTTCAATATGGAGAGGCAATTGAACAGATTACAAAACTAAAGCAGCTACTGGTTAATTTAAAAAGCCGATATAAATCCATTTCTAGTTTATATTTTTCTATCACGAAAGATTGGAATAGAGTCTTCAATAAAAAATTTTGAAAATATGTCCTTAAATGAGGGGCAGCCATAATGTCCGTCCGATTTCCACTTAAATTTCTATGAAAATAAACTGCAAGCTACACTTCCAAATAAAAAAATTTATTCAAAATCGCTCCATAAATGGGGGGAGTTATGCGATAATCAATATTTCGGGGCGGGCCAAACTAGAAGCAAAACATTTTAGATAAAAGATTAATTTTGAAAATTTCGTGTATACATATTAATAATAAAAAAGTGAAAAAATCACCTGAATTGATAACCTCCTTATTTTTTAAGTCGGCTCAAAAACTTAAATTCAAAACGATTTTTTTCTCTCTGGGTTTGAAAGCGTAACTTTTGCATTTTTATAGCGCAACTTTCTTCGTTTGAAACACTATTCACTGGACATTGAAATGTTTAAAAGTCTTAGGAATAAATTAACATGTGCGAAATTCGGAATGGATTCTATAAAATCACAAATAGGGAAGGGGGAGGAAATCCATGATGAAAATTCTGTAATATATTCGGTGCCATGGAGTTTGCTATCGATCTTTATATGTATGTCTTGTTGAGTCAAAGCGAAGATATTGAAACCTGAAAATATTCTAACACGGATCCAAATATAACGCCCGACCAATTATCGGGTTGACTTATTTACTGTGCCAGAGTCTTTGTAGTGGCTGAAGTGTGTAAAGTACCAGTGACACAATCATATATTATACTTGTTGTCTCTATTGCTGAATGCCATGTATTTTCTACACTATTTTTCTTCTATTTTCATTAAGAAAATACTTTCCAAAAAAGTCATGATATAAAGAGATTGAGATCCGAAATTAAAGCCAATCTATATACTTAAATTCCCTTATGAAACCTTTTCCACCTTTTCCCTTTGTACGCAGTATAATACAGGACGTATACGTTATATGCAGTCGTGTTGGAATTATTATTGCGCATACGTATACTTTTTTTAAAACTGTAACTGACTGATTTTTGTAAATTTAAGCGAAATTTTGACCTTAAATTTAAATAAAAATTGTTCTTTGCTGTCATTTTCAATATGAATATTATAATGAAATTTTCGTTTAAACTAAAAAAAATATCAGACAGTAAATGTTGAAGGGAAACCTTTATTTTACATTTAATTGTGATTATTTTTCATGAATTTCTTTTTCATATTTATTTGTAATCTATTTAACACAATAATAAGCAAATTCGGTAATAATTATAACGAAGAATTTCTCCAAGTTCAGAAGGTAGTTTTGTAAAAAGAAAGAAAATTTTCTTAGTTCGAGATTTGTAAAAAAATACTGCCATTCGCTCAGTAATGAAACTTATTTTTTAACGATTTCGATCACATGAACAGCTACAACAACATTTTATTAAAAATAGCCTTTTTAAAAAAGAAAGCATACTTCTGAGGCTTTATTACTCCAAGAAATGTTACTATATTTAAGTTTTATCACTAAAAACTTTATCTATTGAGTTATAATATTTTTATAAAAAAAGTAAAAAAATCTCTAATTCTCTGAATGATTGTCCTTTTCAGGTATCCTTAACTTCTGGTATCAGTTTAGTGTCTTACAGGTTAAAATGTCGGTCATAAAAAGAGCAAACAATTCGCTGAGATGTCATAGAATATCCGAATATGAATTAAGCTGTGGTGAAATCTTTATCTTTTATTTCTATTAATATCCATTCACTGGGTGGGTATATTTAAGCCAGGTGGTGAAGCATTCGACCTTATGGTTACTATGTATACAGGGACAGGAAAAAGTGCTTGACAAATTAGTCTTTAGCAAAGCCTAAAGATGTAGGACTTGTTAAAGGGATCAATGGAACAGCTACGTATATATATACAGGTTTTTAGCGAACACTATTATGTATGTATTTCTCGCAGTGTATTGCATAAAACTGCTAAATATACCTCGTACCTAAAATATACGCTTTTAGTCAGTTCCTATGCCGATACAGTAAAAGAATTTAAAGAACGGAGAGAAGCTTAAACTCTCTATAAAATTAAGGCCACACGTACATGCTTTGTCTCTTGGTGTCCTCTATCAGGATTATTTGTTCCAACCTGCTTATTTTTTATACGGTACAATGTTATATTTGAATTCATAGGACTTACTTCATTGATTTGAAGCCTATTGCTACAAGTTCAGCTAACAAATCCATCAAAACTGTAGACATTAAAAATACACATCAACATATGCCGTCAAACGAGTATTAAGTGTACTGAAATATTTTACAACTGCTCATAATTAACTAACCGTAAATTTTAATTTATTTTTTCTCTTTCTCCTTAGTTTTTAACACTTAATGTTGGTTTAGGCAAATATAAATTAAACAAATACATATTTAAACGACAATTAAAATATATTCTATTCATCCATAAAAGAAAAAAAAATCATACAGCGCGAACCATTCAAACCATCATAAATTCCAGTTAAAATTTATCATTCACTTTTTACAGCCAAAGTTGTTTCATTTTCTCTAAATTGCTAGACGGCAAAAAAGCTCCTTAATGTAGAGTTGGGGAGCTTCACAGCAATAAAATGAGTGCAAAATAACAGCGTTTATATTTCAATTATGGTCTTTTTATTAACACTATTCCGAAGTAAGTCAAAACGTTACAGTTTAAGTGTAAAGGCGCAATTAAAATAAAAACTCCCGCAGGCATACACAATCTGAAGAAGGATATTTTTTTTAGCAATTGCCAGTGTAAAATGCTTGCAAAGATCAAGTGGATTGAAAACTGAACTATACAGAAACTATATGAAACTTTATGCAAAAAAATTTTTTAGAACCAGCTTAAGAGGGTGTATTATCACCTACACTATTATGAGGTAAACGACTGGAACGAACATAATTGCTGTGTATGACTTTAAACGAACTTTTATTCACAAGCTTAAAAACTGTTGTTTTGACAATTAAGTAACATGTAAACGTAAAAATGTCCCTATGGCGCGAGAGTAGGGCCCACAAACCTTTACGTACGATAACAGATTCTTCACGACAAGGTTGACTCACTGACAACGTGGTTTAGCAAAGAGTGAATGAATTTATTCGGGCTGCTGGATGGTTGCAAGTTGAATCGAACGGGGAGGAAGTGTGTTAGACTTAAGTCTTAATTATCACAACTATCGCTTCAAAAATGCAATTTTGTATTAACTGCACAGCTCTGCAATGTGACCTCTTCCAAATATTTACAAAGTGACTTTTCCAAAGGATGGATTGTCAAGTGAAAACTATCCCCTAAAAACTCATTTTTATATTCAGGTATACAAGCAAAAATTTTTTCAAATCTCTTGTTAAACTGATTCTTATACGTGTCTATTTTGTGGTAGAATAAAACTATTTAAGGACACATTTCACTAAAAATTAATATTTCATAATCCCAAAAAAACCTTAAGCGAAGAGTAAAATGTTTAATTTATTGAAATAAATGTTAATAGTAGCAATGGTTTAGAAATATCATTTGACTTGATTTGACACACTGAGCTTTGCGTTTTGATTACCATTAAGAAAGCATCCTTATGCTATCTGAGAATTTAATAAACAGTAGAGTGGCTAAAAACCATTAAAGATTTATTGCACAGCTAAATGAAAAAAAATGTTCCCTTAAGCCTAAACGATTCATCGTTATGTTTATGACCAAAACGTTGAAAAATCAGGTCGTTTGTTATAAAAAAAAGATGCATTAAAAATTAAAACTTTCATCATTTGACTGTCATTATGTGTGGAACAAGTGTGATGAGTAGAGACTAGGACGCTAGAAAATGGTTGCAGGAAGACATCGTTTGCTGTCTGGCTTATTATGCAGGAATTAAGAAAAATTACGTGCAATTCTTACAAAAAATTAAAAAAAACAAACACACTGCTGCTGTTCAAGACACCGGAAGCGAAACTGGCCTTAAAGCAAAATTGTATTCAAATGTGGTATTAATGTCTAGCAAAAATACAAAGTATGATCATTTTTTTTTTTCTTAAACAACTATAGAATAATCGTTAGAAGAGTTCGCTAACTATCATTATTATTATATTCATTATCGTCATTATAATCACCATTGGGATTGACAAGATAAATATATTTATATTTCAAGACTTTCGTTGAATGACTATTGCAATCCATTTGAGAAAAAAATCCTCCTCGGTAAACAACGAAAGTGTCCCCTGAAATACCGTCACCTCTTTGACCATTACTTTTGGCTACCACTGTCCTCTAACTGTTTCTTCTTATTAAATATTTATTATTTTCTAGTTGCAGCAACTAATCATGTAGAGATTTCAAATCGAATAAAACACTTGGAAGTTGCACAATGGGAAAGAGTAAATTTATTTTCGTCATTATAAAAATTTTTAACATTCAATTATTCGAAGGTCAAAAAATTTATATAAATAACTTTGGGAAAAAATTTGAATTTTTTTGTGGTATATATGCACATACATAATATGTTTTAAGCATCCCTAATAGCGTAGACAGACGACAGCGTTAATTTGCATTAGCAGTCTTAATTCAAATTAACTTGTGAATTATCCCCATCGCAATGTGTATTAGGTTTGATATAAATGCACGAAATCAGACTGAATTTATACTGAATTTAGCTTTTTCAATATGGCAATGCTATTGCCACTCTCTTATCGAGTGGAATACAAAGCCTCATGTTGGTATTCATCCTCTCCATATTTTGAACTTTTTCACAAACTTTTGGAAAATATTAAACCTACAAATTTCCACAATTGCCTTTCTCTTATTTCAGACTGTCCTCTTGCTATCCCAAGTTGTAGCAACACGTTCAGATTTATGGTTGCTAGTGCATGTACAATTCTTACATTATGGAGCAGTTTCAGCAAAAGTAATTTCAACTTTCTTTCAAATATATAGTGATTTTTCACCAACAGCATAGCTGCTAATCGTACTTTTTGCCTTCTATCCATTTGATTTCGATGTAAATGCCAAAAAAATTAGTTGACAAACAAACAGCTGTTTACTAAATGCAGAAACTGTCGTCTGTCAGCGTTAAATTTTAATTCACATTAGTGAGCTTCTAATGCAAATTAACGCTGTCGTCTGTCTACGCTATTAGTATGGATGATCGAATGACATAAAATGTCACATATATGAATTAACTTAGGACAACATATAAATAATATTTCTGAGAACCTTAAAAATTTTAATGTGAGATTTTACACCATTATATTATGATTACTATTGCAATGTTCCGTATGATTGTTTCAACTACATTATAAGAAATATACTTTTACCACAAAGTACATTTCCATATTTATTTAGATAAATAACTATTGCTTACCCGATCGTAATAACACATATTAAAAGTATTATTTGCATCAACAGAAAGTGGCTGCTACAATTTCTATTCTGTTCCATTGTGCAATATTGCAACTGTGGTCTGTCTCAGTCTCCAATAAATAATGGCATCATTTACATGCAACATCAACTGTCGTCATCATTATCGTCAGCCAACTTGCCACATATTGAAGTTAATAGTTGCATTCGTACGCAATCATGTGATCTCTTCAGGCGACATTTAAATTTGAAATATTTACCACAGTGTGATTTCTTTCTTCTTTTTTTATTTCATTTTTTTTCGACGTTCCATTTTTACAATTAAACTTTTTTAAATCAACATTATTTTAATAGACATTTAATGATTAAATTATACAATTTTAACGCATTTAAGTTGGGGACGTGCAGTTAAGATGATGGCAAAAATATTGTTAGTAATTACAAATTATTTTTTCATATTGAATGGTGTGAAAATTTATGGATAATTTTGTCTGCAAAGTGGAATTTGTTGAAAACGATTTGGTTTAGAATTGCTAACATGACGTGTGCAATTTACATAAAAAGAGGGAAGTCTTGAAAGTTAATTATTTTAAATATATGAAAGGAAAAAAGCATTGGCATCATAAGCGAAATAATGTAGTATGGAAATGATTACCTTTGAAATTTAAATGGTTAGAAAATATTGTTTAGAGAACCTTTTTAGTATTGGACATGTTTTTCGGAACTGTTTTTCCACTCTATTTTCACTTCAAATATGATATTTTTTTGGAGTTGAGCAAGTTTGTTGCATCAGAGATTATTGCTTAAGATTACGTTTAATTGTGAATGATTTTTCCCTTCAATTCACTTAATAATTCAACATGCTTACCATCTCAGCCACATCAGTATATGGAAGGTTAAGGATACTAAGTAAATATATGCAAAGAGTAGCTGTGAGACTAAATGATTTTGAAGCAAACTCAGTAAAAAGAGCTTCCAAGGAAGTCATGAAAATGCACAAATTTTTATACAGAAAAATCAATTTTAATATATCTCCAAATGACTTTGCTACAAGCTATCATCAACATGATAAAAAGAAAAATATTTTGGTTTTTTCTTCTTAAAAAAAAATTATAATAATAATCATGGTTGGTTTCAATAGGACGAAACAACTTCTTACACAGCTGTGGCAACGGTGGAGATTTCGGGGCATACATTTTCAAGTCGAGTGATTACCCGTTTTGCAGATTTAAATTGGCCATCTAAGATCGCCAGATCTGACAGCACCAGACTTCTACCTTGTAAATCTTGCAGGCTACTAGTAACGCTGAAGTAGAAATCGCTAATTTGGAGCCTGATGTTTTCCGAGCAACATTTCGAAATGCCGCAAAATAAGCCCAAAGTCCGGAGTGGGTATTTAAGGGAATTCTTTCTTTTATTTATAACAAAATAGCAGCCAGTTCAAATTACGTTATTACTTTTACGACACCACAATATCAATTATTTCTTTGCTTATAATATTAATTAAAGTTAAATTTTTATAAACAATTTTACTATTAATTATAGACATTTTTTCTCTTATATTCGACTTGATCGTTTTGGTAAATACCAAGTGTCATTTAATTATTTAAAATAAATCTTTTGGTAAAAAAGTTTACCCACCGCAATGTTTTTACAAATTCTGGTGGGCAATTAAATGGCATAATTCGTAAAACGGGTGGTAAACGATCAAACATTCTGATGCATGTCGACAATCTATTTGAAATTTAAAACCATGAAAGCAAATATTCCAATTTTGTAAGAGATACTCTCTCATTTAATCACTTTATCATTGCTGCCCCTTCCTAATTTAAGCCAATCATTAGCGTAGCTAAAAAAGTTTAGGAAGAGGGACAGCAGTCCCAACTGATTACTGTTTGGTTGGGGGTAAATTAATGCAATTACTTTGCGATAATTTTAAAGTTATAACGAAAGGTCGACAATAAATTTCAGCATGGTTTTTTTACGTTTTAGAAATTAAGTGGCTTCAAAATCCATCCAAGAAACACAGTGGAATAACAGCTTGTATATTTGTGACATTTATTTATGGGCAAAACTTAACAAATGGAAAAAGGTATTTAATAAAATAAATGAAATTATTGAATTATGAAAAACTATTTAAGAAATTCCTGCTTTTGAATGAAAAAACACTCGCAAAAATAGGACTCTTTCCAACGACTTCATGGTGAAATCTAGACTGTAGTTTGTCATTTTTATATATATTATTTTATTTATTTAAATGCATGGATTTACAGATCATAAAGACCACAGAGCATAATATAATAGGTGGCGCAAAAGTAATGTCATTATATCAAACGGCTGCCATTTTGTTACAAGTAAAAAACAACAGCTCTGTTTGCATAAACAGTCCATTTTCGAGGTTTGTAACGCTCCACGACTTATTGGTAACTAATTCTGTATGAATATGCATTATAAATGTCAAGTGCAAAAGCTTGCTAAAAATCTGCACAAATCCTTGTCAAGGAATCAAAGCTGACAGGGAAAATTACTGGTAAGACATGATGGAACATTAAATCTTAGTTTTGGAAATTGCAACAACTATAAAAATCAATACTCTTCCGTCTTGCTAGTGTCAAATTCAGGACAAGAACTTAAGACAAATTATCTAAATTTTCAGTATAAGCAATGCGGTTAAAAAACTTTGGAAGTTTGTTTACGTTTCTATAAATAAAAGTTCTTATTAAAAAAAGATCTGTTGCAGCAGCAAAAGAAATACACGTTGTAGTTAGTCTTTCCTTGTAGCCATCAAGCAAATCTGGATTATTTTTGTTAATAATTTACATCTGGTATATAACTTGCAAAGTCGCAAAAATGCTAGATTTTATGGAATATTTCATCCATCTATTTTAAAAATGAAATGTTTTTCGGATACTTTCTGCTTTCAGTTCTGGAGACTTTTTTCTAACCAAATTAGAAATACCTTGTCATCCAGTTACTAAAGCTACTCTCTAAAGGATCGATATTACACAACCTGGACTTCGTGATTCATATAACGAAAATATTCTCCATGTTATTTTCCTTGTTGCCGTTTTTAACGTCCAAAGAGAAAAATTTCCCTCTGTTCTAAATGTGTATGAAGATAAATTTAAAATTAACTAGCAGAGACAAAAACCGATTTCGCAGTTAACAGAGCTCTGTTAAACAGTTAACAGAAATCCCAAATTGGACTAGATTCATTTAAAAAGCAGAAATATAGGAACAGGTGCAAAAAAAATTATAAGGTGGAAAATATGCTCCTCGTTTTGCAACTCCCATAACTGAATCATGCAGTGAAAAAGAGCTCGAAATGCTGAAAAATCACCATTCGGATGCTTAAGCCATCCCATAAAACTTCAGTACAACTGGCGAAGCTTTGGTACCCCTCAAACCTGCCAAGCATTTATGTCTACGCCAACACAAACCAATTCAAATTAAACGAACCCAACTTCGACTTAAATTCCATTTAAGTGTTTTCAATTTTTCTCTCTTTCCCTGGTTGTAGTTTTCCACAAAGTCTTAATGACACTCGGCTAAGTTGTTGTTGTTATTGTTGTTTTATTACTTTATCCTTCTTTGTATAAAAATATGTCAAATATTTGACATTTGCAACTTAATTAAATGCGAACAAGAATGCAACACAATGTTAAGTGACACATTGCAACATTCAGTCAACATTTGAACAAGAGTGTACGTACATACACATGCTCGTGAGTATGTGTGCGTATGTGTTTGTAAATAATTGTAAAAATATATACCCGTATTTAGTAGTTTGTTTTTATTTGCATTATGATGATTTTTTTTTCAAATGAAATTCGCAAAAATAAAAAAAAACTGGGAGATACGGTGTTAATATGGGGTTGTCTATTTTAGAAGGAGTTTTGAGGCACAACGAGGCAAATATAAGCAACAAAAAATTTATAAAAAATTAACACCGAAAGCAAAACGCTAAATGATGCCACACATCAAATACAAACTACACTGTTTTGTACACGAAAACGATCTGTAATGAATGTTGAAACATGAAAAATGCATTTAGAAATAAACGCTGCTAGAAAAAGAGAAACAAATTCAAAGAACACTTGTCCATTTAAAAATGATTAATTTATCAAATATGAGCGACTGCTTAATACAGATTGTAATTTTTGTAAAAAAAAAAATAGCAACACAAACTCAAAGTGTTCATTAATTCTCATAATTGTAAATACATTTTATCAATTTAGTTTTTAGTTAATGTTTCTAAATGGTAAAACTTAGACGTTCAGTGCTTTGTTTCATATCCAAAATCCAAGGAAAAACGTTTGATTCGATGATTAGAAAAATAAAAGCGTATTTATTAGTAGAAATACTCGCACAGGTTGGATGGTAGGGCCAGTAAAAAGTGTTATAGTCTGTTGCCCTGCTACACTATAATCTTAATTTAGGCTGCAAGAAATTTTATTTTTTGTATAGATTTTTGAACTGTATTGGCTGAATTTTATTAAGCCAATATCTGCGTTTTGTAACTTGTGTGAAGTTCTCACATTGAAAAAAAAGTTTAATATTCTATTTGTCACTTCAATAAGAGATATTTCATACTGAAAAGAGACTTCCAAGAATTGGAATTTATTTCATTTCGTTTAAAGAATTATTTAATTTTTCTCTCTCAAGTTTATTGGCATAATGTAAATTTTTTAAAATAAAATTTATAAAATTTATTCGGGATATTGTTTTAATTATAGAAGAGAAAAATAGAAACAAATCTTTAATACTTTTCACACCAGATCGTTGAAGTCTACTGATGATTCTGTATTAGGGTCAGCGAAATGATGGACTATGGATAGTTTATTCCAAAACACGAAATTCTTTTCCATTCTTCTTTCAGGAATTACTTGGGGTTGCAGTTATTAAATTTAATAAATACGAAGGATGTCCTCTCCAAATTTTCTCTCTTTAAGGTTCTAATCTGAAAGTTATATGTAGTACCTAATGATATAAATGTCACACAAAGCACATACGAGGGTTGCTAATACATTAGAAATTTAATTGTGTCATCACCACCAGCCAGTTCATGTTACTGCAAATATCTTTCGTTCTCAATTCAACGATAAGAAAGTCTTAATTTTACTAACTGCCAAATATTAACAAAATATAAAAATGTACATCCCAAATAAGCAGGAAATTAAAAAAAAATTATTTACACATCACATCTCATGTCATCAGGAACGATCACATCTCCATCAACTGCTACAGCCCCATCAGCGAAGGATCTATATCAATAAAGCTACTGCCACAAAAAAAAATATTTATTATGCAAAGTTTAATGACATAAATTGCTGGTAGATCAATGACAATCAACCAGAATAACAAACATTTGTGCCAAAAAAAGCAGAGAAAAAAAGGAGAAAATAATCAAAAATAAGGAGTATTTTTTACAGAAATCCATACATATTTTTTTGAATGCTATTCCAAGGGGCTACAACGACTGCAATGCGATAAGCTGCAAGATGCCTTTGCCTTGTAGTGTCCAAAGCATTTTTCATTTGAATTCGTTGATGAACCTTAAGTGTGTTAGTTGTGCCTTCCTGCATACAGGAACGTTTATGTTGGCCAAAAACCAATGAGTATTCAAATGGACACTTGTCAAGGTGCGCTAACAAGCTTTAAATCATATTAAAACAAGTATTTAAAGAAAATGTTGGTAAAGAAAGAAGGAAGAAATAAAAAATCAAGAAGAAGGAAAAAAGAAAACTTAACGACATGTCGCACTTTGAGATGCTCAACAGCAACACTCGCACTTTTAAACGCACTGACTGTTACGAGACAGTTGTTTAAAGAATGAAATCTTTTAGCTGTGCAAAGCGAATTCCTACCGCATTTAAGCATAATGTGTCTGGGTGCCTGGATGTATTTTTGTCCTGTGTCAAAGAATTTTTGGCAATAGCTCTGCTTACAGGGAGATCAAACTCCGAAGAGTTTTTAGGACACTTTGGCTGTCCAGCGATCTACTTTGTCAAGTTCTAGTTATTTGACAGGCCATAAATGTTTGGGATAGTGAAAAATTTTAACTCGCTAACTAGTCCCTGATACTTAATGGAGCTTAGACACCGTCAGTCTCTTATTGACCTTGTTAAAGAGGCATCTCGTATTTCTTAGTAGTTAGAGGAGTTGCAAACTTGCCTCAGCCATCAACAAGTCACGCAATCAAAACTGAATTATTTTCTTTTGCAATCAAAAATGATATAAAGCTGATATAAAATCCCGGCTTAGAAAAGAAATAAACTTCTTTTGAAGACATATACATAGTTTTTACAGTTCACATTTCGGTAAAGTCGGGGAGTCCTACAGTGCAATGAAGTCTTATGGAAAATATTTCTGCCAGACAAACCGGAGATAAGGGAAATTGTATTTAGCAATTTCTACGAGTAATTTCGAATATTTGAAAAGTTAATTCCTTTAGTCCTAATTCTGTAGAGCTTGGAGCTGGTCTGCAAATTCATTTTAAAATTTTAGAAAAAAAATGTATTTATAATTTTTTTTAGGTGATTTTTCCAACTGCATTAGTTAAGTTAATATTTTAATTAGTCTGGCTTAAATGCGAGTCCTAAATTCGTCAATAAGTGTTAATTATATTTATTAAGGAAGAAATATGGAGAAAGCTATTGCACTATAAGATCGGAACAATGGTCTCCTCAATGGTTGCTACTCCATCATTATCAACGTTCAATTGTCCATTAAGCCATGTACCAAACTTATTAAAAATACTATGGAGAGGAACTGCGAGTATAATGGCCTTAGATGACGATTATTATTTATTAGAAGCCATGGCTTTTATACATTAAGTTGTAATTTGTAATTATTTCCTAATCATAATAAATAAAATAAATAAAAAATATTTCATATTGAAATTTATTATTCGGGAGAATATCCCGACCAATCGTTAGAAACAATTATTTTTTTTTGCAAATTGCTTTGAAAAAATGTTTGTTGTAATTCATATGCAATATTGAAATTCTCATATTGTATTTCTTTTATGTGGCATAAACATACGAGGTTGAATGTTATCAAACTGCTTAAACTTCACTGACGATTTGGTTTGAGCAACCAATGAAATGTCGGCATATGAAGAGCTAAAGCCACAACAAACATTTTTTCAAATAAAAAATATTTCTTACAAGGCAACAATCCAAAGTATATGGACTACGATGTGAAAATGTGACTTCTCTTTTACACTAAAAACATCTTAAGTCCTGACTTAATCCTATTCAATCTTAAATGAGAAGTTTTTGAAAACAGATGTTGAAAGGAAAATCCAATTGCAACAGGACATCTGTATATTGGGACGACTATGTAGAAAGCGGGAGCTATTGGTTAAATGATAAGGCAAAACTTATGATTGGTTTTATTTGATGAATTCAGGGTGATCCTCATCGATTACACTTCAAGTCGACTCACAAACCTCCACGTGGTGGTCCCTTGGGGATGGTCTTGACCCCCGCCAAACATCGGCGAATTGTGAGAGGCCTCTGCAGCGTCTGTTCGCCTAGTTGGGGCGGCTACAACCGGACGTCTGTTCTTATACTAGGCGGTTCGCTATATTAAATATATTTTACACTCAGCCAGTCTATTGGCTTAGACTAGAATCCAGCAGACTAATCATTTGCTCATCCGAGATAGAACGATTAACGAAACCTCGAGGACCTATGATTCTTATAAGATCGATGTATAATGTTGAAAGCCTTGGGATATTCCATAAATAAGCTTCTAAATACTTTCTGAGAGAGTAAATACTCTCGGATTACATATTGATATTAAAATGTTAAATAAACAGCTTTATTTTTAAAGAATTAATTAGGAGAATATCTCCAGGAATTTTAAGTAAATATTGTGAAAATAAAAATGTAGAACGAAAAATTAGCAACAGTTTATATACTACATGTGACGAGCGGCCAACTAAATTGCCTATTATCCTTAGAAGTTCCTTGGTAAAATATAACATTTTATCCTTGGGCTAATTTTAAAAACTCAGGCCTCAAATTTATAAAAAAATACAACCATATGCATTTAAATGATCCTTGATTTTGACATTTCACACTTTCTTCTTTTCTTATAAACTTTTTTTTGAGCGACGACGGGCTCTAATATATTCCATTTCATCCAAGAAGTCTACATTTTCCATTAAAAACTATTTTTCTTATCACTAAACAGCTGTTTTTTACATGTAGGAGAATATTTGTTAAATCGCTAACAAAAGCCAATCAATATTTTAGTCAAAAATTAATTGGTGTATTTTGAATCAACTCTTTGCTAAGTTCATGTTAAATTTTCTTTATGCATAGAGCACCTTTTGCATAGTTTGAATGTTGTTACTATTTTAATGTCCTGCCATCACATCATTCATTCCAAAGTAAATGAGGAAACTATTTAAGACAAACAACACTTTACATGGTCTGATGTTTAGTTGACACGCAATGAACGACAACTAATGGATTTTTTTTTCTTTTTGTAACAGAAAGAAATATTGTGGCAATTAAATTTGGAGTGAAAAATATAAAATTAATCTTGATGTTAGAGCAATAGAAAATATTATTCCATAAAACTCACTTTTTATTCATAGTTTTTTGCATTATCATTACTCTACATATTGCATATGTGTTCCTTCTTGCTTTTTACACGGCCTGTAAATGAGCCAGTACTTGTTCCCTGCCGTAAGTGTCATGGGGTTCCAAAAGCGTTACCTCTTGTTTATGACACGCACAACAATAACATCATGTTTAACACATACGAAAATAAAATAAACATTTTTCGAAACATGAAATATGAAATATTTTGGATGACAAGTGTTTTCAACTCTGTACCTAGAGGGCGCCAATGTTAAATATTTAATACGACATAAATCAACCGGATTATATCATCCAGAGGGGATGTTTTTTTTTGTTGTAATTTGATTATAAATTACTATTGAAGCAGCAAGTGCTCGAGGGACTCGGAACGAAATTATTATTTTCATGAAACTAATTTTGCCTTGGTATTGCATTTTATTTCATCTTGTTGAGGAGGAATTTAATTAAATTCCTTATTTATAGTCATTGAATTCGTGGGCGATATGTCCTTTAAAATGGGGAGAAAAAACTTTAACCAATTTTGACACATTTCCAAGACTGTATGTAAAAGAAGTGATTCATTATTTAAGAAGATGAATAAGTCGGATACAAAACTGCTCTTGCAGCAATTATTATATTAATTAGATAAAGAAAAAATTAAGAATTTTATTCTTAAAATTAAAGATAATTATTAGTGAAGATCATATCCATTCAAAGTTAAGATGAACTTAAGCTTAATATTTTCTTTATACAATCACATCAATAATATGAAGAAATATGAGCTCCCAAGAATATCTAGTACAACAATAATAATATTGTAACAATCTAAGATTAACATCCTGTCCTGCGATCTCGAACGTTTTCTTCCGCAAGTGTTCTAAACGACATACAGCTCATTGGCGTTCCACTAAGAACTTTCAATACGACAAGTCGCATGAAAATAAAGGCGAAAGCAAACAAGCATTTCTATACAAATCTAGAAACAAAATTTTATTGACTTTAAAAAAAGCTTTCAATCAATCATTCAATCACTTATTTGTTTGCGGAGGCGGTTTACTAGGGGCGGGGCAATAAGTCCGTGAATTTTCAAATGAAATACAGGTTTTGTATAAAAAAATTTCTACAATTTTTGTATTCCTTCCAAAAAATTATATATTTCTTTGTAAAATGATTTCATTGTCGATCCTTTCGTCCAGGTAATAAAACAAAAAAAGTGACTCGAATCTAAATTCTAAGAATAGGATGGATAAGGCAGCAATTCGTAGCCCAAACAATCGAATTTTGCCAATGGAAACTACACATCTGTGCACCCTTGCTTTATTCTAGTGGAAAAGAACTTTTTTCTTGTCCGAATTAGGTAGTTTGAGTTGCCATAATATTCGTCATTGATTATTTTACACTTCTGAAGATGCACAATCCTCCACGATTCCGAAACGTTTCAAAATCTCGTCCATTTTGCGTTTGAATAACACCAAACATTCTTGCAAAGTTTGCGGACGATGCGGCACCCATCTTGCAGAAAACTTTCTCATACCCAAGTGATCATTCGAAATAAAAACCACTGAGCCATGTGATATTGCCTATAGCTTTTAACATCTTCTCGCACTTTCAATCTCCGATCGCCCACCACCATATCGTGAATTTTTCCAATTGATTCGGTTGTAGAGACCTCAACTAGACGTCTATAACGTTCGGCACATTCCCTACTTTTTTTACCATAAAGTACGAGTATTTATCAAGCTCAGCCTCGGTTTGTTTTTTTTAATAAGGACGAGAAATTTACTTTTTCCGTTTTCTCATCAAAACACGCTATAGTCTCTTGTCAATGGCTGTCAAATAAAAACTAAATCCAGCAGACTTTCTTCAAATTTTAACAGGAGTCCACTGATAGATGCCTCTTGATAAGAGCATTGTTTCCCTTTCAGTTAACACGCGGAAAATGTAAAAAGTCATGAAATTATTCAGACACCCTCATATCTTAATTTTTAATAGCTGAAACAAAATTTTATTTATTTAATCTGGCGAAAGGCACAAGACATAAAATTTGCATTTCGTCGTTTTTTCCCATTCCACAAACAATATGTGAGTTATTAAAAATGTAAAAGAAAATTTCTCTTGATTTACTTTCGAGCTGAATCAAATACTCGAAAGTAAAATTACTTGACTTCGATAAAAAAAAATTTCTTTATTTCGGTTTAAAACGCAGGAGAGAATATTTTTTTTCGTATAGAAATAGCATTCCAATAGCAAAAATATCACAACACAACAGAACAATAAAGTGATAATCCTGCTTAAAATGCGCAAAGTGTTCATATACATAAATATAAATATTCGGCATAAACAGAGACATGAGTGTCCTTTTTAAATCCTTTCGATCATAACAGAGACATTTAGAAACATTACATATACATGAGCAAAACATGAAATATATAGACTACAAAATGTACATTTTACTCTGGTTATTTGAGTATTTATAAACTGTATTTATAAACGTGTGTTGATTTTTTTATATTTACGGCCATTATTAGAAGTTGGCTATAAGCTAGTTGTCAGTCAAAGGTACCTTAAGAGAAAATGAGCATTAAATTGATCGTTAAGGATTTTTCATTGTTACAACTTTCCCGTAAAACAAAGTTATATTTTTTCAATTTATGGCTTTAGTGGATTATTTACCGACTACTTTTGAATGGTTAAATGAGTTTTTAATAAATGCTTTAGCAACTTCGTACAATGCGCACAGATCGGGGAGTGCTGCACTCTAGAGAAGGATCTTGCAGCCATATTGTTTCATTGATAATGTTATTTTATGGTTCGACTTTTTAGGCCTGCACGCAACCTTCGGTGATGCTGAAGGAACACATTTATTTTACTCCGGAAATGGTTTGCCTTATTGCCTGAAACCCTTTTGCTTTCTGCGGCCTTGGGAACGGCAGGCTAAAATTTATATATTGATTAATTTAGTGTCTGTACACAAGAAATAAGTAAGACATAATATAATATACCTTCTTCCCAGGAAGTCTTGGCTCAATAGAAAAAAAAATTATAAGGCTGTAATAAATAAAGTAGAAAGTATAACAACTTATGAAAATGTAGCAACTTCAAATAACTACACCTTGCGATTAAATTTACTGGTAAGATGAACTTGGCTTTAACTTATCGCTTGCGTTTAGTTTAAAGTAAAATTGTAATTATAGGTTAGGTTAGGTTAGGTTGATTGGAGGGGTATGATAACCCATGTCATACGACATACACCTAAGCCAGTGAAGGCTTGTTGTGCGCTCCCTTGAGTTTAACCATAACATATTGACCCAAAGGTCTAGAGAAACTCCGTGTCACTCACAAAGTTCCTTATTTTCCTCCAGCATATTCCCCGTAATCGGCTTATGTCCCGTAAGATGTCACCCCCAAGATATCGGGACCTTATCGTAATTGTAATTATAAAATCCCTCATTTAACTAAAGCCAAGTTATAATTATTTTATTATTATTTACTTTTTTTGTGAAACAATATCTGTTAACAAAAATTAACTCGGGAATTTTTTTCAGCAAGTGAGAGAAAGACATAATCATGGTAAAAATTCAGAAAAAAGCTGAGAAAAGTTTGCTTAATTTCCATAAATGTGAGGAAAAATACAATTTTATATAAAAATAAGTTATTGCATTTACAAATAATGATTTTTTCTGTGTACTGTAACGATAAAATCTCAGCTCAATTGAAAACTTGCATACATCTGTTTAATTTTGAACATGCAGTATGCATCTGATATCTTGAGGGGTTACTCTCTATTGCGATGCGTAAGGAAAATGGTACATAATCGGATAATTGGTACCCTTTATTGAGTTTACGCGCATCTGATTTTTTCACTTTCGCAAATCTGGCAACAATGCACTCTGTAATTGTCAAAATCGTTCGTTAAATCCAAATATCTTGCTCTAACAAAACATCAAACGCATCGAACTAGCTTACGCATCGCAATAGAGAGTAACCCCCTTGGATTGAAAGAAAAAAATTCTCAAAAAGCTGAGATCGTTTTAATTAAAATCTTTGCTGAAACGAAAAACAAATGCTAAAATTTTAAATTTTCTCTTATTCCACTTATCGAATTTATTTACTGTGCAACTCTTATTGGCAAAGTATGAATTTTCAAATTCTAATATTAAAGACATGTTTTCAACTAAATCCCTGATTCTAAGTTAAATTCTTCTAGCTCGTGCTACAGTTTCCCCTCTAAAAATTTGTAGTGATAATGGCAAACTAATTACTTTATGAAAACTTATACACTTTCTAATTGGATGCTGGTTTTTCAGGCATATTTTTTTTAATATTTATTTTGTAGAATTTAATATTTATGGCCACACGTTTATGTGCTGGTCATTAAACGAGTTTTACTTTCAAAATCCATGTTAATTTTATGGCCTCTTACTTTTTATCACCTTTTTTTTGTATGGCTTCCAATTCAGGTATATTTACTCATATGCCTCATACAAACATTCATAGAGACAAGGAATATATGGAATCTATAATTTTTTCATAGAATGTAACGCGCGATGCCAAAATATATAAATAAAAATAAAATTTATGAATTGTATTTTTTTTTCTTTAACAAAAAGTAGTCGCCAGTATATCATTGCACAACTTTCAAGAGGCGGAGTTATAAAAGTTTCAATAAAAACAGAAATTTTTCCTAAAAAACATTTAACACACACATACACACACTATAACAAAATTGAAAAAATTAACGCCTTAAAATAAAAATTAAAAGAAATACAACAAATTATATATTTATATAAAAAGCTAAACAAGCATATGAATTCAACTTGATTCTCTCTATTTTACCAAAAAAAATGCTCTTGTGTCATTACGGAGAAGTGGTTACGTATTTTTTAGATGACGCATATACCCTTAAATCTTTATACATTTCTTTGATTCGAAGTATTTTAGAATATTGTTCTATTGTCTGGAATCCCTATCATTTGGGTCTATCTAATCGCATTGAACGCGTTCAAAAAATTTTTACTAAGACTGCTTTAAAGTTAAATTGGCAGTATGAGCTACCTCCTTATGAGGCTAGGAGAAAGTTGCTAGGCCTACAATCATTAAGCGACCGCAGAACCTGTTCCTCATTATTGCTAGCTTATAATGTATTATCTGGTAATATTGATTGTCCTGAAATAAAAAATTATTTTACTTTGTATTGTCCCCCCAGGGATTTAAGAATTAACCGTATGTTTGAGGAAAGTTGTCTACGAACTAATTATGCAAATAATGAACCTATTGCAAGATGCTTACATTTATGTAATAGCTTAACTCCCTCCTTAAATTTTGATGTCAACTATACTATGTTTAAATCTATGTTATTCAAATATTTCAATTAAAATAATTTTGTAATCTGTAAGAATATATTTCTGTAGATGAATACGTAAATAAATCTAAATCTAAATCTAAATCTAAATGCAATTGAGATAATTTCAAAAGAGAGCGGAATTGCGAGAGGATGATCAAATATCGTTTGTTTGGCTGGCCTTTGCATTTGGCTTGAAATTTATACACAATTCGAATTTCAAATACAGAGCAAATTCGAAGTTAGATAAAAATAAAAACAAGGGGAAATTGAAGCTTCTCCTTAAATTTATATTTGTTTTTTTTTTCTCAGAAGTGAGAGAGTTTATGCAGATAATATTATTCGAAGTTGGGGTATTGTTAGATAAAAATGAGCTTAAATCAAATGGTACAACCTGTTGATTTTGATCGCTTGATCACCACAGCAAAAATATGTATAAATAAATTTGGAAATTGATTAATTTTGAAAAAAATTGTGGTGTATAAAACAAACAAAATTTAAGTAAATTTCACAAAAATAAAATTTCAAGTTTATAAAAATGATGCCAAAAATAAGGAAATTGTTAGGCGTCTCGATCCTTTGTCGAAACAGCAAAAAAAATATAAAAAAGGAAAAAAAAATCATTCCAATTGAGAAATAAAAAATTGTTCCAAATTTTATTTAATTCTTGCTTATGAAAGATCATCCAATGTTCTAATGAAGAAATGGACAAAGACAAATATTTTGGATGATTGAACATACTACAAGAAAGAAATCATAACTTTATTATAAGCAAACCACCAATTTTTTGAAATATAAAATCGGCCAGAATAGACGAACAAAAAAATAAAAAAAATTTTAATTTTTTTATTTTTAAGTCTTGGGCGACTCTTCCCGTGAGTAAACTAACCACAAAGTGAATTATCAGATTATTTTACAGCTGTGAATAAATGATCATGCGAGGTTTTTCTATAGTCCACTTTGATATAAAAAAATGCGAACAAACCAAATTTTATACGAAACTCAAGTGAACAACCGTCAAAAAAAGCTACAAAAAACTTAATAAAAAAAACTGAGCAAAATATCCGTGAAATTCAAAATGTACGATCATCAAAACTTAATAAAGCAGTCGGGCATGTCTTATAAAAATTTTAGGTCCCTTCTTTATTTTTTTCCAATTTCGGTTGATTTCCTTTTGAATGATGAGAGACTTGAAACTTTCACAGAAGCCGTAAGGACATCGTGACGGAAGAATATTAATCTGGTTCGGGTCCTGTGTTACATTCCCTTTGTTTGGATTAGAACTATTTTGTGGCATAAATTGTGCAACGATTCCCTTTTTAATAAGAAGTCGTTAAGTTTGTCGAGAGTTCCAGGGGCAAGGAATTGCACAATCACAATCATCATTTGTTTTGTTGTTAAATCGTCCTGAAAGGGAAAGGAATTCATTTAAAAATGATCTATTTACTCTTCTGGCATTAAGGGGCTCAGCAATGTTCAAAGAAAAAATTATAAATTTTCAGATTTTGTTTAAATTAGAATTATTTTATTGTCTCGGGACTAAGCAAAAAATTTCCGCAAAGATCATTTAAAGATTTTGCTTGCGCGCGATCACGACAACTAATTCCTTTTGTGTTTTTAAAAATATTTTATTAGAATAAATTAGTTTGCCTCGATTTCAATAAATAAATTTGTCAATTTAGATTAGAAATTAAAATTTTTGTTAAGGAAACAAAAAGGAGTAGCCAATTATTACACTAGCGGAATGGAACAGAACTGTTTTCCATGATCAACACACCATCATCAATAGCGTTCTTTGCAACTTTAAGCACTTTTTAGGGGGCTGTTAGTATTTAAAGCGGTAATTTGAACTTTAAGCAATGAGGAGAATAGCATTTCGCCCCAACGCAGTAGGATACTGTAAACAGACCGACTTCAATACGAAGAGCCAATCGAACAGGTTACAAGACCGAACCATCTATGGATTATTTTGAAGCCCGATATAATCCATTTCTATTATATTTTACTTCCAGGAGAGATTGAAACACCTTTTTAAAACATTCTTTGGAAATAGGTTCCCAAATTTCGGAGTTATGTTATAATCACTATTTCGGACGGCCACTTTGTTTGTCCTATTTCCACTCGAAATTCTGTGAAACGACACTACAAGCTACAATGTAAGATAAAATATTTTTTTCTTGCAGTTCCGTTCTGCAAGTGTAATAATTGACTTCTGCTCATCACAAAGTGGACAGAGGTGTCGCGAGTCGGAAAATATTGTATTTTTTATCCATCCCGTTCTAGTGCGATTTTCATTTTCTGGCGGTATAAAATTTCAAAGTATTTAGAGCATAAAGCATAACAAATTGATCCCTTACTCCTACGACATCGGAAGAAAGTCTGAGCTTTTTTTACATTAAAATCATCAACTCTGTGTACTTTGTGCCCCATACCTCTTCCTCAATGAAACAAAATAAAAACAATTTAATAAAAACTTAATCTAAATTATTAAACTCAGTAATCAAAACTAAATAATTTCAGTAAAATATTTTGAGCCCGACCTATTAATTTCGATTTAGACTATATAGTAGAAATTGCATAAAACTAAAAAAAATATATTTTAATTAAAGAAGAAGGCAGAACCCTTTATAAGAAGTGGTGCAAATACAAATATAATTTTAACAAATTAATATTTTTAACAAATTTTTAACATGGTGAAGAACTGTGTGACATTACGCGCTATGCTACTGAAATTAAAGATTATCCCAGTTCATATGTGCCATTTCATGCCATAAAAATTTCATTCTCATATTTCCGTAGCGCTTGCCGTTGACTAAAATTACGTCTCCAGCAAAATTTTCGAAAAAATTAGACAATAATGTGACCACTCCAAAATCTACAAAAAAAACCTGTCGTTCTGTGTGGATGCATCGCCTTCACAACAATGCGGAAATTTTCATTCTTGCCATAGCTGCCGAGATGGAAATGATCTTTGATAGAAAATACGACCATTCGGTCCATATTAAATGTCGGATGGCTTTGTAATATATTCCAGCTTTATTCAAGCGGAAAGCTACTGATTTTGATCTACATATGTGGAGATATAACACATACTAATAGTCTATATTTTGGAGAGAAAAAAATCTATCAGTGCCGAAATAACATATAATTAAAAAAAAATACTTGTATTTAGTCCTCCCAGCCTTTTGCATTCTGCTGGAAAATAAGTAATGATTTTTTGTATTACCATATGCTGGGGTTCATTGCCTCGAAATATCTCGCAAGGAGAATTTAAGATCGGCTTCAAAATTTTCAGTTTCTCCAACTTTAATAAATGCCAGATGTCAAAAGAAAAATGTACAATGAAAAGGATATAAAATAAAGAGAATCATTTTTCAATCGATGTTTTTCAATTTTAAAAAAGTCTTTAAAAAATAGAAAACTATAGAAATGACTGATGATATATCGCTTTTACTGGAATCTGCTTTAATCGACTCGATTTATAAGTCCAAATTTTTCAAATCGTTTTTTCTACACTTTTAATAACAATTAAATTTCTATCAATATGGAATAAAAATCATATTGATATTTTAGAACGAGGCGTAATTTTCATAAAAATAAAAACTCTATTGTCTTTTTAATGTTTTTTTTTTTTTTTTTTTTTTTTTTTTTTTTTTTTTTTTTGTAACAAAAAAAATCAATCGGACATGGAAACGTGTTTTATTGTTTTAAATAATTTGATACGTGTAGCGTGTCAAAGAATGGAGCACAAAAATTTATTAAAGCCAACACCAGCAGTTTCAGTTTCTACGCTGAAATGCATTCATGCAACCAAATAACAGTAACGGAAAATACAAATACAAAATAAAAGATGCTGCTAATAGATAAAAATTAAAAGATTCAACATTGATGATAAGCATGACGATGGAGATAATCACACTGATGTTGATGCTGCTGCTAATGATGATGATGGTGATGAGGATGATGATGATGCTGATGCTGATGATCACAGATAAGGGCATTAATAACATGCAGCACTTTTGAATGCATTTATTATTAAAGCACGTAGAAGGAGGGTAATAAACGATTAAACACTTGTTTGCTGTAGCAAGATGCCATGAATTAGTGGCCTAAGGGTAGAGTCCATAAAACCATGCAACATTCATGCAATTGATAATGTGCATTTTCAACTGTAGCAGCAACAGCATCTGCTTAATAATATAATTTAAATTGTGTTTAAAACAATAGACTATTATTTCCTGATTAACACTTTGGGGATAATTTTTATGATTTCTTTTTTGTTTTCATCTTTTTAACACCATCAGCAACTTGCACATACAGAAATACACATACTGTAGTTTAATACAATTAATGTAAAAATAGTCATAGTTTGAAATTGAAACCACAAAAAAAGAAAACCTCAAATCTCAAGTCAAAGTTATGCCACAGATATGGCGCGTGCTGTTAATGCAAGGGATTGAGAAAAAAAGTGTACAAAATACATTCATGTTGCGGATGGAACAATTTCCATATGAATGAAATGATTAACAATAAGTTGTTATGAGTACTTTAAATTAAACGTGGACCAATTGAACAGTAATTGAAATTGGAAAAAATTAATTGAAATATTTTAATCGCAAAATATAGTCCGGGCATTGAAAACATTTCACTTTGGAAAAATTAGAGGAGACCTAGATTTTCGCAAGAGCCTTTCTTTTGTGGGTTAAACGAATTCCCAAAATTCCCCAAATGACTTTACTCAGGTTGAAAAGGCACAAAATAATATTAAATGCTCGAGTGCCACGTAAAAAATATCACTTAATATTTATTTATTGAACTGCGGTTGTAGAGAATTTGGCTTATTCTGTTCATGCCACAAACAGGATTGATTGAATGTATCACGCGATGGATGGTGTAATCAACTTAAAAAAGGCAATCCTACGAATAACGTCGCTGATGGCTGGAAAAAAATGGAAGTCTAGGAAAATAAGTAACGAGAGTTTGATAAAGTTGCTGAGGGAAATGCAGTCTGAAGACTATGTTGTCAGAACTCCTTCACTGATAATGGATAAAATCCAAAAAAGTGCTATAAAATTCCTTCTATTTTGTGTAGACATTTACTTACAACAAACTCATGCCACTTTGCCAGCCATCTATTGAGCCGCTTTCTATGGCTTATAACCATTAAAAGTCAATATTTTGCCATAATGGCATGTTAGCGTATATGGGGGCCATATTTTTATATCAAATCTTTTCAGTTCATATTAAATACGATCCTTCAATATATTTCCCCTAACTGTAACAAGACAATAACTTTAGTTTGTTTTTAACGTGAACACAACCTTGAAGTCCTTATGTGTCAATTGTACTCACCCCATAACATGAAAAAATAGAAGTGGAAAAGACGTTATGAAGCCATAAGAGCAAAAAAATATTTTTCAATTGTCCAGCAGCTGGAACTTTTTATCTTAATATTTTCAATTGATCTCGTCAAAAATATTGAAACTCACTTGTTCCCAAAATACTGAACACTAAGAATCCAAATTTTTAAACATCACTACCTTTGCAATAACACTACTCCTTCTAAAATAGTTTATGCAATGATTGCACTTCTCAAATTATAAGCAACTAAACTTTTTTTGTTGCTATTTTTGCATAAAAAGCACTAAACAAGCTAAGCTGCCTCAAATGCTGTTATTAGCATTTACAAGTATTGCAACTACAACAAATATATGTACGTATATGCAGATATGGAAAATGGAATTGTGTAATTTTTCTAAGTTTTTATTCTATATTTCTAGTTCATAAACTATTAAAGGAAATGCTCATATGAGTACAAAAACGAAACCAAGAATATTGTATGTAACTGATGTCTGCCTAAAGTAGTATGATGCATCGTCCTCATCATCATATTTTTACTTACGGATTTCTTTGTTTTGTGCTCAACTCGAAAGCAAATCTTGTTGTTAGTTTTGGTTTTTTTGTACACGTTTCTGTACTCACTGTTCATAAATTGATGCCATCCAGACGTAGAATGCGAAAGAGGACAGGCGGACAGACAGACAGACAGAGAGACAGACAATATGGATAAAGAAATGTATGCATATGAAAGGTTCGTTGATTGTTGATTACAATTGTTTGCCTTTTGGCGAACGACATTTCTACTTCATATTTTCAAAAGAATAATTTGATGCTAAATCGTACATGATACGATCCTTGAGTACCCTTCTTTCAACTAACGAGTACATCCATCCATCCCTGGGAGGGAGAGAGAACTCATACGAAATTTTGTGAGTAAATCCTAGGTCTAGTCTGAGCTTTATTTTATATTTTATATGAAGGGAAAATTCTCAGTTAATACCAGCCAAACCGATATTATCTAGGTACCTTAAAGGGGTTCTTCTAGCCCCAGGACTTTATTTATATATTTTTAAATACTTACCGTCCACCATTCGCAATCTATTTATTAATTATTTAAAATAACCTTCAGCAATTCTGTGTTTCTATAAATGCGAAGGATATTTTTATTTGAACATTTACATTGAAAACAATTTTGTCTTTGTTTTCAATATAAATGTTAGAACGAAGTTTTCGTTTGAGACGTACAGGCAGTAAGTGCACTTCCTTCGAGCCAGTATAAGATGAAGAGTTACATCAGAATCTCTTTAAAATACGAATTTTGCTCGAATTCGGTGATTCTTCCTAATGTCTAGTTTATATATTTCTTTAATTTATTTTCCCAAGTAAACCATTCGAGAATTACTGCAGTACAGGAATGTTTTTATTAACTTCTTAAGTTCACAACACGATAAGTTATTATAAAAATTATCCTCTCTTTTCAGTGTACCCTGTGATGGGCTCGTACTCACAACCTTCTGTCGAATAGAACTTCAAATATTCTCTGGTCTATCAAGGAGTTCTACATAAAGAATGAAATTATTTATCATAAATAAAAGGGCGCGGTTTCGTATTTTTTTTATAAATCCAGTATGTTATGAACGAAGAAAAAGCTTTTAGAATATTTAGTTTTTTCTTTTGTTAAAGTCAGGAAGAGTATGAACTAGAATTAAGGAACTATTCGCGAGCTAATCATTTCTTATACTTATTTTTTTTACTAAAATAAAATCTAGTCTAGTTTAATTAATATATATTTTTACTAAATTTTAGAAAATATCGGATTACCGGTTTAGTGGTGGCAAAGCCGACGATCTTGCAAGGCTATCAGCTGTTAGATATCTGTCATCTTAAATGTTATTTATTTAGCAAAAGGTTTGACGTTTACGAATATGTATCGCTTAACAAACCAAAAATAGCATAAAAATAGTTAAAACTTACTTACAAAAGTGGTGGAACAAATGTGACCAGTTTTAGTCGAAAAAAATTTCATTATTACTGAGTGATTATGGTCGTCATAATCGACCTACTGTGCAAGGCATTGGCAAGATTATCAATAAATTTTAAGAGACTAGAAAGATTAAAGATGTGGTCAGGCCATGTACATCATTAAAGTGTGCGCTCTGCCGAAAATATTGCTTCTTTTAGTGAAAGTTTGGTGGACAGTTCGAATTTTTAGATTCCTCGGATTTGCACCTCCATACATATAAAGTCCAACTTATGCAACAATTAAATCTGGCTGGTCATTCACAACACCATAGATATGCTGATTGGGTGCTAAAGGCAACAGGCTTTCAGTGCTGATTTAAAAAAAAATTATTCAGCGATGAATTTCATTTCGCACTCGATGGTTACGTCAACAAAAAACAAAATTGTCACACATGCATCTTGGAGAGCACAGAAGTCATTGTGATAAGGCCAATGCATCCAGCAAAAGTGACTCTTTAGGGCGCATCATAGTCTGGAGGTGCCATTGGGCTCCTCAAAAAAAATCCTGATTTAAAATTTTTATTTCAAAGACTTTTTATTGTTTAATAAAAAATAAAAAGTTTCAGTATGAAAATGGTCATTGTGAAACTTTATCCAAAATAATCACAAAGTCATACTAAAGCCAAACTTATTAGAACAAACAGTTCGCATTTTGATTTCAATGGTGAAAGGTTTAAGTAAATTTGTCTTGGTTTGAAGGAAGTTTCACTTAAATTAAGGACATCTTTGAGCAAATTTTTTATATTTTTTACTTGAGTTTTAATAGGTCTTTTTTTATTGTAACTAATATCCAACAGATTTGATTTTATATGACTTTAAGGATTCAGTTTCGAAAGTTGGTAACATCCTTGGTTGCTTGTAGTTCGTTATAAATGGATTATCGAATCTACAAATACTTGCAACACCTGACGTAGAGTATTTGGAATTCACTTCCATATACATTTTATAATTCTATTATGACTTGAATGTTTTTCTTTCTTTGTTTTATATTCTGTAAATTACTTCTAAAGAGGGGAGGGCATCCATTTAAATTTTCCGCATTCTGCACAAAATTAATTTTATTATCTGGCGCGTAGTTTTTACTTTTTTTATTTGAGTGTAACTGAGAGTGTTTGCGTTAGTTCTCTGTTTAGATTCCTGTTCATTTGATTTTGTTATTTTTTTTACTGAAATTAGTCTCTATTACGTGGAATTATTATTATTAGCAGCTTAGCGCCTGGTTAAATCTATTTCAATATTTGCATATGGTTTTCTTTAGGTTCTTTATTATTATTTTTTTTCTCCAACAAATAATTCCTTGAGATTTGGAGCAAGGAAGTCAGTTCATAATAATCAAAAGCGTTATGAAGATTTATGATTCAATTTACTTAATATGTGTCATTTTAGTATTACAGAAATTTCTTTTATTTATTTTGGAGCAGAAAAGAAATTTAGAAAAATTACAAAATCTTTTGTTATCGGTTGAAGCTTAACGATGTGATTAATAGAGTAGTCAAATCAAAACAATTGTTTAATATTATAAATCAATAACAACGATCTCTAACACATACGATCTCTCTTTTAAATGACTCATAATATTAATTTTTATACGCAATTATAAACATTAAAATATTTGTTATTAAACCCTCGCATAATAATGTTGCAAGCTGAAGTAATGTTAATGGCTTCGAACACAATTTGTGGCATATTGTCTATAATGCAGCAAAACAACATTAGAGAAATATTAAGTGTAATAATACTTGTATGAAAAAATATAAAAAACAGATTAAGTTGGGAGAGTTTTGGGTCAGGTTAGGCCTAACAGGTAGCTTTAGCTCACTTGGATCCACGATGTGGTCCCTTTGTGATACCTACGATAGATAGATATTGGAAAATGGGGTGCAGAGAAGTAGAGATCTGTGATCCCCTAATTACTAGTCTAGTACAATAGTCTAGTCACTAGTCTATAAAAACACCGAAGGGAAGCCTTCGCAGAGGTTACACACACTTCATTCATAACAACAAAAATATATGTAGCAGGTAAAGAATACGAGTATACATTTTTGTTTCCTTCTTCCCGTGAATCTTATTCAAAACAGTCCTGATGTTTGAAAGATACTGATGACATGTATGGCGGCACCGAAAATGTGCACATGTTCCCTTAGCCACTAGTCAAATATATGTATATTTCCTCTTATTTCCAATCAGAGGTGTTAGAAAAGCATCACAGCATGCTCCCATCTCCGTTAAAAATCACAAATTTATCGCCTCATCTTTAATAGCTGAGTGTTGCATCAAAAAATGTTGAATTGCAAATGTTCAGGTATTAATATTTTAAAATTTTGTTGCAATACAGACTCAAAAATTCTTTTTTGTTTATTCGAAAAAGTATTTTTATATAAATTTAATTGGCTGCTTGATTGTTAAAGATTAACAAAAACGTAAGGCGTTCAATTGTTTCACATTAAATTTTCAATAAGAAGAAATATCGGGTTTTCCAATAAAGACTTTAAAATTTTGACAATTGATAGCGGCCATATTATTGAAGCAACACCTGTCAAATTGTCTGTCACTTATCAGTCCGATTTTTTCCAAAGTAGCAAGGATAGATATCGGTTTCAACAACACGTGCAAGTGATAAAATTATTTTATCTAAATGGATGGTCTGTTCGGGAGAGGTTTCCTGCGCTTTGCCCACATTTTACGGTCGCCATAATTGTTCTACCCAGAGGACTATTCGCAGCGTGATGGATAAATTTAAGTCACTTGGTTGAGTCAACAATGAATCAACACCCAAACGATGACAAAAAAGATCTGCCGTAAACAGTGCCGCCATCCGCGAGAGTGTCGATTTCGCGTCGCTTACAAGTGCTCGGCCTTTTGTAGACCACAACTTGGAGAATTTTTTGTCGCGACTCAAGGCTGAACCCGTACGAAATTAAAATAACTCAGAAGCTGAAAATAAACAACCATAGACAACGATGTGTGTTCGCTGAATGAGCAGTTGGAAACTGACCCTAATTTATATCAAAAAATCATCTACAGTGAGGTCGAATTTGGGACGACATGAGATCCAAGAGCTTTCACAGCTTCCCGAAAAAAACTCACTGCTTAGTGTAGATTTTGGGCTGGCGGCGTCATCGGAATATTTCTTTAAAAATGACATTGGTCAGCCCATAGCAGTCAACGGCGAGCGCTATACGTTGATTATGACCAGTTTCTATTGGCCTGAATAGGGTGATATGGATTCCAACGACATGTGGTTTCACCAGGATTGCGCTGCATGCTACACAGATCATAACACATTGTACATTCTGCACGAATGATTTGACGCCATTTGGTTATTTCACCTGAAAGTGATGTAAACTGGCCAGCGGGATCGTCTAATTTGATAACGCTATACTTTACTTGTGGGGTTTTCTTAAATCGCTGGTCTATTGAAATAAGTCGAAAACCACAACGGCCCTCAAAGCCAATATAACCCAAGCCATCGATTAAATTCAACCCGATTTATGCGTTAGAGTCATGAAATATTAACCATTTCTAATAAGCTCCACCCACCAAATCTGCAACAAATATTTTCACGATTTTACATTTCAAATATCATCGACATGCTTTCCCACTTCGTTTTATTTAAATTTAAAGATAGAAACTCTTAATGAAAGACCCTTTATAAATCAAGTATGAGTAATTGATCACTTCTACTCATATGAAGTGAAGAGTTATAACTAAATTTTAAACTTTAAATTATAATCAAGTTGAGCTATTCGCTGTGTGCGTTGCACCAGTCAGTAATGATTTCTACAATTTGAAATCAATTATAAAGCATTTTAGGTGAATGATATCACCGTATACTGAACGAAACACTAAATAAAATAAACTTGAGACTTTCTTAGCAAATGTTAAATATGTTGCTTATTAAATTCAAGATCACAAGTTAATTTCAGGATCTCATGGTACGAATTTAAAAAGTATAAAAGAGCGGAGGATACACGTTGCTTGTAGCGTAGGTTAACATTTTTCTAAATCCGCGACGAGGGAGTTCATGTTTTCCTTTTTAAGACAGTGTGGCGGCCATAGAGCAAAGACGACGGAAATCTGTTTCAGATTTAGTCGTGAGTAAAGTTTTCATTTTATTATTCTCGCCTATGATGGAGAATATCATTGCAGATGCGTTACCTTCCTCCAGAATGACTTTTGTCCCTCTTTTAATTTCTTTGTCAGTTTTTGGCCAGTTTGTTCACAATAAAAACAAACGCGTGAACTTACAATCTCAAATGCATTAAATTCTAAATTGGAATTGAGGATTTTATGGAAGTAGATTCTGTAATTCCCATAAAAAAAATTCAAGCTAAGAATTTAAAAAAATTAAAAAATGTGGCTTTAGCTCTTCATATGCTGACATTTCATTTCGTCAGTGAAGTTTAAGCAGTTTGAAAACATTCAACCTCGGATGTTTATGCCACATAAATCAAATACAATATGAGAATTTCAATATTGCATACGAATCACAACAAATACATAATCATAGTAGGCTTAGAATGTTTCTATACAAACAACACAACAAACAATTTACTCAACGTGAGTCTTTTTTATTTCGCTCTGTGTGAAGATAAATTTCGAAATTTATAACCCTAGACACGAACCAGTTGTCATTACATGACAAATCTAGGAGTACGGATTCCAAGTGGAACTATGTTTACATTGTTTGACACATGCTAATAAAAAAAATATATTCTAGAGAGAAGGATGATCGTGTTTAGGGCGCAAAATTTCCGAAACTTTTAAGTTTCAAAGATTTTACTTTCTTAAAATCGTACCTTCGAGGTAAGAACATTAATTTCCCTTAAAAGTTTTTAAAGTTTGAAAATTTTTTGCGTAACTAAAAAAAGTAGTTGTTCAAATTTGCTGAAAGCTGCATCCGATTACCTAAAAGCCATAAGTTCAGGGCTGGACAAATTAAAAAAGTTTAGTGTTTTCTTTATCCAAAATAAATGGCATATACAGATCGAAGTGGCAGCTAAAGGAATATATTTTGGGTCCCATGAAAAGTTAAGAAAAAATGCCGAAAAAAATTTTCATGCCCAAACAGTTCTGCTTTAAAAATTTTTAGATTTCATTCTGAATGATTTGAAGAAATTATCATTTATACTTAAACTGGTATGTTTCTCTGCTATGCCCGAATGAAATTTCATTTTTATAGGACGTTGAAAATTTTTTAATTTATTTCCAAAACATTTTCATTCCGCCCCACTGTAGAATCCCCTTGCTGGCTTTGAATATATGCTGAAATCGGGGCGTTTTATCGCTAAGCATAAGAACTATTAACTTGTCCATATTTAAAAGATATTAAACAAAACGACAAACTATTCTCTCGCTACAAAGATCTAATTGTAAACATTCTCTGTTCCATTTAAAATTCACTTCATTCGAAAAGATTAAGCCAGAACTGATCGTAAATTCTCACAATTGCGCTTAAAAGCTCATAAAATCAAATTTCATTCACAACAAATATCCACGTTATATATTTTTAATTTCAGGCCATAAAGAGTTGTTAGAAAATAAACATTTTGTTTTTCTATTAATCTGTCATAAAAAGATCAGCTTTTGGCGAACTATGAAACTATTATTTTAAGCAGTTGGGTTTTATGTCAATAAATTTAAAAAAATTAGTTTATATTGCGTTTTTATAAAAAAAAAAATTATAAAAATTTAAGATTCTAACTTTTTTCAAGATTTTCTAACAAACACAATGATGTTTTACATAAAAACTATTTAGCACCTCTAAATACTCCATGTAGTTAAAAAAGAATTAAATAATTATTAGTTTGAATTTATAGTCAGACCTTTTATTGGAGGATGGTTTTCGTGACTTAATTTTTATTGCTTTCGATTCCATGTTAGAAATATTGGTTCGACACAATATTTGACCAGGCTAATGACTTTGTTAACTTTTGTTTATAATATTCTTGGCAATTATGGAATTATTAAAAAAATTTACAAACAAAAATTCTACTGATTTCATTGGAGTGCTAAATGGATTATTTTTATTGGAATATATTAAAATAATGTTGCTGATGAATCTCTCCTTAAAAGGTAGAAAAGAGAAAGTCAGTTAAGCAAAGCAAATCGCACAGTCTGCTGAGGCCAGTGACAAATTTTCAATGACAAACAAATTTTAAGGCCTCTTAATAGTCAGTTTTTTCTTCCAAATATAGTCCAGAAATAAGTCAAAGCTGATGTGTAGTTCTGTCAAACGTTCCTATTGGCTAGACACTCAGCACATTAATTATAGATCTTGTCTTCCTTGTCGTGGGAAGCCAGCACAGTGTCAGTCTGTCGTGCGCTCTAAATCAACTAAGAGATGACAAGCAATCAATGGCATGACATGAGAAGCTGCATCATTTAATTTGTACTTGACAGTTATTTGATAGCAGACTACCGCCAGATGTAAGGAGAAAATGGAAAAAATTTAATTTCGTGTACTCTTTAAGCATTATTTTTTGCGGCAAAGACCCATCACTCAAATCAAGGCTAAGCTAAGCCAAACTAAACTAAACTTTTTTTACTTAAGGTCGTTGTGGGCGTTCAAGTACAAAAGATGCCGAACTTCCTGGAAGCCCAGTTGAGGTCTCTACATCCGAAACAATTAAAATAATTCAGAGATTGAAAGTGCGAGAGATTGTGGCAGCCATAGGCTCCTCGCTTTCATTTGAAAGGATAACTTGGAATGAATGAAAAAGCTTTCCACAAGATGGGTGCTTACAATCGACCATAAAGGCAATCGTATGACAGCTTTGCAGTAGTGTTTGGCGTTGTTAAGCCGCAATATGGAAGACTTTATACACCGTTTAATAATCGTAACTGAAACACTAGATCCACAACATACCAGAAAGCAAACTGCAGTCAAAACAATGGGTTTCTCAGTGTGAATTGATGTTAGAGAAGCCCAAGATGCACGCGGGTAAAACAATGAAATCGGCGAAAATTATGCCAACTTACTGTGTCGACTTAATATGGATTCTAAAAAAATGCCATCCCATTTGGCCCAGAAAAAACTAATTTTCTGCCAGGACAATGTGCGGGTGCATGCACACACATGAAGTTTCCATGGCGAAATGAACCATACGACCTATATTCCGAATTTACCACCGAGTGACTATTTCCTGTTTTTAAACATGAAGAAACACTATACAAAGTGTATAGAGTTCAAAGGAGATTATATTGAAAAAATTTAAATTATTTTTTTATACAGAAACCTGTGTTTCATTAAAAATGTAATGGACTTATTAACTTGTCCTCGTATTTTTTTTTTTTTTTTTTTTTAAAGGATGCTTTGTTATGAATGACTTCAGGATATTTGGTAAAACAGATGGTTTATTGGAATGCAATTATTGGAAAGGGAAAGAGGGCTGGTACGTGTGCTTACCTTTAAAAAAAGTCCTTATTTACATGCACGAAGAATTTCTTTCTTTATAAAGAATTTTTTTTATATTAGGTACTGCCAAATATTTTATACATGGACTTTTTAAAAGCATATATTTTACTCCCATATCTGCACCAAGTGGCACATAAACTAAACGAATGGCAGCTGTCATTGTCATATTATAACCCCAAAAATTTTAGTTCTACGGCATTTGTATTAAAATTTATGGCATTTTCTTTTGCAAAACAAAGTGTAACATTTTGTTAATTAATTTGTAAACAAAATTTTGTGACGAATAAATAATAATAATAATAATAAATTCCTTTACAGGATTACTTGCTATGTTCGCGGTTATTAAGGAACACTGGGCCCCCTTTTTCTCTAAAAGAGCGAAATGTTTATCCTATTTTTATGAATTTAACACAGAACGCAATATCTGACTTAAACTCTTTAATAAAACTTGACTTAAATGACATACTTTCTTGTTGCTGGGACCTCAAAAATAAGAAAATATGAAAACGCTCGTATCCTGTAAAAAAAGTTCCTCGATTTTATTTTTTTTACAGAAAATAAACAATTATACATATTTTTTTTTAATTTGAAATTGGTTTTTAATGGGTTCCATAATAATATTGTAATATGAAAAGTATAATAAATAATATTTATTTTGTGACTCGGTCCGTAATTGATGAAGTTATGACGAAAAAGTGAAAGGAGCGTTGCGTTATTTTAATTCTATGCCTTTTGCACGAGCAACAATTTAACTTGAATAATTTGACAAATATTTTTTTTTATAAAAATTAAATAAATAAATAAAAACTAAAAACGAAAATAAACAAAGTAAGTCAAAAGCTGACCTTCGTAGACTAGTAGGTAGTGTACTAGACTCGTAGTGCGAAGGTCCCAGGTTCGAATCCTGCCGCAGAACTCTGGCAGTTTGTGTCTGATAATTAAAGGGAGCGCACAACAAGCCTTCACTGGCTTAAGTGTATGTCGTATGGCATGGGCTATCACATCCTTCCAATCAACCTAACCTAAGTCAATTTTATAACGAATGCCCCATATTTACTGTAAACCAGGCTTTTCCCGGTCACTTTTCATTGAGGTTAGTGTAATCACTATTGAAAAAAAAAACACACACACACAACGGCTTGTAAATTTTTCATTTAGGCTCTTATAAGCTCTTAGCCTTAATATAAAATATTCTTATTTTTTTTTTAATCTACCAATTATTTCTATAACTAGACTTTGATTCTAGACAATTTTTTATTTCGTTAAATCCTTTCGTAAGCCATGTATTATCGTTTTAAATCCTGTTTATCTGGTTTCATTTACAACAAAAGCACAACATTCTTCCACATCTGAATAGAAAAGATTCTTTCTTCCTTTTGCGTTTTTACATCGGTGTATATGCCGCTGCTGCCACAAAACCCTTTTGAATCTAGCAAACGACTCGTTATTAATAAATCCTTTGGTGTCAATAAATAATGCAACTTGTTATTTCCCTTTAGGTTTTCTTTTTTTTTTTTTTTTGTTTATTGAACATTTTTTCCGAAGTAATAATTCAATAAACATGTCAAAACGTAACGCAGAAGTTACTTTTGTCGTGAAAGAAAAAGTAATAACAATAAAAACAAAAGTATAAAAGAAAATCAAATGGTATAAGTCGACTCTATTAGGACGTACAACAAAAAAAGTTTATTTATTTCAAGATGAAAAACTGTTTTTGTATTCTGAATGCCTTGTGAGATCGAGTGTCGCAAAAACCATTTTGAATCGTAAAAATTTCACATACCACATAAATGTTTGAAAAACAGACTAAGTCTGTCATAGAAAAATCTAATTAATACTAAATCTGAGATCTATAGCAAAATACAAAATCGAAAATGTTTTATTGTGTGTCACGGAATCCTTTTGCTTAAGTTCAGGGTTCTTTAAAGGATTAGAACAAAAAAAAAAAAAAATTGGGAACACTACAGGAACAAAGTTGCACCATATGATACAAAAAGAGGGGGCTCGACTGTCTGACACCTTTTATTTGAACACATCTTATAAAGACGAGCACAAGCCTCTATCTTCTCTATCTGATTTCAAGATCGCATGACTGACTTTTTTTGGCATTTTGTAGAGGAAACACCTCAAGCCATGAATTGTATTCAAAGCGGCAATGCTGTCGCCCTTTTGCAGTTTAGCACGTGTGACAAAAATAACAAAATTAAAATTCTAACATGGCAGAGGACATCAAAGTGAGACATAATTAGCAACATTTAACATTGCAACAAGAATCTGCCACAACAAACTTCTACCACAGCCACAATGCAGCTACGAATCAGACAACTGTCCGACATACAGATATTGAAAAAAAGGAAAATCATACAAGCAAAAATAAAAATTAATGATTTAATTATTAAGGTCCATAAGAAAAGTGCTCTGACCATCATGAGCCATCAACACCTGTTGGCCGTGCCTGTGTGAGCGACGTTGAAAGTAATGGTGACTGTGTTGTCGATGACGATTATCATGGTGAATGTAGCTCATGTTTATGAAGATGTTGCAAGCAAATAAACAAGCGGCAATAAATTTAATTTGGAATGGAGCCAATAACAAGAACAAATTAATAAAATATGCAATAATTAGTTTGCTGAATTCCTTCCATAATTTCCTTACTTCTCACCTTTTTTTCCGACCGAGTGTTAAAAAAAGGTATCCACAAGAGTTGCTTTTAAGAAAATAAAAATAAATTTTATCGTTAGCAAATTAACCCATTTTTTATTTATATATTTTTTTTGTATTGCATTAGAATTAAGAATTTATGGCTTTTAAAACGTTACAAATTTTAAGACTTTGTTATCGTTTGTTTTCGTGGGTTTTTATTTAGTATTAGATCAAGGCTTAAGGCAATTTTTCAAATTGGTTGGCTTGTGGCTGTAGTAGCCTGGACTTGATATGTTAAGCCACCATGTATAGACACACTTGTCAGCGACATTCCTTGAATTCGCACCTGGTCTTTAAATACACAAGAACAGGGAGCTTTAACTGAAGCAAACAAAAACTAATACAAACACACATCGAACGTGACAAATGCCAACAAATCACAACAGCATTTATGGCTAAAATCTACAGGGATGGTCCTGTTAACTTTTTTATAGGGGGCCAATTAAATTAAAATTATAGTGTTCTCTCAATTAAGGCCTATACATATAGACACTTTAATAATAAAACGTTATTCTTATGGCTTAAGGAAAAAGTTAGTCATGACCCATCACATTTTCCCTCCCATAAAACTCATGATTAGGAAAAAAAAAGAACAAATTAATGAAGTCACTTTTTCATTACACTGTACAACAAAAAAATGCGTCTCTAATAATGTGATGTATTATGAATGATTTCACTTCGATTTTCGAAAATTAAATTTTCATGAAATATTGGCGTTATGATATTTTGACTAGTTTCGCGATGATGTTCATATGATGTGTGGGACTTTCCGAACTCTTATATGGCTGATACGGTCGGAATACAATATGTGGCATTCTTCACTTCACTTGGATGCCTTGAAAATGTAAATCCATTCGATGGTGTAAAGTTTTGAGATTTTGAAAAAATTAACTTTTAGATTTTTTTATCGCTTCTCTCTATACCAGAATCTAATCAAGTTTTAACCTGTAAATATATGGACTGGACGCAGGCCAAGCCCGAGACAAGGGCTGGAACCGCACTCAAAAGAAAACCACAGCGCAAAGTAATGCATCGCAGCGGATCCAGGGTGCAGCCATTTCTTGATATAGAACATAAGGCAGTTTTTTAAGTCGATATGCCAACATAAGGAGACCGCGGTAACACGGACAGGTAGTACCTACTGCAGTTATCCCTTCTTTTCCGAGAACAACAATTAAGTTAAAAATCTTCAATGGAAATCTATTGATTCCTTCGGAAGACACTATTGTCGAAATATTTATATTTCTTAACCTGCTGCGCAACTGATCATATAAAAGTTGATTCTCGTTTAGTGAATATTGAGGTTTCAACGTCTATGCTGGATAAAGGATAAATTTTTATTCAACGGACTAAGGAAAGTATATGATGCCCCACTCAGTGACACAATCAAAAACAACAGGTGTCATTCGTTTCAAAATCCTGCTTTATTTTTTAAAAGCTTTTCGCTTGATATTCTACTGATGTTCCAAAAATATGGGACTTCACAGGTTATACAAATTATCTTCTAGAGCAGTTTCTTCTTTTGCAATCGTTGTTAACCCCATGAGCATTTGTTTGACAAAATTTCTAACAATTTTCTTTTTAATTTCGTAATTACCTGTTCGTTTTATTAGGAGTCATGTAAATTTTATCAGACAAAATTTTCTTATATATATTTATAACATTTTACAGTATAAAGTGCAAAGTTTATGAAGTGGATTATAAATTAGCCAGAAAAGTTTCAACATTCTTGAAAAAAAAACTTCTTTAATGCAAGTCCATGTCGGTAAATACATTTCTTTTAAAAGAAAAGAAAAATATTAAACATAAAAGGCAAGTAGACAGAAAAAACCCCAAGAAGGTGGTTAAATGAACTCTCGAAACCCCAAAAAATATACGTGTAGTTTTAGTCATCAAGGAGATTACAAGGTTCGAAAAATATTTTGAAGAAATTATAAGAATTCCCGATTTCGGAAACTAAAATAAATAATTGTTGTCAAGTTGGTCATACTTGTAAGGCTATCGGGTTTTTGACAACAATGGCTTACCACCAAAATCAGTTTCAGTGGTGAGATTAGGTTTTTTTATCCCTCGTTCAAATTAAGAGATGATACCATAAAAAGGCTAGCAAACTGATCGATGTCCCATTGGATAGATGAGGTGAATATCAAATTATGTACTCAACCATCTTTGCCACATTTCAACTGGCTTGTAAATGTCGATGCAGAGACACAAAATAGCGAATTAATTAAACCCAGAGCTATACGTAACGCAAGCAAGCAAGGGCACGGAGAGTGCCCAGTACTATTGTAGTGAACGAGCATGCCAACATCGGAGGCCGATAAAGCTATCGAAAAATAGATCAACTAATGGGCTTCCTGTTAAGGATGCTGTAAAGCATTAAATCCGTAGACAGAGCAGAGCAGATGATCTTACGAGATAACCTGCCCGATTTTTAGGCTAGCTTGACACAAATATAGCAACAAGAGGTGTATAGCCCTAGAAGGGATACCATAAGGTGTCCATGCCTCCCTTTTAATAAGTTCTAAAGGAGCAGGCAGAATGAAAAGAAGAAGGGGACGCTTGCCTACTACTGCCCGAAAGAAAGAAGTGGCTTATATAGTCAACTTATGTTGCAAGGTATGGCAGAAATGTACAGTTACGATCCTAAGAAAAGAGCAAGTTAATTCGTTAACCAGGGCTGGTTAATGTAATGGCCCAGGATGACCTTTTGCACTGCGACCATTGTTGATCTATTGAGCTTCCCCTGTCCCTAACCGTCCAATACGTTCGCAAATAGGATCAGCTCCTTCAATGGGAATATTAGCAGATCCTCTTCACTCAGCGTATATGCATGTAGAGTCCTGTGTCTTCTGTGGCAAAATGCCCCACAATTTGCTATCAAGTGATCCATCGACTCCTCATCTTCACCGCAAAATCTGCAGATGTCCGTGTCAGATAAGCCCATTCTGTATAGGTGGGTTTGCAGGTGTAATGGCCTGTGAGCGCCCCTGCCAGTCTTAGAGCCAGATCCGCCCTCCCAGCGTCAAAGCGTAGAAATTTCTTGGAGCGACATAATCCATTGATGTCATTCCAATGTTGTGCAATCCTGGACGATGTCCATTTAGAAATCTCCCCCTTAAGGAGACTTTTGTTGAACCCAAAAGAGGGTGGGTCCAATGAAGTTCCCCTCAGTCCCTCTCCTCGCACAGACGTCCACCATCTCAACCCCAACAAGGAACTTTTATAGTTTTTGAAATTTAAGTTTTCGAGTTATTTATTTCTACTTTTTATTATTATTTGTTATTATTTATGGTTTAACTAATTAACCAAATTTAAGGAAAATACTCGGAAAACTGAGTTCAATATTGAATAGAAAATTAATTAGGGATTGAATATTTGTAATTCTAAAAGAAGCTTAATTCATTAACTTTAAAAAATAAACCAAATACACCAAAAACACTTTTTAGGCAAACACTCTTATCACTTCAAATACGAGTACAGAAAGTCGGGCAAGCGCTAAAACTTTTGTTTGAGATGCCTTAATTTGAGAACTTGTAGCGCCGCTACTGACCGATTTTATAAATTAATAATCAAAGATGTAACTCAGACACCCTCATGCTGTCTTTGTATCAAATTGTACATCAATTGCAATATCTGTCACGTTACAATGGACCTTATGGCCTCCGGGTGTAGTCGCAGCACTCGCTACAAGCTTCCCTGATAACTTTACACTAGCCGTCTACACATATGGCTGATTTATTTCAAAATTGTTTCAATTGCTTCTGAATGAATTGTTTACATTGTTTAATGAAAGCATCTCAGAAATCTTCATGCAACATTATGTTGACCACATACATCCTTTACTATGTTTCCTAAGCTACATCTTATATGAGTTTGTCAATTTGCTGCTGCACGACATCATAATGAAGTGTTCACTGGGTATTTTCTTGCTTCTATCTCCACCGTACGCGTCATGGTGTTGTCGTGTTGTATGGGTCTTTGAATTTTTAAACATGTTTCAACATATTTCAGAGCGCATTTTTGTTTTCTTTTTTTTTTCTCAGAACAAAATTTTCTATGTTTCAGTGGCAACACGCAATTCTATTGTTGAGCGCCAAATAAATACAATAATACGAAGAGCTTCCGTTTTTGAACAATACGAGTACATCCAGTAAATTGTAGCAAATGTTTAACTATTGTAAGCAGCAAAGAGAGAAAATTGCTATAAATGAAGGATATACAGCATATACGGGTATATGTAAGAATAATCAATTGTTTAACATGAATTTAAAAAAAAGATGTATAAAGGAAGACCTGTAAATCCCTCAAAAAAGCAAAAAAAAAAATAGAAAAACGCACATCATTTGCTGCAAGTGACCACAATGTAGTACGTGTATGAAGGGGTATGAACATTAAACACATTTTCCAAATACTCGAACTAAATACATGAATACCCATCGCACACGGTATATATTTTTTTTTTTATTCGACGACATAATTCAGCCTCTTTGGTGTTTTATTTCTTTAAGAGGCTGCAAAGAAGTTGGGCAAAAGATCAGGGGATTAAGAAATGTTTATTTTTGTTGTGTTTGTTAGCTCGTGTGTATGTATGTATGTGTGTATATGCTGCTGCTGCTGCTAAAATAAACGGTTTTGTCGGGTGGTTTAGCACGTTTTTGGTAGCGCGGCTTTTGGGTTTTTGGTGTTTGGTGTTTGTTAAATACCGCTTTTGGTGAGCGCAACATGTGTTGCATGCTGCCAATGTAATTCATTCTTTAAACACAAACAACAAATGTCTATCTCTTGGCCAAGTGTTCGTAATGTACGCTTTTTCTTACATATTAACTTTTGTATCCGATCACTACAATATAAAGTCACAGTTTTTGTTCTATTTCGACTTAAAGTCAAGGCTTTTATATTTGGCTTAAATGTACATTTTTGGTAGGATAGAAATTGTATCTGCATATTGGCATTACCAAGTGCATTACCACTTTATTTTTCTTTTTTACTGCTTCTAAACAGAATGACATGAATATTTTTCTTTCTTTTTTCATGAAATAGAGTAAAAGGTATATTTGTGTACCCGTACAAGCTCGTATGTATTTTTAATCCAAATCACGCAATTTATTACCGTTTAATAAATCATCCATGCAACTTGATTAAACTCAATAAGGTATTAGACAGAAATGACTGATACATTTTAACATATTATAAATATTTTGAAAATTTTTAATTTATACTACTTGCACACAAAACGAGAGTCAGACAGACAGACAAATCTGTATATAAACATACATACAAACTGACATTCTTATTGATTAATGGGAATCATAGTTTCATGCAAAAATTTTTGGTTACATTGTGGAGCCACATGCATATTTGATAATGACCAGGTGTTGGTTTTAACTTAAAAAAAAAAAACAACCGCATATGCCTTTACAAATTCATTATACTTAATTTGAGTGAAAGAATGATTATTGTTAAAAAAAAGTAGACAAAAAATTATTATGAAATTAATAGAATATAAAAAAAATTATGATCTTATATTTCCCTTGTCCTTAAGCAAACAGGACAACTTAACTCCTCGACTTATACACGAGTTTGGTCAGACGTTTTTCGATTTTGCTTATAATTTCAATTTGTAGCAAATTTTTCTAGTGGCTTGAGACTACAGGTGCCCTCCCCAAACTCCCTTCTGTTCTGTTTAAGAGCGAAAAAGGAAACAAGAAAAAAATTAATAGAAGGATATTTATAAAAATAGTCACACTTGCTGCACATGAGATCTAGTCAGATCATTGTATGTACGAAAAATTGCACAGTTTAACTATTTTAGATGACAATTCGTAAATATTCAAACAAAATCGTTAAAATGGGATACGTTTTTAGGAAAGGAATGAATATTCCTGTCATGAAAATTTTATATTAATGAACAACTATTTTCACAAAGGGGGAAAACAAAAAAAAAAACGGAATAAAAATTGTCATGTCCTTTCGATTCGAAAACGAAATATCCACTGAAAGGAAAATTCTACACAGATCGACACAATCTAGACCTTAAAAATGGCTGGATTGTTACTGACAATTTTCCCACATCATATGCGTCTAGCATCACTTGGCCTACCATTCGTTGGTAATATTTGCTTTAATAAAAGAATGTGTCCCCATAGAAATGAAAAACATTCTTAACATCCTGTTCTTTTAATTTAATTTGTCACTTTGTAGCATTATGAGAAAAAATTCAAAATATTCATGTCCAGGAGGTCAGCAACATTCGGAAGTTATATATATTTAAATTGTTTAGCATCTCATTATACTAATAAATTCTGGGACATTCTCCCCAAGTATTCCTTTAAACAATTAGTGTTTGCAAAATGTGTTTGTTTATTGTGGCTTTAGTTGTTCATAATACCGACGTTTCGTTTGTGGCTGAACCAACTCGTCAGTGAACTTTAATCAGTTTGAAAACTTTCAATCATGTATGTTTATGCCAAACGAATCAAATACAATATGAGAATTCTCTATTATATATGACTAGTTGACCCGGGCAAACCTTGTTTTGCCTTCAAATTTGCACTAAATCGACATAGCAATTATTGTTCAAATAAAGGTATCGGGCTAATTAACCCCACTACACGCTGGTCAAGGACCCAACGCCCTCAGCAAAACGCAGCATAGGGTTATCGCGCTAATCTCTATTGGGCAAAACGCAAAAAACTAAATATTGGGCCATCTGTCGGACGAACTTCAAACTACACAGAAACACTCCTCACGTCCCATAGAACATGTATATAAAGTTTGGTCAAAATCGGTGCAGTAGTTCTTGAGTTACGGTGCAAAAACACACACAAAACTAAGTATTGCGCCATCTGTCGGATGAACTTCAAACTACACAGAAACACTCCTCACGGCCCATAGAGCATGCATATCAAATTTGGTCAAAATCGGTCCAGTAGTTTTTGAGTTTAGCGATCACGAACATACACATAATTTTTATGTACATATAGCTGACACCGTCAGCTCAAAATATCTTCGGAACTGCATAACCGATTTAAGAGTTTGATATCTCGTTTAGAAGAACATAACAACGGCTTTCCAAAAAAAGTAAAATAAAATAAAAAAAGCACACAAAATAAATATATGTATATGTCATTGGTGGTGCAATATGAAAATTGCATTTTGCCACGCCCCTCCGCCCACAGACCGAAAATAAAAAATCGGACTTCACAGTGTCACCCGCCCGAGTATTCTGAAGGTTCCCTGAAAATTTCGTCAAAATCGGCCCAACCGTTTTGGAGCCATTACGTTACATACATACATACATACATACATACATACATACATACATACATACATACATACATACACACATCCAATTTTATATATATAGATAGATAGATTATTACAAAATACATAATAGTACAAAAAACAATTTATATTCGATGTGTCTATTTCATGCTTCTTGCAACATGTATACAATAACAATGGTTAGGTAGGTTGATTGGAGGGGTGTGATAGCCCCGGTAAGATGTCACCCCCAAGATATCGGGACTTAATTTGTGAGAAGGCGGGGCATTGGCACAAATAGTGTTCCAATGTTTCGCTCACCTCCCCACATGCTCTACATTCATCTCCTCCCTCTATTCTAGGCTTGCCAGATGGCCGGGAATGAGCTTGATTGTCAAGATGTTTTAGTGCATGTCAAGTTTCAAGCTCAAGCAATATTTTTCAAGCTGAAATTGAACATTTTCAAAATTAAAATTTGCAGTTACATCGTTACAAAATTTACAGGTTACATCTAAAAAATTTCTTTTTTTGGCAGTAAAGTTTAACTGTTGGCAACATATAATTTTATCCCTGTACCAACACACATAATTTGACTCATGACTGTACTTAGTACGAACTAAGTCCATTTTTTTCCAAATTTAGTTTTCATTGAATTGAATTCGAACGGAAAGAATATAAAAGGTTTTTTAAAGTAGTTTTATATTTTCTAAATAAATTTTGTTATCTCTTTTAAATAATATTAAGAAATAACTTTCTATTTTTGTTGCTTTTTTATTGTTTAAAACATAAAAGACATTTTTTGGCGCCTACTGTGCATACAAATATGTATGTTAAAAATATACAAACGTACATTTATAAGTAACGAACTGAATGAATTTTATGTAATTTTCCTGTAAAGAAATGACTGAATTGTTGAACTGTTTTATGTTATTCTTGGTTTTTTTTTTGTAAGTAAACAGCCTTTATTTCTGTTTTTAATAAATAAAGAATTTTTAATAAATTAAAAAATTGATATTATCACGTATTTTTAGTTTTTAAGCAAATATTTCAATTTGTCCAGTTCTCTTCTTAAAATCAAGCTCATTTGCACTAAATGTCAAGTTAGTGCTCATATTGAATCTGGCAACCCTACTCTATTCCCATGCGTTTAAGATATGCCAGTAGTTGAGAGTGCCCTGTGACAACTCCCATTATTCTACTTAGTTCGGGCTTGCTAAGTTTTAGCAGCTCTCTCGTTCTTCTCTAGTCCAGATCTCCCCATAGAATTTTTGTATTGATTCCATGGTTCCGTTATTCCTGAGAGTTGAATGGGCTCTATGTGTCCAATAACAATAACAATAATACTGTGATTGTGTATTTTGTAATAATCATATACGATAGAGAATTCTCATATACATACGAGGTTGTATATATTCAAACGCAAGCAGTGTAGAGATACTGACGACTTGCTTTAGCGACCAATGAAATGTCGGCATACGAGTATGAACAGTTATTCATACATTTTGTAAACTTTATATGTTTGAACGAGTGAACCATTCTTTTTTAATGCAATTTTATCTAGCAACCGCTAGTTTTTATAAATACGCCCGTATGTATTTAATTTCTATATGAAATAATTAAATTTGCTTACAGATTAAATAAATTTGCGTTTGTTTAAACTCAATTCTCTTTTGAGAGAACGTGTTACAAGTCAATTTAATTGTTAATCGCATTAAGAAAATCGCTTTTCATTATTTAATTTAGAACAAAAAACGAACAAATTATAATGTTTTATATCTTAAATTTTAAAACTTATCAGGGGCAACTCTTCAAAATTAAATCATGTCTCCTACAAGCACACTTTCTATCAGGACTTGTTTTCACTGTATATTTACCTTAACGCTTAAAAGACTACCGCAGTGGAAGGTAAAAATATATTAAGGACAATTAGGAAATTTCAATTTGTTTTTGTTCCTTCGATCCAGATTGCGATTTTTACTAAATAAAACTGACCTTCGTAGACTAGTAGGTAGTGTACTAGACTTGTAGTGCGAAGGTGTCAGGTTCGAATCCTGCCGCAGAACTCTGGCAGTTGTGTTTGATAATTAAAGGGAGCGCACAACAAGCCTTCACTGGCTTAAGTGTATGTCATATGACATGGGCTATCACATCCCTCCAATTAACCTAACCTAACCTAAATAAAACTATTGTATCCTTTTCTCATAATCGTAAATCTCTGTTTTTTTCTCAATTTAAAAATCAAGTCCATTCATATAGAAATTTTTGTTTCATTCAACGTTAATCCAATGGGAGATGTTTTGACTGATGATGCATTTTTTACACTTTCCTGTAATCTAGGAAGTTAAACATTTAAATTAAATTTTTCAAAGATGTCTTCGCGAGAACGTTTTACAAGTCAATTTAATTGTTAATCGCATTAAGGAAATCGCTTTTCATTATTTAATTTAGAACAGAAAACGATATTACCTTTCGAAAAAATTATTTTATATCTTAAAATTGTAAAAGTTACCAGGGACAACTCTTCAAAATTAAATCATGTCTCCTTCAAGCACGCTTTCTATCCGGAGCTTTTCTCACTGTGTATTTACCTTAACGCTTAAAAGACTTTATTTAAACTACCAAAGTGGAGGGTATGTAGTTCAAATGAAGAGAAGAAGGACAATTAGGAAAATGCAAATTGTTTTTGTTCCTTCAATCCAGATTTTGAATAAAAGTTGCTCATGAGAAATTATTTTTTAAGCTCTACTAAATAAAACTGACCTTCGTAGACTAGTAGGTAGTGTACTAGACTCGTAGTGCGAAGGTCTCAGAATCCTGCCGCAGATCTCTGGCAGTTGTGTTTGATAATTAAAGGGAGTGCACAATAAGCCTTCACTGGCTTAAGTGTGTATGTCGTATGACATGGGCTATCACACCCCTCCAATCAACCTAACCTAACCTAACCTAAATAAAACTATTGTATCCTTTTCTCATAATCGTCAATCTCTGTTTTTCTTTCCAATTTAAAAATCAAGTCCATTCATATAGAAATTTTTCAGAAAATTTTTGTTTCATTCAACATTAATCCAATGGGAGATATTTTGTCTGATGATGCATTTTTTACACCTGCCTGCAATCTGGGAAATTAAACACTTAAATTAAATTTTTCAAAAAATGGTTAAAAATGGTTTACACCCATCATAAAGTGAATTACGACTAACAACTTTAGACTTTTAAATAGTTTATTTTCTTAGTGTGCTTCGCTAGATTATTATTTAAATTTTGTTTTTCTTTATTTGTCATAAAAAATTGGCTCTTAAATGATGGCATTTAAGTTCAGGGCAATGTTAACTTATACTTATAGTCATATCTGCACAATAAATTATCCGTGTCTCTTTATGCTTCATGTGGCGTCAACACACCTTTTCTAAGCTCCATTCCAGTGCACTTCAATTCAATTAAATTCTTCCACATGTGTCTAACTATACTTTCAAATTAGGTCTATAAAGCAAATGATTATGTACAAAAGTTTGCTTGATATTATCTTTAATATACTAAAGATTTAATAGAAAGGGCTTAAAGCGCTTAACCTTGTTTATATAAATTATTTGTAGGACAGATTGATGTATAGAAAAATTCCTTTTTCATAATGTTTGCAGTGATTTGTGTTATTTATAAAAAGTTTTGATTAAGAATAAAATATTTCCTTTATGACCAATACTAAAAAAAGATGTTTAGTTCTCTACTAAGTTAAGTTAATTGTTAGAAAGATGCTAGAAATAAAATAGGCCGACACACGCACTATGGATTCCGTACATTCGCTCAGCATTTAATACAATATTTGTACACATTTTTATTGTCTACTTAATACAATTGCCAAAATACGGCTAAATATCAATATAATATTACTTGTTTTGTAAGTGGCTTAAGTTTTTAACTTCATATTAGCATTTGCTGTTGTATTAGCCAGAGTAAAACACAGCAGAATGTGTCTGGGAGTCCTTCATGACTCATTCGTTGAGTCAGGGATGTACGAATGCGTATGAGTTGAAGCTGAAATCATACTTATGGGAAGCTCATTCATAAAAATGTCGTGTGTACAGAGATTTTGTGTTTTGCGACAGGGACGGCAAGGGGATCACCCAGTTTCATTCCACGGTGTACGGCCTGTAGTAAAACTTTCTTGTTCACAGGATACAGTTCAGCCTAAATATTGCGTTATTTTGTATTTTGTATTTTCTACTTTTTAAAATATTTATTGTTGCAACGTTCTACATCTTCTGAAAACTTTAGGTTTCTACATATTACAGTTTCTAACAGACAGACAGACGGACATTTTGCGTAACACAAAAAATAAAATTTATAATTTTTATAGTTTTGAGCTTGAACTTTTATAAAATTCATATTTACATCACTGAATATGCTGCACAATGGGATAGGAATATGTAGGATCTACAATAAAAATGGGGAAATAATCTACAATAATTATAAATTTTTGATACGAGGGCAGGTATCTGGACAGGAGACATCAGTCAGTTGATACCTGTCAGAATTCCAACAAGCTGCGTCGTTTAGTTTGTGTTTGACAGCCTTCGATAGCAGACTATCATGTGATTTAAGGAGAATATGGAAAAATGAATGAATGTCGTGTGCTCATTAAACATTATAAATAATTATTAATAATTAGATTTAATTAATAATTAGATTTAATTAACAATTAGATTTAAACATTATTAATAACTAGATTTTAAAACTAAAACTATTGTCATAATCGACTCTACTTCAAAACGATTACTTTGAAATCGATATGTGTGAAATCCCATGTGATATATATATATATATATATATATATATATATATATATATATATATATATATATATATATATATATATATATATATAATTTATACTATAAATTAAAGTGAAAATATTACGAACCCCCATCCATCCCAGGGCGAAAAATATAAAAAAGTGTCATGCTCTGCGATTTGTTTAACGATTAAACAAGAAAACTTTTCTTAAATTTCATTTAAATGTTTGATTTAAATAAAAACGCAGGAGAATGTTACTCAAATAGATGTAAATTTATACACCAGCCATTTCATGGCAATTTATTTTATGAATTATTCAAATCAATACATTCTGCTGCGTTTCCCTGCGTTGCACTCGTCTTGTAGAGTGTTTGTTCTTGTTGACCAGATCATCATCTGGCTGGGTGAACTTGTAGCCAAAGCTATTTGTCCAAATCAGGCTTACGGCTAAATAGACAACGAAATTTTTGAATTTTTTTCTCCTTCTTCTCATGTTGTAGTTGTCGTTGTTGTTGTTGCAATATTTCTTTTCGCACAGCAGGTATGAATGTTAATCCCGACTCCAGTACAAATATAAAACATGAAAGATGAGTTGGTTGCATTTAATAAATTTTATGAAAATAAAAACTGGTTGAAAGCTGCCAATATTCATTCATTCATTCATGTATTTATTCGGTTCTTGCATTCAAACAAATAAATACTCGTACTGCTGATGCCAACGATTCTTGTTAAATTTTGCAACAGCCGGGGTGTAGTTGGAGAGATGTTGAGATCGTGGAAATTTCTTTCTCAAGTTACATGCAACATTAATCCTTGCAAACATATTAAAATTATATATTTTTTTGTGTGAGTCTGCATGTATGTGTGTGTTTTGAATGCGGGTGTATTTTTAATATTTATTTACTTTTTATTATTTTAATTCCTAGTGATGTGATGGCAATTTTTTTTTTTTTTGGTTTTTTTAGTTTTGATTGGTGTTGGCAGTTTTTTAGTTAAAACTAGATTAATTGCAAGTCTGGCCGAATAGAAGTGATTCCTTTAAAGTGTTTTATGTTCATGGTATTAGGCTACCTTTATTTGTTTTTTGGCAGTCTCCTGACTTATTGATATTTTTATATTTGGTCCACCAGAGAAAGACATTTCTTTGGAGAATAAATAGTATAAGCCGTTGGTTGGCATTATCCTTCTAGAATTTTTTTAGTGTCCTCCTTAATACTTAAAAATACCCATAGAAGAGTTATAGCCGGGTCGCAGAAAATTTTTGCAAGTGTACCCGAAGAAATTTAATAGATCAGTAGCACTTCTAAGAAGCAGTCCAGTTTCTGAACAAAACGATTGCCAACCGATTGGGAATCATATAGGAAATGTTAAATGGACTTTTCCTCCTTTTTCTCAAATCTGCTCCTGCACTAGCTATCACAGGGAAATCGTAAACTTTCAAACATACAACTGATCAGACATTGCCCTCTAATAAGGTCTACCATGATAAACAGCTACCCCTTGTTCAGTCATATCGCGTTTTAGTTAGGGCCGAGGAGTCTAGGATATTCTACAGTGTAAGATTACAGACCACCTAAGTTCAGTCTTCTTTAGCGTCGACTCCTTAAATCTAGTTGTTGTCAGGTCAACCAAGAGAATATAAACAATGCATTGGGAGGTTATTAGGTTCATAGCCGGAGCCTGCTTTTACCCTCTCGTCCACACTCTTGTTGCCTTGGATGCATTCTAGACACATCTTTTTTTTTTTGCAACTGGACCAGTACTCAGGGGATGTCACCTATTTATGCAGTGCATTGTGCTGGAACTAGGAAAATAGGATAGGGTGAGGAGGACAGCGGGAGTAGTGTTTATGGATATTCGATTTGAATCTCTCCACGCTGGGTATGGCAGGAAAGACATCTGCAGGGAGCTCGTTCCACATATGAGCCGTTCGATCAAAGAACGAATTATTTCTGTAATGCGTAGTGCGATTCGCTGTTATATCGACCACAAATGGATATGCTCTTAATGAGGAACGTTTTGCTCGTAAGTGAGAGCGGATCTCGGGAATATGTTCCCGTACCTCATTAGAGCACAGTCCATTGAAGTAACGATAAAACAGCGTAACACATCCCACGTTGCGACGATGCTCCAGCGAGTCAATAGAGTTGGCTACACTATTGTCACCAATGAGTCTTTTCGCGCTCTCCTGAACTCGGTCCAGTAGCTTCGAAAGAGACTTTGAAGCACCGGCCCATACATGAGAATTGTATTCCATTTTCGGCTGGATGTAGGTGGTGTAAATAGTGAAGATATCAGAAGGGGGTGAAGTATCTCTTACACCGTCTTAAAAAACCGAGGCACTTGAATGCTTCTTTGGCGATATGAAAAATGTGCTCAGACCATCGAACATCGCACTGAATTTTCATGCCCAGAACATCAAGAGCTTTTGATTCCTCAATATTTATATCACCCATAATTACAAATGGAGCAGCATGTACGGTCATACGTTTATGCGTAAGCATACAGCACTGAGTCTTCCGGGCATTGAAATCGACCCGATTCGCATGACCCCATTCGGAGATTGTTGCAAGATCTTGATTTATTGATTCGACCATATTTTGCCTCATAGTCCTAATCTCCAACGGACTTGGCCTATGGTCGAATGAGTAAGAATGGCTAATGCTGCTGTCATCTGCAAATGAATAGATAGGGTTGGAAGTTTTACAAAGTAAGTCATTAAGAAAAATGAGGAACAGGGTAGGAGAGAGAACGGAGCCTCGAACTAAGAAGCATGATAGCGGCTGGATAAACTATCCGTAAAGATCTCGATTGAACTGGACTCTGAAATGAGTCCTTGAATTCTTATAGCATTTTCTGATAAAGCATTAATCACTATAAATCTCAAGCCTGCGTTAAACCGACAGGTCAAGATCTTCAGAGAATATCCCCGATCCAGTGCTAGTATTTATATTGAAGACGTCAGAAGAAGTTGTCCAAGTTCATGACAGCGGTCATTTCGTAGGATGATGCCTGAAATTTTCTGACGTCCCGAATTCAACCATCGATCTTGTAGATATGTAATTGATATTTATAGATATCAAGGGGTATTAAATAGATCACTGTCTCTAGACTGGCTTAAGGGATTCGATCTTACTACACCAGCAATTGTGAGACATGCTATCCTTTGCTTTCTGTTGAGCGTTAAGAGATAGATATGCTCTTTTGTATTCTACTTTCCAGCAGACAAGTGATCCTTAAATGATCATATATATACTTATATGATATGCGGCTTAAGACTCTATCATTTTTCATAAACCTTGCTTGGCCTGTCCTTTGCATTAACTTTCCAAGAAGCAGGCAAATTGAGGAATTCGATATGGATCGAAATTTTAAACAAAATTTAATTTGAAATTGTATTGAAATTTCGTACGAAATCGAATGCCGTAATTTGCCCCAAGATCATACCGAGTTATGAATAAATGAGTTATTGATATCAATAATCGAAATAAAATCGTAAGAAGTCCGAATAGTAGCATTTCGCATTCAAAGTAATTTTTTGATATCGTGATATCGATCTAGTGTGCCACATCACTTTAAAATTCATAATCACCTTTAGAATTGAATATGAAAAGTTTTTCAACTCAAAGTGAATATCGTATTGTTGCGAAAGGACATTCGACTCCTTTCGAAATATAAATCAGTATATTTTAAACTATTAAAAACAGTTTGCAACATCAATTTTACAATCGCAGACTTTTGATTTATTTCGTTATTTTAATTTATTTTCACTTTGTCCGCTAGACAAACACTTGTTAAAGACACAAAGTTTAAAAAAGTCCGTGAACTATTGCATGTATTTGTATTTTTTTTAATTTCTTTTATTGGTTTTATTCGGCTGGGCGCTATCGATTTGTTATGAATTATTACTTCTATGGCATTTATACATGTGATCAATTTGTGCGTTAAAAGTTTGCCTGAATTTCTACATTCAACATATTTCCGGTCTTAAGTCTTTTTTCGGTTTAATTCTTTTTTTTTTTTTTTCTTACTAAAATTTTTTTCTGTTTCTGGAGCTTGTATGAAAATAAAAAAAAAATTAGTAGTTAAACCGATAGACCACATGGTTGGTATGATAAAGTTTAAGCCATTCATATAAAATGATTGATTTAGAGCAAATGGCTTAAGAAAACACTGAGAGAAATTAAAAATTGGAAAATGAAAATAAGACATATATTTTACTTTAAAGGTAAATCAAGACTTTTAGTGGAAGGTAATACCTTAAAAAACTAAGAAAAATTGAAATTGCTGATAGCGAATTGCGACCCTCTACTTTTCCTTTTTGCCCAAAATTATTATTAATTTTTATTTTATTTTACATTTTCATGCATTCGTTATTGCCATCTAATGGGTCATACTTTGGACTAACTCAAAATGGAATGGAAGAATTTTACTCATACTTATAAAAGTCAGGGGTGGAGAAAATTATTTTACTAATGAAATCAATCAATTGTAAAGCGTGTGAGTGCCTTGCTGCGATATTGCAAAACCAACAAAAAATTAGCGATTGCAACGTTCAGAGCTTCGAGCACACTCGTTTCATTTGCTAGGTTGGTTGGGCAGCTCTCAGCAAGTGTTGCGAGGAGACTCGTAGGCCATAAGGCCCACGGTGATATATTTGTTATACTTCAAACAAAAACAAGATTAAGACAATTTAATGGTTCCCAAAAAAATTTCTTTAATTCATTTAAAAATGACTTGAATTAAAGTTATTTAAAACAGTTAATTGCTTTCAGTGTATTAAATTTTTTCTCTACCTCAAAGATTATCTCTGTTATGCATGGTTGCTGTCAATGATCTTGTTGACTTGATTGATTTATACTGTGTTGTAAATATTGTGTTCTTTTTTATTTTCTATATATTTTTTTCAAACTTTTCTTGAAGAACGTCTCCCATTCTGCTCAATTTTGCCGATCGATAACTGACAAAAATGAGTTCATGCACGCAGTTCAAGTTTTTTTTTAGCTTTTTCGTTCACATGTAATTAATAAATCGCCTTAACGACAACCAAACTCAAATTATAATAGAGCGTTAGGAAAGGAGATTGTAATAAACTCATTATGGCCATCTTTCACTCATATCGTAATTGGTGATCACTTGTTCGTAGATCGTTCCATTTGGTCGTTATAATCTGGAAGAAAAATGTTTCTCACATGTTTCTGTTTAAGAAAGTTTTAAAATTCTTTGTACAACGATTGTACAAGAGGTAAATTTTTTAGTTTTAGATCTGTGGCAAAATCATCAATTTTTATAATTTTTCGATTGGAGTATTTGTTACACTCACGCTGAAATACTTTTTTAGATTTACAAAAGCTATTTATGTTGAAAGTTATTTATTTCGCTTGAAAACCAGGTTCGTGGAAATTATTATTGTAGGAATGGGTGTTTGGCATTTCGTTTTCCAATTCTTTTATATCATTTTTGGTGATCATACAAAGGATGAGCATACATGATCCTTTACCTGCCACATTCATGGAAATTTAATATGTCCGGTAGGCACCATAGCTGCTGCAAAGAATATCTTAGAATTTATATAAGCCACTGCAGGGAAATTACTTATTCAAAAAGAGATTATTTCCGCGTACTTTCCATGTCTATTTGTGGCAAAGGAATATGTGGATATGAGCCTAAAGTAACAGTAACAAAATGTTGTACATGGATTGTAAGCTGCATTTTGAAATTGTTGGTAATATTTATCAATTATTTGTTGCTTAGTTTTATTCATGCCACTCGATGTCACAAAAATCCATAAAATTTTTTCGGCCTAAGTCTTCTTTGTCTATTTCTGTCCAATTTCGTTCCACGTCAAAGCAGTGGGCATGGAACTTAGATGTTGTATTTGGAATGACTTTCCGCCATCGTATGTCAAATTTGGCTTGTAAACATACTGGGTTCGGTGTGAAAATGGCACATAGCAGTAACCGATATGTGTTCAAGCCATATTTGAAGAGGGATGATGGAAAACCATTCGAAATTCAAGCCAACCCTGTCGAAAGATAAACACAATTTTTGTAACAATTGATGCCATATTTTACCAATAACATACCAAAACTTCCTTAATGTTTTAAATGTTCATTCGTCTCTGGCACAAGCAAGTGTTCTACTGAGACTAGATAGCACGACCTCAGCAGCCGACTAACAGGCCCATTGTATGAAATAATTTGTATATAAAATGCATCTTAGAAAAATTTAATTGATAAATTAATAAACTTCCATAACGAGCAAGTGATGTTTACGCATTTATTTGTTTTAAGACGGTAGTGCAACCAAACACAGCGTAAATGTCAACTGAAAAATTGCTAATAAAACAAAGCAATATTATCAGTTCAAAGATATGGACGTTCGAAATAAAGTTTTTATATAAAAATTATCCCAAAATCAATGCAATATTTGAGTTCGCCGCCATTGTTGCAATATAGTGTTGACAACTGTGAAAAACAATTTGACAGCTGACAGTTCACGATCTGTAAACATGGAGCATTACACGTTACAACAACGTGTTTTTATTATGGAAAAATATCCTAAAAATTATAAAAGTGGGACGGCCGTAATGCGAAAATTTCAAATAAGAAGAGAAGAAAAGAGATAAATTAAAAAAAAATCAGAGAAACTGCTACCATTTGGAGATGCTAAGCCGCTGATTGTGCAAAAATAAGCTGTCAATATGGAAGCAGTGCGAGAAAATCCAGGAAGTTCAATTCTCCGTCGTGAAAATGAATTTCAAATTTTAAGAAGCTTTCTACAGCGTATACTCACTTAAATTTAATGATATTGATGTGGCAAATGTGTGCTTTCAACAAGACAAAGGCACGTGCTATACAGTCCGTGTAACAATTCAATTGCTGCATGAGGCATTCCTTCGTTATTTCATTGATCCGAGATTTAATACTATAATAATAATAGAGTTCTATGAAGTCAAAGGTCTATGTCTATTTCCATGAACTACAGGGAGTAATTAAACGTTTCGTTAATTAAACTCAATCACATTTTAGTAAAATAGACATGGACAATTTCGACAAAAAGAGCGCGTAAGATGGCGCAGCCGCGGAGGCCACTACCCTATGCATTTTTCCTAAAAAAATTTAATACAAAAGTAACAGTCGAAGGACTGAAAACAATGATTTTTATTTAATTCAAATCTTGCGTTAATTAAACAAATAATTAAGCTTTCGTTAAAAGGACGAATTTGAATATGATTGTGTTTTTATTTCTTTGTTTTAAGAGCAGTAACTCTCAGGCAATTAATGCCTTTAATTCCTTGGAAAGCGTAGAGGGGCAGGTGGTGAAAATAAAAAAGCTTAATTCTTATACAACTTTGCTATTGAGCATTTCGTTAATTTTTATATCAATGTTGCAGCTCCTCTGTTGTTAAGTAAATGCACTTATTTTTTTGAAATCTATATTGTGTATTGTGTGTCTACGGCTCCGCTAATATTACCAGCCAAAGGACTTAAATGTGGTGCACAGTAACTGCTGGTACAATTCAGTGAACAGTGCAATATGCCATCACCACACAAACAGTAGAACAGCAACTGAAACAATGCCACACTAATGTACATCAGAAAAACTCATCAAGTTGATGAATTGTCCTGAACAAGGATCTTACTCACATTCTCAGGTCATAATTTGCTTCGTATTCCAAGCGCCAACTAATTCAGTCAAAAGCAATCAATAATTGCCAATCAATATTTGTCAACTTGCCTTTCTAAGAAGTCGAAAAACGCATTGGAAGTGAGATTATTTGTTGCCATACCCTATAATTGATCAAATCCTCTTGGATGTTCCGCCCTTATTTAAGAATTTCCCACTTTGCACATTTTTTCATGGGAAATGTTTTAATATATGAATTCCCTCTAAACTGAAAATAAAACTATAGGTGGTCCCAGCAATTATGGACGACACCTTGCTTTCTCTTGTAGTTTGTGATCATGATCATGATCAGCGCATCACCGTCATCAGAAACATTTTCCTTTGCCACAACTGCTACTGTTCTTTCAACATTATGAATTCAAGCGTTCCTGTTGGATCGGTGGTTTGAATGCAATAACAAACAAACATACCAACAACATCGGCAGCAGCAAGTAGTAGCAACAAATCCTATTGCCTTCCTGGCTGCCTGCCTGCCTGCCTGCCTGCCTGTCTTCCTTTTATAAAATGTTCCTTTAAGCTTTAGGCCAAATTGTTTAATGAGCTTTTAAGGTTAACTGCTTTAAAGAAGATCTAAAACAACGAAACGAGTGAAAAAAATTATAACACGATCACGTATTGTTGGCCACAACAGCCACAGGTATTACACATTTAACAGTTTTTTATCTTTGGAATCTTATCGTTGGCTTATAAACCGATTTCTGTTTTATTTTTAACCATCTTGTTGTTAAATCTGTAGTTTGAGTATTCTAGCGATTAACGTTTTTGGTAGCCTTAGTTGCTGCCACAGTTGTTGTAATTGTTGCTGCTTTTCAGTTATTATCCGTTAAATGGTTTTTTTTCTGTATATATTTTTGCTAAATGCGGTAAACCCGTCCTGTAAGTGGCATCATTTTGGGCTAAGACTGTGAAATATGTAATTGGTCTTCAACACTCGCTGACCAGTAGTTGGTTACTGATAATTGCCAATAAAAATTCATGTTAATGGATAATTAATCATATTAACAATTAAGTTTACATTACCCAAGATCACGATATCATGTTAAATGAAGGAAAGAAAAAAATATAAAATTAAATACGAATACCAGGAAGAGCAGGAGCTCAAATGCACGAGCACCTGAACGCCTTTAGTTTAATTTTTATGTTTTAAAAATGTCAATGGGATTTTGTAACTTGAATCAGGCTTTTGATTAATGTTTGTTATACAAAAGTTTTATGAAAAAAAAACATGGAATACAATAGAGCAATGAAATTGCTCTCCAGCCAAGTTTACCAATAAATTATGATTATCCCACATTTTTCTTTCACTTAATAATTCCAATGTGAAACGATAGGAGAGCTGATTTTACCTGCTTCAAACTTGCATTAATACAAAAAAATATATATAATTTAAAATTCATTCCGTATAATTATAAACCACAGTTTGTTTCAAGTAACAGGAGTCCATTTAAAAGAAATTTACGCTGGTTTCCACAGCAGCCCATCTCGATCTTGAGTGCAACAGATTAAATGTCTCTATATGAAGAAGCTTAAATCTTTTACCATAAGCTCTGGACATTTATCCAAAAACGAACAGTCTTTTTTTTCATTTTTGTAAAAAGGACGAAAACACTATTTTAGTTCATAGATGTTTCATTTCACAATTGTATATAATTCCGACAAAACAAACTCCTCAATCTTTTGATCAATGAATAAATGAACAGAGATAAGGCAAAATGTCCTTTCTAATGTTTTTTTTTCAACTTAATTTCCATTATAATTTTATACAAAAGGATGAAGCTCTGTACTGTTACAATAATCCAGAAAAGCTTTTGAGTCCTTTATACAATGGATATACATCCATTCCCATAGTTGGGAATTAAGTTCAGTATTATTTGAAATAAGGGAATGGTTCATAGCTTCCTTTTCTTTTGGAATATTTTATTTAATTTTAAAAAAAATGGTATTGAAACTGTGACCTTATTGGTCATTCACTCAGATGTAAAATAAATTTAAACTTAACTGGGCAATTTAAAAAAGTCTTAAATGGAATAGGAAACAAACAAAAATATCTCTGAGTTTTCTTATGTGAATAAAAAAACTCTTAGATGTAAAGCGATATTATAGCAAAACAATTTTAGAAAAACTCTTCTGATTTAGAGATCCTGTTAGAAGCTGATGAATTTTTTAATTTTTTCAGAACTTCAAGATAAAAAGAAGAAACTTAAGATTTGAAATTATTTTAAACTTGATTGTCCACATCAAGATTTCTCAAATTCGGTGCGGGAAGTATCACAACTGGGATATTAAAGAAAATGTCAAATACTGTTTATGTTCATATACACAGAGGTGCAAAAGTAACATCATAATTTGAAGTGGCTGCCATTCTATTATAAATGAAAAAAACTGTAATTCTATAAAAAGTTGATTTAAAAGTGTAAAATTGATGGCTCTAATTGGAAAAAATTAGTATCGCTCAAATGGCCTCCTCCCAAGTTGATGCTTAATTGCGCTAATTTTATGACATCTTTAATTATTTTTTGCAAAACATCTGATTCCAAATGTTATATTTCAAAAGTTGCGAGATTCGCGATTTGTTGTGTTAAATGCGAGAGTTTAAAAAGCTCCAAAGAAGGAAGTCTAGTGCTGTTAGATCTGCTGATATAGGAGACCAGTTGAAATCTCCCAAATAGGAAGATCACTCGAACTGGAAATTGAAGGCTCAAAATCTCCATCGTTCGCCGACCTTTGTGCACGCGTGCTCTGTGCTGTTGAAACCAACAATGATTGATTGAGACCCAATGCAGCAACTCGAGGCAAAAAAACAACTCGTTGAGCATCTGTCTGTAACACTCCCTATTTACGACTATAGTGGAGCCATCTGTAAAAAAAAGGACCAATCACTCTTTCACCGCAAATGTCGCAACCAAGAGTCACTTTGTCGAATTCAATTCAATTGCTCTCCATGCATTACATGTGGCGTCTCTATACTCCAAAAATGCAAATGGCTTTCGCCGCTCATTATAATTTTTAATACGAAATCATACTCTTCTTGCACCAAGTTTAACAGAGTGGGGCTCCAATTTATGAGCAGTTTGCACTTTGTAGGGGAACATTTTAAAATATTTCGTTAAAATTTGTTGCAACGAACATCTGCTGAGGCGTAATGGTGTGCATCGTCATCTCTTTGGTGTTTATGGAGTCTCTCTGATGTCGTCGGCAGCGATGTTCTAAGTTGAACGAGATATACAAGATAGGCCACTTCTTGCAACATCTATAGTGTAACAAATTTGCACGAGGCGCTCAGCCCAATATAATTGTTAGTTGTTCGAGCTCATTGAACACGACGATGAGAAAAACAAGGGCGAAATTCATGTTGCGTTAAAACAACAGATTAACAAAAATTTTACGTTCATCAGACATATATTGATCCATGGCTTGTTGGCAAATAATTCTCTTTAAATCTACATTATAAAGAACAAAGCACAGTGGCGCCATGTGCAAAAATTGCAGCCAATTCAAATTATGACACTACTTTTGCGCCACCTTGTATAAAGAATTTATTTTAAAAAAACTCAAATTAGTTTTCAACAAATAGGGCAGTTAATTTTAAATCAAGTATATAATTGCTTTATTTTATTTTATCTACGCCTGCGCATACAAGTCTCTTGTTAATTTACTAATCGTATATACTTTACCGCTTTTTTGTAGCCCAAGATCGTATTCGAAACCGGGTTAAAAAAATCATTTGACGAGTCATTCCAAAACCGATCTTTCTGAGAAAATCGTTTTTGCATACTCTACTACAAAAAAAAAAAAAAATATAATAATAAATGGATCATTAAATATTACAAAATTTGGGTTATTGTCTATTATAAGGATAGTCCCTTTCTGCACACAATGAAAATGACATAAGTATATTTGTTTTTAATATTAAATAGTATATATATGCTATTTATGTATTTTTATTTTTATTATAAAAGAGTTGTTAAAATCATTGAAGTCAAACTATAAAATTAAAAAAAAAAAACTATAAAAAGATTAACTACCGGAATTAGATTTTATGCCACAAAAACTTCAAGTTGAAAGATAACAAATACCATAAATCAGGATCTGTGTTAGAAACAGACCATAGGGATTTTATCCAAATATGTTCACATAATAAATAGACCAAATTAAACGAAAGTAAAAATAGTTCATTTACACCACGCAAACTTAATCTCTAAATGTAGTACTTACACGACTGAAATATACGGTCATTAATAAAGTTTGAAACATTAGAGATTAGAGTCTTAAATCGAAAGTAAAGAGAAAAAAATCGTGTTTTTTAAATTAAAATAGAGCCATTATGGGGAGTGTCAAAATACCGAACGACACATAAAATCGCGGTGTACAATAATAAAGATAAATTTCAATTAACAATGTTAGAAATAAACCCAAATAGATAATGAGGGCCACACATATCAAATATCAAATGGTATTCGCTGCATGTTTGTTAACATGAAATTGACCAGTCAACAGAAAAATGCTGGTGGTCGTCTTTATAAAGACTCGAATTTATATTGAAATGTTTAAAGAAATGAATGAAACAATGAAATTAACCCTTAAAATTTCAAAGAATTTTTAGCAATCAATAGACATAAAATTGTATTTGTGCTTTTTGAATTGAAAAAAAAATATAATTCTAATGTATGAATATATTCCGAATTATAATGGGATCGTAAGTAGCAAAAACAATATTTGCGGCACATGCCACATGCATGTGGAACACAATCAATTACGAAAACTCATGCTGACAAAAATAAATTAATCTCTAGTTAAAACTTTTATAAAATTTTTCTTTAAATAGTGTTATGTCTCGTGAAGGTCGCTGTTATTGATTGTATCCTTAATTTGATAAACAAATATGTTTCTCCTATAGATGTTGAATCAACCAACTTTTTTCTCAAAATTATTTAAGTTTCAACGTCAAATATTGTCGCTGTATAGATCCCAAAAAGGTACGGTGCTTATTTTAGCAGAGCTTTCCAACAATTGCTTGAGAGAATGCGCAAATCCTTAGGATAAAGAGTCTTCCAACAGAACCTTCTAAAATTTTGCAGTTGACAGCGATCACATTGTTGAATTTCGTATCGATCACAAGAGCTCAGCCTTTCGCAGAACAGAGCTTTGCAAATTTAGCATCTTGCCTTGGGCCTACACCCGTAGAAAAACTGTGGAGGAAAATTCTAAACAGTTAATTTCACGACGCTCACAAGAATTCGACCTTTCGCACACCACAATTGGCGTCGTGAGTTGGGTCGGCGCCCGTGCGAAATTTAACCGACCCAGAAGATGAAAGTAAATGATCATAGACAACGACGTGTGTTAGTGGAATGGTCCTTGGGACAGTTGGAAACTGACCCTAAATTTCATCAAAAAGTCATCTTCAGCGACGAGATCCATTTCTCTCAATCCATATGTGATCCAAGAGAGTCCTATGCATTCCGAAAAAGTCACTGTTTGTTGTGCATTTTGGGCATGGCGGCGTCATCGGTTCATATTTGTTCAAGAACGGGGCATCATAACAGTCAACGGCGACTGCTATAGGTCTATCAGTACCAACTTCTTTTGGCCAACGACATGCGATTTCAACAAGACGGAGATAATACGTGCTAAACAGCTCATGTAAAATTGGACATTCTGCTCGGCGATTTGAGGGTATACTCATTCCACGTGGAGGTGTTGCGAACAAGCCAACGAGATCGTGCAGATCGACCTCTTTAGGCTTTTTCTTGCAAGTCTATGCGAATGAGCAGCAGACCACAGCTTCCCTGAAAGCGAACATGACCCAGGCCAGCAGTCAAATTAAAACTGATTTCGGATGCGCGCCACTCACTGAAGCCGCGGCACACAATTGTACAATGTATTATTTAATACATAATGGATTCGATAGGCCTGTGTTTAAAACATGAAAAATTTTAATGAAATTGTTTTCTTCAGATTTACGTATAGGAAGCGCTTACGAGTTAGTACAATTGACCTGTTCACAAAATTCGCTGTTAACATACTACCAGTTGAAGTACTTTGTAAACAATTCGTATTGTTATGCTCCGCCCAATTGCGGATAATAGTTCGGTCGCCTTCGGTTGCCTTTGGAAAGCATAAATGCGTCATAGGTTACGGATAGTGATACGTCCCATAGATATACGGGATAGCCATTTTATGCAGTCGCAGACAATCAGCGGTTACGAGAGTAGTCTCAGGCGATATCGGGTTGCACCGATCTCCACCTAAATTCTGAGTGTCATTGATACTCGAAATGACATGGCGCCACTCAAAATTAATAACTACTGCCGTGTGTCATCCATTTGGTACGTCTGCAAGTGGGCGTCTGTTCGGATCGCTATATAAATGTGTTTGGATGTTCTCCTTGCCTGTCTGGTAGGCTTAGACTAGGATACTTTAGCACAATCCGCTGATCATCCGAAGCTTATATGATTAATGAAACCGCAATGGATGAAGAAAGTGATGTTACTGCCCTATGGTCCTTATCCGCATGTTTTAAGAAGTTCAAATGGTATTGGAACCTGTACTATAAATGTTTTCGTATTAGTTTTTACACACAAAAGGTAACAAGACAGGCAATGAACTTGAGATTTGTAAGATATTGACTTGAGATCATTAAACGGCAAATTTTGTTTGCGGACCGTGTGAGTACAACTACTTAACCGAGAATAGAAGTTTTGAAGTTCATTTGTCTTCCTTGAACTTTGTCTTTTTATCTTATGATAAAAAGTATGGGATGCACCACAATCGTGCCTACGATCCGAGAACTTTCGGATATCATGGGGTATCTTTTGAGACACTACCTTTTGCTATCCGCTGCGCATAGTGCAGAGAGAATTGCTTTCTTGTCTAGATCGCATGTACATTTTTTACAGGTATATTTCTTATATTCCCCACATTGTATTTAAGGAAAATCTATTGAAATTGAAATTGCCTTTTACATTTAAGGGTTAAAATGAAAATTGAACCAAAATTTATATTTTCTAGTGAAACGTCATCTTAAGCAACAATTTAAAATTTAAAAACCGAAAGTGTTCATAAATCGATACCATTTTATCACGCACCATTTCTTATCTTCACATTTCACCTCCAGCAGCCAGAAACGTACAACAAACAACATACTCAAACGCAACATGCAACCTGTGTGGCCCTCGGCTGTCTTTGACCGCATTGTAACACTTTAAGTGTCACATAAACTACAGCTGTTGATTAGCACAATAATATGGTACAACTTATTCTCTTTTTTTATTTGTTTTTTTCTATCAGTGTCTATATTTCAGTTCCAAGTGAACATTGGGAAACCCTTTTGCCATTTGAAAACGCATCATTGTCTAGTTACCGTTGTCACTGACTCGCAACGTGTATTAAATAGTTCGTGTGATAAATGGTTGTTGGTCAGTCGTCGTCATTATATTTCACTTAAATCGATATTGATGGTGAATGTATTATTCCCTTTTTAAATATGGAAAATTAATGAGGGATTTTAAATAAAATATTGAAATAACTTAATATGCTTTTCTTTCTTTATGACGGAGAGAATTTGCATAAATTGTAAATGATTCTATTGAGCGGGCTGGGTGGTCCTTCTGGACCTCACAAAACTAAACGTATGCATATGCGTATACGTATAGTTATTGGAAGCTGCTATATTCTATTCAGACTTAGATTAAGTGCTACAAAATTAATGCTCTTGTTGTATTTTTACACTCTAGTAAAGCGATTAAATCTTGTTTGGCTTAAGTCTTTTGGCCAGTCGTTTGTTTATTTGAAAGAAATATGACATTTACAATTTGATAGGGACAACAATAATGTAGTCAAAATTTATTGAAATTTTTTTTTTAATCTTTATGGGAATTAGTTTGTGTGGTCTTATAGAAAGTGTTGTACTCCATTTGAACAGTTATAATAACTTTGGAATTTCTATATACGAAAATTTATGGTTAAAAACAACAACAACAAAAAAAATTTCCAAAATGTTTTGGATTTTAGAAAAATGTCGCGCAATGCCGCGATTAAGTTTGATGATTGTTTGTTCTTTTTCTATAGCAAATAAAAATCTTTGTTTGTGTAACTTTTTAGGCTTTTCGAAATACGAGCCAAGGTCTACTGAAACGCTGCCACAAACACTAGGAATACTATATGTCACACTCATGGACAATGAATAAATAAATGCATGAATTTGTTTAAAATCAATAACGTAGGCTTTCAATGATTAAAACACTTCACTTACAATGAACTAATGAAATATTCCTTCTAGTTCTCTGGCCTTTTTCATTGATTAACTCTATTTATTATTTAAGCTAAAGGCCTTTCTCTATTATTTGTATATCAATATTTCGGTACTTGTCGAGTACCATGTATAGGATATTTGTTTATTATATATAGGGTTATCCATTTAGTGGTCTCAAAACTACCGGTCTGGCAAGATTGGCAGTTGTTGAACATATGGCATCTTAAATGATATTTATGTAGTGAAAGGTTTGCCATCTAAAAAGAATCGTTTAACAAGCAAGGAACGCGTAAAAATTTTTAAAATTTACTGCAAAAATGGTAGTTCAAATGTGGCCATTTTTCTAGCATTGCATGGTAGTCATAATCGCGCTACTGTACAAGAAATTGGCAAGATTATAAAGAATTTTGAAGGGACTAGAAGTATTACAGATGTGATTAGGCCTGTGCATCATCGCAATGTACGCACTGCCGAAAATATCGCTTTTGTTAGTGAACGTTTTGCGGATAATGCGAATTCATCGATTCCACAGTCTTCTCAGCTTTTTGATTTGCATCAACATCCATATGAAGTCCCACTCACGTAATAATTAAAGGCTAATTTTTTCAAACTTTCAAGATTGATTTTTCTAAAAAAAAGATCTTTAGTGGTGAAGATCTTCGGTGGTTGTGCCAACAAGCAAATTATAGCATGTAGGAACCCAGAAGTGATTGCCTGAAAAGCCACTGCATCTGGAAAAAGTGACTGTTTGGTGCTCATTATGGTCTGGAGGTGTCATTGGGTCGTATTTTTTCGAAAACAACGGTGAAAGAAATTTTAACGTCAATTCAGAGTGCTATATCCGTATGGTAACAGACTTTTTTGACCTGCAAATAAAAATTGCGAAGAGGACGATATGTGCCACGAGCCACACTACACGACCGATTTTGGTTTTATTGCATGGGATATTTCTAGAACACGTAATATCACGTTTTGGCGGCGTCAATTTAAAATATAATATAATTATTTTATAATTAGGATTCATCTTGTTAGAAAAGAGCACATTTTGCAACAAATTTAAAGCTTTTATTTAAATATCTGTCAGAATAAAATAATTAAATATTTATTTAAAATTTTAAGTGTTTAACGTTTTTCATCTCCCAATGAGGAGAAAGACAACCAAAATGCCATTCTAATATATTTCCTCATTCAACTACAATCTGGGTGTTTATTTGTTGCTTAAAGTTATCAATTTGTATACCCCTCAGTGTTATAAAGTGTTTCCGACTGAATAAAGAATCCCTCTTAAAGACGGTATCACCTAGACTTCATGATCTTCTAGATCAGCATGTATGTAAGTCCAGTTGCACTGATCCTGCCTCCTCTAGAAACGTTAAAATTAGTTTGCCTAAAAGTTCCGCCATCGGTTGCTAAAATTTTAATTAGTTTTTTAATCGTTGTCAAAATTTACATAAAAAAACGGCGTAAACAATTGCGCAGTTTAATAACAGATTTTCGAAAAAGTTTTTATTTCCATCGAAAAAACGACACATGAAAGGCCACTTGAACAAAAAAAAATTAAAGAAATTTGGCGGGACTGCGACATACTTACATAATACGGATGATTGTTTTATATACAATTAAGGGAATAACAAAAATTATTATTTACAATAAATTGTTCAACAATCTTATTGTAAAAATTCTCATGACCCTGTAGTGTTGACATACATTTCTCATTAATTGAAACAATCATTAAATAATTAAATTTAATTGATTTCTAATTCATCAGAAATAATTTCAAATAGATCTATACGTTGTAATAATGACGATCAATTGTCCCAAGAATTTTCCCACATAAATACAATACAATATTTCCAACAATAACACACAGAAAATACAACACAAATTCTGGACTCTGTTTTGAATTTTAAAAACAACTCAAATGCGATTAACTCCTTACATGGATTAAGATTTCAAAAGTCGTCCTTTGTAGCTGAAAACAAAACAAACAAGATCTTCAAAAGGCGTGACGCAAATGTTTTCCTCCAAGTCTCGAAGGAATTTTTTGAGAACGCCTACAAATATGGAAATCTATTTGGGATTTAAAAAAGATTAAAATGCCACCACAGAAAAAAGAACTACTACTACTGTTACAGTGGAACTAAAAATTTCAATATTTTCCATGTTAAAATTTCCTTTTGAAAATGTTAAAATAAATTTCCTACATTTTTACACTCAAACTCATGGAGAGTATAATTTGAAAATTTCTCTTTAGAATTTCACTCGGAATTTTCACTTGTGAATATGTTCAGTGAGGAGGGATGAAAATAAAGTCACTCAAGTCTAATTGAACTGCACAATGGATTTTTGTTATAAACAAACAGACCCTCTTATAAGATCATCAGCACAATGGATTTTCTGGTAGGCAAGGTTGATGCAATAGATTACCCTACTTTAAAAAAATTAATTCTAAAAAAATTTGCTTATACATATTTCTCAATTTTCAAGTTAAAATGGAATGCGCAATGGAATGTTTGGAAAATTCCTATTTTTTACTGCCTGTTTTTGTTAAATAAAAAGAAAATTTCGTGTGAGAAATTATATTGAAAACATAAGGAAATTTTCGTATTTTGTTGTTTTTTTCAATGAATATTTTTATTAAAAAACACTGACCATCGATGAAATAAAATCTTTCAAGAACTTAAACGACTTCCTGTAAAGAATAATATCACCGACCAATTTCTTGTATTTGTTGTGGCTTTAGCTGTTCATTTGGCGATTTTTCATCAGTCACTAAAGCAGATCATCAGTGAATTTCGAGTAGTTTGAAAAATTCAAAGAATTTTTCTTTGTTGTGTATTAAACCCAATACATTTCTTGTCCAAAAAGCCTTTAACCACCTGGTCTGATTATGCTAAAGTTCTCAAATAAGAAATGAACACTTTCATCAGTACATAAAGAAGATGGAGAATCAACATGATCAGTGACTACTGTTCATCACTTCCTAGAGAAGATCAAAATGCAATAAATATTTAGAGAAGAGAAAGAGAAAGAGCAAAGAAATTAGCATCTAAGTTTGGTACCACAGTGCAACCTCGTTAAAAGCAACCAACAGTAACTTACGCAGTTGCGAAAATCTAGTTGTTGCGGGAATCGAGTCAAAAAAAAAAACAACGATCTTTGGTAAAATGCGATTGAAGTTTTAACTTTTACAACGAATTTTTTTTTTTTTTTTTTGGTATGGCTTCTGCTACGCTTCAGATATGATTGCGATTTTTGCCTACATATAAAAAAGGATAATAATATATGAAGGAATACTTCCTTTTTATCAACAAATTTCTACAACATATAAACTTCCTGGGAATAATTCTGAACACCGTTTAGGTAGCGCTTAGGTAGCCGCAAAAGTGAAAAAAGTGACGCGCTACCTAAACGGTGTTCAGAATTATTCCCAGGAAGTTTATATGTTGTAGAAATTTGTTTATTGAGATCTTAGGTAAATTTTTGTAGTTGATTGTTTCCTTGAATTTTGAACGGTTTGCTACCTATTGACCTGGACAAGAGAAAAAGGTAAAAAAATCGAATTTTTTTAAGTTTTTTGCGATTTTTATCTGGAAGGTGAAGTTTTTTTGATTTTATATGTTCGCAATTTTCGTTCTTTATGACAAGAGCTACAAGTTTGCTTCAGAGAGTAAATCGAAATTCGGAACGGTTTGCAAGATATGAGCCCGAGAAAATGATCACTTTTTTGCGAAAATGATACCGAGGCCCCAAATCTTTGGCGGCCCATAAAAAAAAGTGCATGACTTTGGGAAAAATTGGGAGACACAGGTCTTTTTTTTAGTCTTTTATCACGTAGTGGTGTCCGTATATGGTTATTTTGCCACGACTTAAAAAATTACACACATTGTAATCAGGGAAAAAGGTCGTCAAATATTCTACAAGTCATAATTGTTTACCGCTGTCTTTACAAAGAAGTGATTCTAGGATTGTATATCCCTCTTTGTCTGCACATTAGCAGCCATCCCACCAACTTCAAGGCCCGTCTTCATTTCAATAATATTGTACTGAAAAGTCTTATGTCAATATTATTTGAGAATTTCATTTGAACCAGTATATTTTTTGTAATTGGGTCTGGAGCTTTTTCTGCAATTGGCTGTTGCAAATGAAAATCACGTACATAAAAGCTGAATCCTCGAATGCTTTGTCATCCATCACAATCAGGTTCACCAACTAATTCACGAATTTACACATTTTTATTTAATCATAGAGTATTTTGTGTCGGTCTTTACCGGTTCCTCCACTTAAATGGCTACTGCTGGCGAAGATAATAATGAGACTCTTTTTGCGAAATTATTTTTATACATTAATTTTCTGTTTCACTTGTCTGTTTTTATTTTTAACAGAGATTCGTATTGAGGCGAATTGTGTTTTTTCAATTTAGGTTTTGATAATTCTGCATAATCTGTTGGTTTAAAATTTTATTTCAGATCTACAAAATATACGGAATCAGAGCATCATTTCTATATTTATTCATTCAAGCATCAAACTTAACAAACATATTCTACCGCGCATTCCCATAAACTTAATCTTTTCCTTCCATCCCATAACTAGAGATGGTAACGTGAGTAAATATTCTATTGCTATCATGCACACTTGCAAGGGAGGAATGAAACTTGCTGAACACACGTTGTGTTTAAAATCTAAAGATTAAATTTCGTGCTGCAAAGAACGACAGTAGCTTTTAAGGACATTTCAAGTTTCGACTTATTACTGGCGTTCATGTTGAATTTTTAGATTTGTCGTATTCGACGATCTAAAGCAAATCTCTGTAATAAACATTTTTGCAGAGCGGTCCGCTATATCGCTACTCAAGGGAAGTTGTTTGCTCTCTTTCAAGAAATGCAGAAGAATAGTTAGACGATCAAATGGTAGTGTTTTGCATAAAATTACTGAGCACCCATTATATTTAATATGCGAGGGTGGGTCAGTAAGCCTGTGTATTTTTGGTAAGCACTTTGGGAACTCTGTACTATCAATTTCAAAGGTGAAACAGTGGTTTACTGAATATAGTTGAGGACGTACAATTTTGGAAAATGGCGATCGTTCTGGATGCCCAGTTGAGGTCTGTACACAATTGGAAAAATGCACGGCATGGTGTTGGCCGACCGAAGATTAAAAAAACAACAAATTGTGGAATCCATAGGCATATCACATGGTTTAGTGGTTTTAATTTTGAATGATAATTTGGGTATAAGCAAACTTTCCGCAAAATGAGTGCCACATTTGCTTACAATCGACCACAAACACAATCGTGTGACAACTTCGCAGGGGTGTTTGGTGTTGTTCAAGCGCAATATGACAGAGTTTTTGAGCCGTTTCGTAACCCTGGCAGAAACGTGGCTCCACCACTACATACCAGCAACCAAACAGCAATCAAAACTGAGAAAATCGGCGCCAAAGAAGGCCAAGTTCGTCAGCCAATAAAGTCAGGGCCACCAGTTTTAAGGATGCACGTATTGGCTACATTTAACAGGTTAAACAGCAATGGTTGGTTTGGCCAAGAAAAAAGTTCTCTTCCACCAGGATAATATAAAGGTGCACGCATCTGCATTTTCCATGTCAAAATTCCATAAAGTAGGCTACGAATCGCTCCCTCATCCGCCCTATTTTCCGAATTTACCACCGAGTGACTATTTCCAGTTTTCCAACATGAAGAAATGTCTTTGACATCAACACTAAAATCATCTCCCAAACCAATATCGGTTTTGACGACCTCGACAAATCTTATTTTTTGGAAGGGATAAAACAAATTTTTGAAATGTTGAACGAGGCTTGTAGAGCTTGAAGGACACTGTGTTGAAATATAAAAGGATTTCGTATCCAAAAACATGTATTTTATTCGAAAAAGTCATGAACTTGTTGATTTGCCCTCGTACTATTATCATAGGTAATTCAAAAATTTATTATTTGTTGTGGACACTTACACGTCACATGCCCCTGCTGTTTGTGTTTCATTCAACAGCCGATTTCATATGCCGACACTCTACAACAATGTGCAAAGGGATAAGCGAATAAGAATCACTTTAAGGATCTCTTGTAATTGCTTCTTTATAAATTTTTTAATTCGTCGAGTTAAAGCGTGTGTACGCCATTAAAATTAAAAATCTCTCACGGTCATATGAAACACTGCTTGATACACGCCCATCTCTCATTAAAATAAAACTCATTTAGTTCAATTTACTCGCGCCTTCACTACACCACGCGACGAAACGAGAAATATGAAATGAGTGGGGAATTCAGTGCACCATTATTTTGGTACTTTCAACTGTGCAACAAACTGTAGCGCTCGTTTTTATTGTCAGCCGCTAAACGGCAACATCATCTGAACAATTCTAAACTTATGCCGGCAATAATTCTCATTTTTGATCTATTAAATGTTTTAAAATTGTTTGGTCTAAAGCTTTCGAGCACAAGCGAATTTCTATGAAACATCGTAAAAATCAGTGACTTTTTTCATGTCTAAATACATTTAAAATTCCTATTCTTTTAATTTTTCTTTTTATTCTAATTCTACATGTGTTTTGTTGTAATTAAATCTGGTAAAAATTTAAATTAATAAAATAAACAAATAATAAATTTGTTTAACACTTGTTCTGGATTTTTTATGGTTACGAATATCGTACGATGTAAAAGAAGAATTTTGGAAACAATATTTCAATTTGAACACAAAAAGAAAGAAAAAAACTTGATTCTATTATTAAAGAAAAGTGAAAAGTGCAAAAAACACGTCCAATGGAAATCAAGTGTGCATTTTATTGGAAAAATTTTAATGTGGATATAAATTTGTTGCACATTTAGAACAAAATAAAAACAAAAAAAAAGCCGAAAATAATTTTTGGGTGAGTGTAAACTTAATGGCAAAATTAATATTTAAATAGAATTTGCAGGAAGTTAATGTTTATTTATTTTATAACAGGAAAAACACTTTTCGCAAATTCAATGAAAGCGTTTTTCGTCTGCTTTGAAGCTTCTATATCCTGTATTACAGTATGATTAGATCATGAGCTGAACACTGTATTCACCATAATACAAAAAAAAAAAAAAAAAAAAAAAGATTTTATATAGATTTTTTTAAGCACTTAAAACATGTTACTCTGTAGAAAATTCGTTTGGGAATTGCCATAAAATTATGCTCGAAATTGCAAGTATTAAATGAATGTCTCAGATTGATGGGCCCCCAAAAGAATAGAAACGAACAAATGAGCCAAATTTTACGTCACAGACAAAAAATAAACATTTTCAATTAAAAATAAGAAGAAAAAAACATCTGATAGTGTCAACCTTGTGATTTTTTTTAATAAAAAAAAATTATTTAATTATAAACATTAAATGATGTGCAGATTTCGTTTATCGTTTTAATTTAATTTAAATTCTATTTAATTTTTTCTGATATTAATGCCAGCAACTCACGTGAATAAAAATGTATTTATAATGAAATATTTTTATTGAAAAAAATTAAATACTTAAAGATTTCTAAATTGTCATTTAATTTGCTCTAGATGATAAACAAACATTTGTCAACAATTTGCGGCATAACAAATTTATAACAATTTTATATTCGCTATTAATTGTTTCTATTTTCTGTTAGTTAATTAAATATAAACACGCACAAGTAAAAGTTATATAAAAAAAAATTAAATAAATTTTAAATGTGGAACTTTTTTTTGGTGCACGAGGTTTGGTTTCTAAATTATAATGACCTGCAGCAATTAGTGGCATTTAGTATAATCACGGTAAATAAGAAGGCCATGAATCGCTTTCCATTATATGTATATAAAATGGATACAGGAACTCAAAAATATGTCCTGAAATTCTAGTCCTTAAACATCAAAAGTACAGAGTGATTATACCGCTCCTTTAATGTAACCTAAAAATATCTGAAAAAAAATCTTAATTCTTAAGTTGCCAAGGCAAACGTGTTACCCCAATATGCTCTTTATGTATATAGAAAAAAATCAGAATTATATTCGAAGCTAAACCAAAGGCATACCAAAAAGTGTGGATTTGAAAAGGTTTAATAGCATTTTTCCAAGTTCAATTTCCTATTTGAAAATATGACTTTAATGCATTAAACAAGATATATTTTGCTGAAATTCATGAGCGGAGCAACACTCAGTAGCTAAAAGAATACATGAGACTTTTATTGGGTCCAGCCAGAATTAATATATGAAGAAGCACATCGTCTTATTTAAGGATGTATGTGGTACATTAGTCGCATAAGTCGTAGATCAGGAGTGTATCATGCTTGGATTCCCTTAACAGACAGTCAGATGGTTGTAAAAGAAGTTTTTATTTAAGCTCGACAAATAAAAATTTGATACAAGATTTCCAAATTGATGCTAAAGTATGTCCTGAAACTCAGTAAGTGTGATTCAGTTAAGGACTTAACACCGACATCAGTCGATATAAAATTGGACGGTGAAAAACCCGATTTTTTTTTATTTAAAACAATGAATTTATTTCTTGTATAGAATGACTGTAGGTAAATTGAAAAATCGATAGGCAGGATCATATGGATCCAAAGGAATCTCTTGGCAACATAACATAAATGGTACTTAGATAACAACAGAGTGCCTTAAACTGGTTAATGACACAGAGAAATTGCAAATATCATTTGACCAGGATAAAAATTGGGAAAATATGTTTGTGGACCGTATAAATAAGGAGTTGGCATGAGTCCTTGGCATAGGCAAATACCATGAACTTACTGTGTAAACGTAAGTCCAATAATCATTTCGAAAATCCTAAAGATATTAACTAAACTTCGTTCAACGTTTCCGCAATTCTTGCTTTTATTTAGCATTAATCTCTCTAGTGTTGCGAAGAGAATTGAGATCTCACATGCTTAAAGGACCACCCCTCGGGGGTTACTCTCTATTGCGATGCGTAAGAAAAATGGTACCTAATCGGTTAATTGGCACGCTTTATTGCGATTATGCATTTTCCTTTCTGAAATGAAAATCTGGAGCACTGTGTTTGCAAGCTGTATCTGGTAGAAACTACTTTTATCCAGCTTTGAGTTGTTACAACATAGACGTGAATGCAGTTAAGAGAATTCGAAAGGACTAAATCAAGAGAAAGCAAGTCCACAATTACCAGTCACATAGAACGAAATGTAAAATTTAAATCTTAGTGTTATGTGTACATCTCTGTCATTATGGACCATACCAATATTAGATGACTGGACACGTAGAGGAAATAAAAAAATTTTAATTACTCATACCTTGTAGTAGGATATGTTTATATATTCAGCTGAAAGGAATTATTTCTGCTCCTTTTAGTCATAAAACATGGGTTGAGTTAAAAGCATTTCAAATTGCATCTGTAAATAAAAAATAAAATGAAAAACTTACACTTGTGCCTTTAAAGAAGTATGAGAATAATATAAAATAAAAGATCGTTTTTTCTTATAATTTGTTATAATTCAACGACTGCCTTCGTATATTCATCTTAAAAAGAAAACACTTAATAGACTTGTTTGTAATTAATTCAGCCACTTGAATTTATATTTCTATTATGTATTTGTGTAAATAGAATTGTTACAAATTGAACCATTTATATTGATAACTTTGACCCCTTTACGACTTCTACACTTGGAATGAAAAATTAGCGCATGCGTGTATTGAAATAAATGTGAATTAGAATTAAAAAAAAATCCTCTGTCACTCTCTGACTTGGAAGAATTGTAAGCTTGATTGCCAGCTTGCTTATATTACGGTCTTTAATAGTTTGAAATGAAAAAAGAAAGTTTTCATCGTCCTAGAGAACAACAAGGATCTTATTAAGTATCCTTCGAATATGTATATATGTAATATTCAAGTTAAAAAAAAGTTGCCTACAGATGAGTTGGCATAAGAACTAGCGAAATGCTTGATAAAATAATTTTATTATTTTCACATGTTGTTGAACACTATGGTCGCGTTTGGTGATTTGGCAAATTTGATTGAATGAAGGACAGCCAATTCGACTGATGAAGCTTCAACACTATAGACGCTGTCATTTATGAAAGTTCAAAAGTTCCCAATGGAAAGCTCGATTAAAACAATTATTCTGTTGTATGGACATTCAACCTTAAAACTTAAAAAGAAAAATTACTATAAGTCCGCAGGAGTCCTCTGCATAATCATTAGCGAAATGCTCGATATGTACAGCAGTTTAAAACCCACTTAAAAGGGATTTTGGTAATCTTTTGTAAGGATTTTACTGTAAAACGGGTGTCACAATCGTTCTAGTCCTGCTTTAATGCATTTTTTTAGTTTCAAATCATTCCACATTCCTAACGATTTTTAAACTTTTGAATGCAATAACTTAAAAACATATGAATTTTATTAAAATTTTAATGAATTCATTACGTATTAAACAAAACAAAAAAGTTTAAGACACAAACAAAATTTTAGATTTTTAAAAAATTTGTTTCTGTTTCTCATATAATTTTTGCATCGAACAATCAATCGTATAGAAATTCAACGTTTTAAGAATTATTATTAGAAAAAAAACGAATTTCTAATATTAAAAAATAGTTTGTGACTTAAAAAAAATATGGTGTGTGTAATGAATTGATTCAAATTTATGTTCAATTCATATCTTTAGAAAACTTTATGATACGAATAACAAAAAAAGTCATATTTCACCTCAATTCATATCTTGTGTAAAGTGAATTCATTCGAAAATTGTTAATTCGTTATGAGTGCAAACATATTCCGATTCAATTTTATATTATTTATTTATTTTATTTAATTATTTTATTGATTTATTTATTTTTTTATTTTTTTTTGAAAAAAGAATCACTTATTTACAGCTCTGATATATAAATATACATTAAAAATTATTTCTTAATTTAACGTATGTCTACTTCAGCCTTTATTTATTAAAGTGTATGTAAAAATTCTACATCAAGAATCTTAACATTTTCATTTCATTAATTTCATTCTCGGCTAGAGACCAGAGATGGCACTGTTAAAAGTTTTTTTGACATTAACAAATACACAATCGTAGAATATTTCTGTGGCAATAAGCGCTGAAGTCGACTTAAGCTTCTAAAGAGTTAATATCAGCATTGTAATTTGCCATTTTAAAAGTGCCATCATCCATTTTGTCTAATTTTTCAGGAAATTACAGTGTAATGAGTTCCAGCTTGTCTTTTTTTATGTAAAATTTCATTTGGAATTTGGGTATGATAGTTTGTAAAATGTAGAATAATTTCTTTCTAATATACGAGCCTACAAAACGTAAACGATAGGCAGCGTTAAAATGTGATTCGTTTTCAAATATTCTACTTCAAAATTTAAAAATTTTCTCTTGAAAATCTACAAAATCAAACTTAATCATTTTTTCCTTCACAGATTTATTTTTGTTTACTTTATCATTGTTCTTACATGCCGGAAAAAATTTGTTCTCAGTCAAGCGGATAGGATCCGAGAACAAGAAGTGACTTGGGAAATTTCGCAGGAGATTGATGTTTTTTTTTAAATTAACAAACACAAACTGCGAACGTATTTGGCATGTGTGCAGAAATTCCTGGAGTCTGCGGCAGTAGTCGAATCCGCGACCTTCGACCATTAGAAGGCCAATGCTACTACCGCACAATTTTTTATTTCTAAGAAATAAGAGTTCACAGCTTTTCATTGTCGTCTCAGAATATGAAGACGGTACTCACGTTCGTAAAATAAAGCAGGTGAACTGTGATTCCGAAATTATAGATAAACAATACTTTTTTGTCTTAAAATTTTCCCCGTGACCAACTTCGTATTTTCACCTTAATTTTCGGATATCGAGTTTCGAAGAGATATAGACATCTTGAGGTCCCAACAAACTATTCCAACTGTTTTTGGGGTAACTTATGTAAGGTTCACTTGCATTCTTAATGGCTGCACAAAACTTTACTACAATTCTGTAGTTTGAGCATCCACTTATGTACATATATGCTGTTTGAATACGAATCAATTCGAAGCGGTACAGTTTCAGATATTTGGAAAATTAAATTTTCGAAAAAGTTTTCAATATAAATTTTCAAATATTGCAGGGATCAAAAATAAGTGCCAATCGTATCCGAAATAAATAACGTCAATTGCCGCAAATTTCATCGAAATCGATTGATCGACGTATCGAGAGGGTTTGGAAATTTTTCGAAAACAGTTTTTTTCTTTAAAAATAAATTGAAATATCCTTGTCGACTTGGTTTTTTTAAATTTGGTCACTTTTTCGGAATCTCTACACAGTGTTGAGAGCAGTGTATTTCATATTTATATCGGTTAATTGGTTCGATAGATATCGTTGGCGAAATTCTTCTCGAATCGAAATTTCTATTCTTTAAAACTTCCTGGAAAAGCCGGCCAAGTCTGAAATTTCCTTATGGGAAAAATATATTTTTTTTCTAAACAAAATTATTGTTCGTACGTTCTATCACCAATATTTTTGTGATCGCCATTGGGCACGCTCACGTGATTGAAGAAAAAAATTTTATTGGATGATCTGCCCAGTCACATCCATCTCTTATAGGAACATCGCTAATGAGCATTATCGTCATTATCATTATCGCCGTCTGTACGAGTAGAATATAGTTCTATATCTTCGTCAATGAGCACCTTCATCCCATCGTCATATTTTGTTTATAGTGTTCCACATCTTTGGCAATACATTTAACAATGAAAAATGTTTGTTTATTGAATGTAAAAAAGCTTCTGTTAGTCAGTCTGATATGCGAGATACTCGCACCACAACAACATCATGAAGAAATGGAATCGAATCGTTTTGAAATTAAATTGAAGTGAATTGAAAGGCATCCGAAGCAACTTAATTTTCGATACGTTTATTGAGTAGAACAACGCAAACAATTTTTTAACTCGATATTTCGCTTTTCAAGCGCATTTATTTTGTTTAAACGATCTGGCATGGGAGAGTTCTTGCCCGATCATTTTATCCATATTGTTTTATATTGTTGTTGTTGTTGTTGCTATTGTTAACTGCATGTTTAATGGCCGTCTTTGAGGCTGTGCAGAATGAAATAAGACAGATTGACAAGTGTCAGTTGTGGAGGTCAGATGTGAATGAAAGTTCTGTATGTATAATTAAACACACATACACACATACATACATACTACATACACCTATTATGTTGGCACATGAATATATCCATAAGAGAATTTTGTGGTTTCGTTAATCTGTTTTACATTTAATAAATTTTATTAAAAAGTATATCAAAAGCCATTTGAATTTGTTTATAGCGCATCTTTGACAGATGGCCTTTTCCATTAGGACTGTGTGAAGTAAAAGGCATTTAAATAAAACTTGAAACCTTTAGAACGCCTTGCATTTTAATGGTTAATTGATTTAGTTGTCGATACTGAATCGGCGGAAGAAGAAATGATAAGTATAGAGGGTGGGATAGCACATTTTGGATATTTCACTTGGCCATTTGCTTTAACTGGGGTTGTTATATGTTGGACGCATATGATATTTACTTTGCCATATCTGGCAGAGAAAAATATTTCCGATCTTTAAACAAAGAAGACTTAACGATTCGTAACTGAATGACTAATATTAATAAAGTAATTTTACCATCACAAAAGGTTGCTAAAATCGAAAAATTGTTTTCATAAATTTTTTATTGGCAGAATGTTATTTTTTCGCTCAGAGAAACAATATAGTGAAAATTAAATTTTTGCGGAAACGATTCGATTCTATATTCGTTCGATAAAGTGAAAATATAAGACAGTGTATATAAAGTTTTAATTTTTTTATGCTTGCCACAAACATTTTATTGAAAGTCCCCTAAGATCCAGTTTTAAAACTTTTGTCTATTGAAAATATGTGGAAGAGTAACGGAGTGCAGAAAATAATATACAATAATCAAAATTTCTCTTCTTTTTAATTTTATACGTTGTCTGTTTTGGAAACTACCATGAACATCTCTAGTGTTTAACAGCACGAGCAAATAAAAAAATTGTTTTATCCCAATTACTGTTCTGTTCGGGCAACTTTCCGCTCGCTTCGGTCGCCTCAATCGTCCCACAGAGAAGTCTATTCGTAGTATTGTGGATAATTTTAAGTCCACTAGTTCAGTAAACAATAACCTAACACTATTACGATGACGAAACGTATGATCTGCCGAAAACATGGCAGCTGTCCGTGATGGTATGCAGGAGAAAGCGAGGCAGTGCAATTCGCGACGCTCACATGAACTTGGCCTGTCGCAGACCACAACTTGGCGAATTTCGCGTCGTAACTTTGGCCCACATCCATACAAAACTAGATTGACCCAGGAGCTGAAAGTACACGACTATTGCCAGCGACGTGTGTTCACTAAATTGGCCCTTGAGCAGTTGTAAACTGATCCTAATTTTCACTAAAAACCCATTTTTAGAGGTGCGGCCTATTTCTGTATGAATGAAAATGTCAACACACAAAATTGCACAATTTTTGAGAATAACAATCCACATGAGATCTAAGAGTGTCCAATGCATCCCGAAAAAGTCACTGTTTGGTGTGGATTCCGGGTTTGGCGGCTTCATAGGGCCATATCACTTTGAGAACCAGGTTGGCACGGCCATCACTGCCAACGGGGAGCGCTATAAGATCAATGATTAAGAACTTCTTTTGGCCTGAATTATGTGATATAGACACCAATGACATGTAGTTTCAACAGGAAGGCGTTGCGCTAATGCCACATTGGATATTCTGCATGAACGATTTGAGGGTTTGGTCACCTCACGTGGAAGTGACATGACCTTTGTGGTGTTTTCTTAAGTTACAGGTCTGAGCAAATAAGCGTCAGCGGCCCGGTATGTATAAATACTTTAACGGGTTGTATGGTGAGTCAAACAAAAATTAAGCCCGTGGATTCTGGGTTTCTGATCATCAAAGTGTGGACAATCTACTAAGTTGTTGAATGAAGATTATCATGTGCTCAAAAGGATTATGATATATAAAGCAGCATTTTACATTTACCTTGTAAAAGTTTTAATTTGCGGTACGTAAATGATCCATTCGCAATAAAAATATTTTGCATTAATTTTCTTCCATAAAATTTTTTTTCTCAACAAAGAACTAAAGTTTAATAAAAAAAAACCGAAGTAATATTCGTAAATGTAGATACTCAAATAATTGAAGGGCTTATTCCGCTTATTCAAAATAACGTGCTCATAATTTACACTTACATCTTCACACATTTGCCACGTCTGACCCCACCTTTACACTAAGAAAATTTAAAGCAAAAAAACAAAAATCGCATGATACTTCTTTATTTTTACATCAAAAGTTTTTCAAAAATTAAAATATGTGATAATCTCCCCCTATTGCTTTTTTATAAAAACCGTGACATCCACCATTTCGTACTGAAGAGTGTGAAAATTTTGCTCTTGGAAATGCAACATAAACGACGACAAGTAATGAAACATCAAACTGTACATCAGCAGCATAAAACTTAATGCTCGTATGAGAAAGAAACGCATGAATATTTTATAAATAAGTTGGAGGATAAAAAAGAATATCGAGAATAATATAAATTGTTTTTTAAAAAGGGGTAAAAAATTCAACATATGGCAACAAAACAAAAAATATGACAAGTTTTTGACATTTACCACAAGTGAATGTTTAAATTTAAAAACGAAAATAACTCGGGGTACAAACTACACTTGTGCGCTTAAAATAACACTTGCACACACGAGCACTTATTCACTTGCGATCGCATATGAAATTGTATTCGAAATAAAATCTTTTTCGAAAAAGAAAAACAAAATTAAAAACGTACAGACGGGATGAATTTTAAATTGAAAATTGATACCAACAACAATCCCTTTCAAAATGTGCATTAAAATTAAGAAGCCTGTCTCAGCAACACATTTATAAATAAAGTTTTTCATTATCAGAGATGGACAAGTGAGTACATAATTTCACCAAACAGTATTTGGGGCCATGAGGCGTTAATTCATAATGCATGTTCTTAATACTGACAATAAAAAATTTTGTTAATATATTGATACTGAAGCTTAAGATCGTTTAACATTTTTATTCAAAAATAATCTATATTTCGATACACATTGAGTATCATCTTCAGGACTATTCTGTTTTTTAAATAACAAAATTATTATAAAAAAGGTCAAAAAATATAGACCACAAAAAATTATTTTTTCAAACATTTTTTTATTGTTTGCTGTTCATATGACGACATTTCATTGGTCGCTAATGCAAATCGTCAGTGAACGTTAAGCAATTTGAAAACACTCAACCCGATATGTTTATGCCAAAATAATCAAATACAATATGAGAATTTTTTATCGTTTATAATTATAATTATAATTATAATAATTATTACATGTTGCAAGAAAAATAAAATATATACATGTTGTTTATTGTGTTGTTTGTAGAAAAGCATTCAAGCGATAGAGAATTCTCATATTGTATTTGCTTGTTTTGGCATAAAATATATGAGATTGAATCTCTTCCGACTGCTTATGATGATTTGGTTGACCGACCAATGAAATGTCCGACATATGAACAGCGATGTAGGCATTACTGGGCCAGAAGCTTCTAATGTACTAGACATGAAAATCCAGTGTTATGTCCACGTAGGTAACTTTTTAAATATATATATAACGTAATTTATACCCGAAATGGAGTGCAGCTCTCGTGTATGTGCCGATGCTTCAAAGTCAATTTTAAAGTTACTCGACAGCATACAAGAGATGGCGAAGTAGCTCATCGGTGACAGTAGTGTAGCCAAATCCATCTAACTGAGGGCGACGTCCTAGATTTTGGGATGTCTTTCGTTGTTTTGCTGCTTTTGGAATGGAGTATGCTTAGAGGAGACTAGAGAAATTGTTTCCAAGACCCGCCTTCATTCAGAGCAAATCTGTTCGTGGTCGAGGTTTCCGCGAATCGAAGTGCGCCTTACAGAAATAACTCGTTACTTGGCCAAAAGATTCGTATGTTGAATAATCTCCCTGTAGAGATCTTTCCCGTCGTTTTCAGCATGCAGAGTTTCAACTCGAATGTTAGCAGATACTGCTCTCCCCATTACCTTTTCCATAATCTATTTTCAACAGAATGCATTGCATAAGTAGAGGTCATTTCTGAGTATTGGTATAAATATTAAAGAGATTAAAGCTTACGACATATAAAATTTAAAAGGTAATAGAATAGATGACAGAAATGTGACAGAAATGATTAAAATTGATATGTAGAGAAATATTTTTTACTAATTATTCTACCACTGCTGTGCAAATATCGCCCAACAGAATGTCTGCAATGATCTTTATGAATCTGCTAGTGTAAATGAGTACAAGCAATAAAAAATGGCGAAACTAAATTTAAATTTAAACTAAAACTAAACGCATCTCTAAATAGGTACGAGCACATAGATTTTAATTCTATTGCAAACACAATGTTTTTGTCGACATGTAAGTATGTACGCCCGCCTAGTCTCGTTCTGCCTTCAACACTATTTCTACAATTTGATTCACTCAATGAACTACTCATGAGCTGATAGAGGCGTTGAAGTCAAAGAGGACAAGAACCTAAAGAATTGGTATATACAAGATCAGTAAATGTTTTTACACAAAACTAGGTACTTTCTATAGTATATCCATGAATTAATAGACTTGTATATCTTTTACATACACTTATGTATGTTCACATGTCTACACACACACACACACGAGTAAACATGTGTGCGGGTTTACAAGTACATACGTGTACGTAAACATTTCCACACACTAACACAGTGTTTGTTCTTAATTTTTTCATTGAGGAAAATTAAATAAACAACGTCCAGAGGAACGGTAGATAAACATAAAATAAATAATATTATTTGCCCTTGTGTCTTGTGCCGTCATGTGTACGAGCGAGTGTATATGGAAAAAAAACTTTTACTTCTATTCAAATAGAAGTGACTAAGGGTAAAGAAAGTGACGGCACTATGGATTTCTAAGCACCATTCAGTGATATATGATACTATAGGATCTCTGTAGCCATAGAATTATTTCATCGAACTAAAAATTAAGTCCTTAAAGACAAACATAAACGTTACAACCTCACTTGCAACTTGGACATATAAGGCACGATGCTGCAACAAAACAAAAGCCGCATTTTTTTTATAAGCAAATCATTTATTGCATCGTAGTATATAATCTTCAAATAAAGTTGAATGCAAGACATGTTTTGTGCAACATGTTTAGAAAAGAACGTCTTTTTCTTAGAAAAGAACACATGAGTGCATAAAGGGCAATATAATATCTATAATTTTTGCCAGAAAAGAAAAAATTATTTTCACTGAAACAGCATTTGAATTGAAATTAATTTGCAATATTTAAAGTTATAATAAAAAAAGGCAAAATTAATTTAGGGGTATATGTCCACCGTATTGTCCAAATATAAGTATGATTTTAAAAATCTAATAAAATAAACTAGACTTAATTTCTTTAAGGAATAAAAAATATTCGCATTATTTAGGGAGTACGATTTCATTCACGTGACTGTTGCGGCTGGCTTCGCAATATCTTAATATATCCGCCGGTTTTCCAAGCTCTTGCCGATGGATTTTGTTTCTATCTCAAATAAAATTGATCTTGGAGGTGTGGATCGTTTCTGGATTATTTGCATAGCACCAGCCTTCGAGAACAACCCACAGGGAGTAGGCAAAAGGTGCCAAATCGCAGCTCCGAAGCGGCAAATTTATATCGACAGTATTGCTGATAACACTACTATCGAGCTAAGTGCTTGAAAGATCGATTGTTTATTAAGCTGTATGACATGGTGTACCATCCTACAAAAACCAAAAATTATCCAAATTCATATCTGTCTTTGCAGGCCATAAAAAGTCCATAATCATGCCTCTATAGCGCTTGTCGTTGACTGAAATGGCATTTCCAGCAGGATTTTCAAACAAAAAAAATACATAAATAGAACGATCATTCGAGCACTCCAAAATTCACACCAAATAGACACTTTCTGTAAATACCTTGCGGGATTTCCTATTGCCAGATCCGTCCAGATAAAAATATAGCCCCTCAAAAAAGATGATTATTCAGCCAAATTCGATGTCCGATTATTTTAGAATATTTTCAAACTTTGTCTGAAAATATTCTCGACGGAGGTATGATACTGACTGATTGTCTATATTTGAGACAGAAATTTTACCAGTGTCCAAAAAACACTTAAAAGAGATACTTGTATTTGGACAACCTGTTTTATAATATTGACAAGCAAAAGCATAGATGTGTATAAAAATAGGAGCAAGGTCACTCTCCCTTCTTTTATCAGGAGGGCTACAACAGTGAGAGAAGTTATTGTGCTGATTTCATTGAAAACTATAAAAGGAATAATATGAATTTCTGTATGTATATTTGGAACAATAATTGTCTCTTTTATTTTACGAGGATAGGGGTAACGAAGCACACCGGGTATGGCCAGTAATTTAAATATTAAAAATTTAGAGATTTTTTCTGGGTACCATTTCTTACTATGATATTAATTTCAAATATCAAAATTCAGGTTCATTTAATTTTAGACCTCCACTTCAGTTTGCTTTATTTCACTAGGAATTATTGACAGTCCTTAACACATAGTAAAAGGTCTTGACCGACTATACTTTCCTATTTATACTCGTAGATATTTTTACAAGTTGTATGCCTATCACCTTAATCAACAACAAATACAAACGTAATACAACATGTATTATTTGAACAACAACCCCAACATGATGATGTACAAGTATGCAACAGAGTAATGATGCAGAATATAATCGACTTAGAATTATGTTTACGAGGGTTTTTCTTTATAAAAAATGTTTTATTTTTCCTTTTTTTCATTTTAAAGTCAATGAATTGCGAGGTAGACAAACTAAATAAAATGTAATTTTATGTTTTTGTATTTTTTTTTCTTATTTAATTTAAATGCTCCACAGTGGTATGAAATGTCTTGGGCAACGTGACCTTAAAATATTTTATTATGTGGAAAATCAATGCTTAAAATGGAAAATATTCATGTCTAAAGAAAAAATGTGAGAAGAGGGGCTTTATTCATAAAAAAAATTACTGATTTATAAAATGCCAACAAAACTAAAGACAGATATATTTGATGCTTCTCTAGCATTATTTCGGGTACGAGTATTTCATCGACAAAATCTTTATTAAAATTCTAAATTGTTATTAAAAACCTTTTTTTAAATACCTTTTTGAAGTTCTTATTCACCTGAATGTATATAAAAACATTTTCTTAATTTTTAATTGAGACACCACCTTCACAAACCTTCACAAAAAAATATTAAACTGCGACCATTGGCAAGTTTGTAACCCCCTCCATATATAAGTGGACAATAGTTCGTGGCCAGTTCCGTATAAAATTATACATTTAGTAAAAAATAATATTAAAATTTTAATTTTTTATTTTTCACCATTCTTATCTGAATTTTTTCTAATCCTTCTTCATTAGGAACTTATTTTCGTGGATATTTTTGGACTCTATTTTCTTTAAGGTGGTTTGTAAATCAAATTCTCATCCGAAAATTCATATTGTAAAACAGTCATAAGTCAAAAACGATTGTTGTTGCTACTAAATTAAAGGATATTTGAAGTTATTTTCGAAACATTTAAGGATCCTTTCAATGGATTTCTAATTTTTCTTAATTATAGTTCGTTTGAATGTCTTTCGAATTTCGTTGAGCCTACAAAAATAATATCAGCATGGCTTAGAGATCATATAGATGAAAAATTTTTTGGAGGGTTTTATAACAAAATTGAATAAGTCCTTTTCAACTTATGATAAACTACAAAGTAACATAAGTATGTAGATAAACGTAATTTGTAATTTGTATTTTTTTATTAATTTTTGAAAAAAAAATTTTTTTTTAATTTTGCATGAAAAAATTATGTTCCATTTTTCTAGTCTGAATAATTTCGAAACCGTTGAGAATATAAAAAATAATGCCAGAAAAGCTTAAGAATAATAAATATAAAAAAAGTGTTGGTGTTTTTTATGATAAAATTTTTTTTATAACAAAATCGAAAACTTACATTTTTAGAACAAAAAAAAAAATAGAAAAAAAATATTTCATAGAATTTTGACTGTTTGACTGGTTTTGCAGATAATGGACCATAACACTGTGTGTAACTTTTTAAGTCGTGGCAAAATAACCATATACGGACACCACTACGTGATAAAAGACTAAAAAAAGGATCCGTGTCTCCCCATTTTTCCCAAAGTCATGCACTTTTTAATGGGCCGCCAAAGATTTGGGGCCTCGGTATCATTTTCGCAAAAAAGTGATCATTTTCTCGGGCTCATATCTTGCAGAACGTTCCGAATTTCGATTTACTCTCTGAGACAAACTTGTACCTCTTGTCATAAAGAACAAAAATTGCGAACATATAAAATCAAAAACCTTCACTTTCCAGATAAAAATCGCAAAAAACTTAAAAAAATTCGATTTTTTTTACCTTTTTCTCTTGTTCAGGTCCATACGTAGCAAACCGTGCAAAATTCAAGGAAACAATCAACTACAAAAATTTACCTAAGATCTCAATAAACAAATTTCTACAACATATAAACTTCCTGGGAATAATTCTGAACACCGTTTAGGTAGCGCTTAGGTAGCCGCAAAAGTGAAAAAGTGACGCGGTGAAATTGGGAGACAAGGGTCTTTTTTTAGTCCTTTATCAGGTAGTGGTGTCCGTATATGGTTATTTTTTTTTGGTGTTGCACTGTGTAATGCTTAAAAATAAAATATATATATAATGGTACCCTTTGGAATATTTTTTGTTGCATTGTGTAAAGTTTTGTAGGAGTTGAAGGATCGGCCGTGAAATATTAAGGTACTAATAAAGAAATGGTGCAAAATATTCTAATATTTAAAATGTCACTATTTCTTTAAAACTAAAACTGTAAGAAAATATTGAAATACGATGCCATTATTGTCAACACTCTTAATTTTATCAAAAGCTTTGATCATTAGTCTGAAAGTTGGTCCAGTCTTCTTCTGTGGTACTAGTTGATGAAACATAAAATTTTATCCAGTTAAAAAAAAATATGTTTTATAAAAGAAATATTTTCAAACTCGAGAACTGATTTATCAAAATTTTTTTATCTTATTTTCATTGAAAGTTAATGCACAAATGGATTTTTTTAGAGCAATAAAAATGTTGCTCCTTGAGAATGACTGTCATTCTTTTATTTCACTGGGTTGCTTTATACATCCAGTGTTCGTTAAAAGTCAACTAAAGCTTTGTACACACGGTTGTCAGATCTTACAATATTGTAAGACCTGGCAACATACTAACAATGTAGTGACAATGAAAAATTGTCACCCAGAAGTAAATTGTGTGTTCAGACGATCGTAAGAAAATCTTACAATTTCATTGTCAGTTAATTGTCTGACAATGAATTTATGTGCCAACAAAAATTGTCAGTTCACACGATTGTCATATTATTGGATGACAAAAATTGTTAGGCATTGTCAGAAAATTCAAAGCATATGTCAGAAAATATTATCTGAATTTATGTATACATAACACAAAAAAAGTTAAATTATTAAAGTGTGATACATTATGGAAAAGAATATCAGCTCGGCGGCAATATATTCGCCGCACGCCGTGCATGGGTCCTTTGGTTGAGCGTCGGCGGATCGCAATGACTGGAGTGCCTCTAAAGCCATCTCCTTTAGACCACCATTGCTTGCTGGTGTAGACGATGATGAGGTGTTTTTTCGGCTGCGTTTTTGTGCTGATGGACATGGCGAAATCGACGCCAACTCCTCATCGAACCCTAATCCAACAAGCATCGATTCATCTGTGGTTGCAGATTTCTGTAGGAATAAAAAATTTTAAATCACATAGTACATACATTATTTTTTACACTTTATTTCTAAATATGTATGTCAACACTTACCAGTTGCATGGAAGAAACGGATTGTGTGGCTTGGCGTACTTTTGTTGTTTCCAAAAACAGCATTGGTTTAAAGTAGCGCCAAGCAATTTGAAAATTGTCATCAGTGCCCTGGCCTGATTTTTTTTACGAATCTTTTCGAGATTGCAATTGAAAGAGGTACGCAGATTTGCCCATTTCGCTTTGCAATCATTTACACTAACAGATATGGTATCTGCCACTTCCTGCCACAAAACATATTTGGGAAGTTTATATTCGGCGCAACCGGCGTCCCATAAACTTTGCCGTACCTCAACTTCTGAGATCAACTTTAGCTGATCTTCATGAGACCAAACGGTTCCACCTTTTTTTCGATAGGATTTTTGTTTCGGCCTTGTTTTCTGGGCTCCATCAGACTCCGTTTGTGGCTGAACTGAACATGGCAGTTCAATTGGCTGGAAACTGCTGACAATCATGTCTGTGCTATCATCAGAAGCCTTATTCATTTTTATTTTTGGTATTTTATTTTTTTAGCTTTTTTAATTTTTATTTCTATAGAAATATTTTTCTGACAATGGTGTTATTGTCAGGTGCATAAATTTTCGACATCTGCCAATAAAAAATTACCTTACAATGTCTGCCAATTATCTGACAATGCCAGCGATAGGTGTTCTCACGGTTGTCAGATGCCTGACAATATTGTCGTCTTACAATGGACTGACAATGGTTTTTCTGACAACGTTGTAAGTAAAAAATTGGCAGTTCACACGATTGTAATACATTTTCAGACAATTTTACTGGCAATATTGTAAGATCTGCCAACCGTGTGTACGTAGCTTTACATATATTTAGAAAACTTAGGGCGCCCTTAATATTTGTAAATGTGTTTGTTTTTATTTTTTCTTCATTTCAAATTGTATAAAGGTTTGAAAAGCCTCATTTTTTAAATTAACATGAGTTTGAGGACAACTTAGAAAATTGTGGGCAAAAACTTATTTACACAAGTTTTTGAAGAGGGGGGAAACTGAGTTCACTTGAGGCGGGTGTACTCACGTATCTATCGTTGCAAGGCTAAAAATGTATACAAGTACTTAAATGTATCTCCCCATTTGTAGAAAAAAACATTAAAAAGAAAACAATGAGATGCGGGCAAAAATAAATTTGTTACAGAAACTATTTTCATTGTTGCACAAAATAAAAATAAGAGAATGTGTATCAAGTGAGTAACTCAAGTGAGTGCAGAGTGAGTGAGATTGCATACGATACGAGTATGATAACTTTTTTGCCGTTATTTTCATATTTTACAGTTCATTTGTATTGAGTGAATGAGTTCATTTGCCAAAATGTTCTTTTTCAGAATTTTCCTCATATTTTGCTCTACATTAAAATTGTTTTTATTTCATACGTCCAGCCATTCATTCAGCCGTCTGTCCTCCAGTTTACCCATATGTTTTTTCATATATTCATTTATATTTATTTTTTTTTTCGTGTGGCATCGTGAACAAATGCTGCTGGTTGTATTCTGTGCTTTATAATTTTCAATACAATTGAGTACGGGAGTATAAGAAATAATTTTAAAAACTGAAAGTAGAAACAAAAAAAAAAGCAAAAAACATGCGTGCGGCATATCTCACAAATTCATATGAGTACATATTGATAATGTTATTCTAACTAAAAGCTCTCGGCATAGAGTAGGAGGCCGCTATTAATGATCATTTTGAAACAGTTTGTATTCTGCTCTGCACAAATTAACAACGCGAAATTTTCAGCACTAACGTTTATTACAGTGTCGCCATAGAGAGAAAAACTTATTTCCAACAAAAAAAGGAAAAAAATATATGCTCAAATTGTTTAATTAAATAAAAACAAAAGCAAATTAATGAGAGAGAAATTTTCATTAAGAACAATTCAATTTACGTTATAAAAACGTTAAAAAGATTTTCCCCCATTTGAATTTTGGGCATTTTTATGCATGTATTTGTGTATAGATTTGTGAAACAGTGATTTATAGTGAAATTATGTGGAAATTTTCAAATTGAATTTAAAGGTATACAAAATTGAGATTTTTTTAAGTATTTCAATAAAATTGAATAAATATTTAAATAAAAAATTATGAAATATACGTTCTTAAGCTTAAAAAATAAATTAAGTTTATTAATTAAAAAATTATGAATATTGAATTATGAAAAAAAATTATAATGAATTAAATGAAATACAATGAAGCAAATTGTTTGCAAGAACAAAAATCCATTTTATTATTTAAAGAAAAGAGAAGAAAGCGAAATAAATCACAAGTAATAATAAAATCAGCATTTAATCAGCAAGTAAGAATAATTGAGTATAAAAAAATTATTTCCCAAAAAATTTACTACATCAAGGGCCCAGTTAAGTAGGACTTATATCAACTGTAACTCTTAAAACAAACGCAAGGAATCGTATAAGAAATTTACATAATTTTTTTTATAAATTTACACCCGCCCGTTCACAATAATCGTAGACATTCATCTCTCTGGCCATAGCACTTCTTCAAACAATCCGGTAACTATGGTTAATGTCGTTTTGTTCTGTAGAAGAAAGTGTAAAATTGTCTGCCCTTGAAAGAAGAAATAGAGGATTTATGTAAGTGTTCATTAATAAAAATAAATTTACCGAAAGAGAGTGAAATGCCTTAAGAGGTGTTAAGGCCTTCTTAACGAGAACATTAAACTTGTTCTTTAAAAAAAATTAAAATCAATATGTTACACTTTTCGTAGAAATGAAAACGGCATTAGACTCCACCAGGGTAATAAGCGTTGTCACTTGATAAAAGATGCTGGTACTAAGCGATGGTTCGTTTATTGACGTTTAGTCGAATATTAATATAGAATAGAGTTAATAGGAGTATCTCATTGTGCTTATATTAGAAAAGCATAGAGCATTTGTCCTGTACTAGTTGTAAGCGCACCCTCTTCGGCAATCACACAGTCTGTGATTATTGGTGACGAACCTTCGGGTTAACAACCGTCCAAGATTTCTGTATGCTGTTGCGAGTAGCGGTAAGCTTCACGGTCCACAATCAACTGTCAATACTGCTGGCATATAGAACAATAGGGAAGCCAGATCTCTTACCCCATGCGCTTATGCCATACATGCATCGTGCTACCAAATAAAAAACGCGCGGCTGTCGGGTGATGAAAAGACAGAACTGTCCCGTGAAAGCTTGAGTGTTTCTGTCAAATCCCGAGGAGATTAAGATAACGGTCATGTATATAAAAATATATAAACACATTATACGGTTGCTCGTGCGTGAATGATTTTCTACCAATACCTCAGGCTACAGAGGACACAAAATTGTAAGAATTTAAATCCTCAAATTAATACTTGGGTATTCAACGGTGGACCAGAGATTTATTTAATACCGAAAACTGTCTTGCACTGATTGCTGGTGAGGCCTCTTGGAGTATCATGTCGTTGAGAACCACATCGCGAAACGAAATTTATTAGCCAAAGTCGGGGGCTTAAGTCAGTAATGGTAGCTAACTTCCGAGCTCTCTTGCTAAAATAACAGAGATTGCTGCTTATATATGGTTGTATAGTTTCATATCTTTAAAAAGGTACTTTTGTATGGACCGTGGAAGCCATGTACAAGGATTGTTGCATGTACTTATGTTTGGGTGGCGAGCAGCATACATGGAAGATATTGCAGGCATTGAGATCACTCGGTGTTTAAACTACCGTCAGTTTGGGCTGGTACTGCAGGTACCGCCGAGAATCTATGACGTTTCTGTCAGTATTGCTATGAATATTCTTATAGAGTCACTTGCAAAAAAACTGAATCTTACCTTTGATGACTTCTATAGAAAAAGAACATGAAACGGTTAAACACCTCCTCAGTCACTATCCAGTTCTAACCGGGTATACAGCAAAACGTCAGCTTTAAAGCAGTACCTGATTTTGAAACTTATTAGCAATTTGAGCCAAAGTGATTGGGTGCTTGTCACAACTGTTGGCTTGACTCAGCTCCTTTGCAAAGCTCTTTTGAATGAACCATTTAGCCATGAGTGAAAATTTGCACAAATTGTTATTTGGTGATTGGATTTACTAGAATGTATTAAATTCTATCCAGTTGTAAAACTTCATTAGAATAGGACCTACAGACACGTTAAACATAATCGTAATAAGTGCGAACTATACCACAGAAACGAACAACAAAAAAGCAATACATCCAAATTACTTTAAATATAATTTAGGTCTATATGAGGTTTCCAGGTGAAGCTGCAAACCTACTGCTTACACTTCAGAACTTTTCTATATAGAGTGACTTCTTTTTTATTTTCAATGAAAAAACACACTTCATCACTTTTTCATGAAATATCTTTATGACAAAAAAAAAACATGAAATTTAAGGACGAAAAACTGAATGGATTTAATTATATAGAGCAACAAAGTCTTGGAGCATAATATTCTGAATAATTTTGAAAAAGTTTATAAAAACAAAATAAATATATGAATAATTTACTTTTCATATTTGTTTGTTGTGGCTCTACCTCTAGTTCATTGGCCGCAGTAGGCAGTAAAATTATAGTAGACAATATTTTACAGTTTATGAGGCATTCACTTACAAAGAGGACGCTGATTGTGAGTTTTGTAAGATTCAATCTTTCGGAACTTCCCAAAGCACTGACAGTAGAGGTACAGTAGGGGTTTGGTTACCGATCCATCATGGCGAAATAATACCGACCCACTGGTTGCCAGTGGGTCGGGGTAGCACCAGCATTGACGATTAAACAAAGGAAAGTAAAAGTGGCGATAAGAACCTTATCAGACTCGCTTAGAACTATTGGTCCATGAGGATACCAAGGCAAGTCTGCCTAAGCGAAGTCCCCTTATTGTTCAATTCAAGAAATCCCATGTTAATCATAATTCCTCTTGTTAATCCGTTACAGTGACATAGGAATTATGGGCTACACTTCCCTCTTCTTGTATATCTTGACAGCTGTGTGCAGAAGCCGATATGCTCAACTTTTAACGTTTTTGCACACATTCCAAAAATTTGCAGTTATAACAAACACCAGTATCGATATTTGTCTCCTATTCATAAGTCGTGTGATCCACGCTGAGGTGGGGCCACAACTACCTCGTGGTTCTGTAGTCTTTTCTTATGAAAAAAAATCTCGAACTGTTCTAAACGATTTAAAATCACTTCAAAAGTCATTGGCATGTGAAAGTAATTTTTCTCTATAAAAATACACAAGAGTTGCAAGAACAACAAGAGAATACTTTAATACATAAATTCCTTAAATCACAGTAATTTTTTTATTAAATGATTTAATAACTATAAAAACTCTCAGACAAAACAGATACACAAGTAAAGCCGGAAATCTCTGCGACATTTTTAATTAATGTCAAGTTAAAAAATTCAACAAACTGCTGTTGTTCAATTAACCAAAAAAATAATAAAGAAAAATTAAAAAAAAATACAATAAGAAAGACACATGCACTGAAAACATATACAATGAAAAGAAACATTTTGCAAACTATTAAGTTGAAATTATCCTGCAAATGCCCCAGCAGCAGCAGAATGACAACAACTAATAATAAAAATAATAAATTTAAATTTGGCCATGCACCCACCAGCCAACAAACACACTCCACAGTTTTCAATTGTGAAGAAAATTTTCTTGAAAATTTTGCTAATAAAAATCGCAACAACAAAAAAATAAAATAAAAGCATTTTAACTGATAAACACCATAAGGAAGGAAATAAAATTTTAAAAGATGCAAATAAACAAAAATGTATCCGATATTCAAAAATCACAAATTCCAGAAACAATCCACTACAACTTGTTCAAATAATTAATGAGGGATAAATTTTTTTTGTCTGTCTGCACGCTGATTGTTTGTACAGAATGTACAACGAGCGCGAGTAGATTTTCTAATAATGTTTCAAATATATTTTTCATTCAGTCTCTCTCTCTCTCTCTCTCTCTCTCTCTCTCTCTCGCTATGTCTAGAAGATACGAGGGCAGTTTAAGTTTTTTCATTTCCAACACCATGCAACACTGTTCCCGTTAACTGTTATTTATTACTAGACTTTTGTATAATTACGAGCAAGATGCGTCTATTAGTGTGTGTTTGGCGGGTACACAACCTCGTTAATTTTAACGAAAATGGAAAATAAAGAGAAACTTTTTTATTAAGAAAAACCACCACCGAAGCCTTGATAAATACTGTTATGGACGCTCTGCATTATTAATTTTTAAGTGCAGTGGTTTACTGAGTTCCATTGTGGCCAGATTTGGCCCCTGCGACTTTTTCCTCTTCCCAAAATTGAAGAGACCCATGAAAGGGCGGCGTTTTGCGACGATAGAGGAGATATAAACCATTTCGCTGAGAGAACTCAAGGCCATACCAAAATGTGAATATTAGAACTGCTTCGGGGATTGGAAAAGATTATGGCACAAGTGTATTATATCTAAGGGGGAATACTTTGAAGGGGACAAAATAGTAATTGATGTATAAATAAATATTTTTTTGAGAAAAATAAAAATACTCTTTTTCTATTGAACAGACCTCGTACTCACTACGGCGAAATTCGTTATTTCTTTTGACAACTGCTACTCCATCCAGCATAAACTCCTGATTTAACCCCTAGCGACTATTCACTGTTTACAAATTTGAGAAAAGGCTTGTCGGTAAGAGACAAAGAGGCCATCACTTAAACAAACGCCAAATTTGAGGGCCTTCAGAAATCTTATTATCTGAAGAGAATTGAAAAAAAAACTAGAAAAACGGTTTTTTACCACAAAATAAATCTCTTATCCAAAAACTCAAGGAATTATCAAACCGACCTCGTATGTTAATATTTTAATTGGCTTAAAATTATTTGAAGTATATACCACAGATACTCGTACATATAAGAAATTTTCTTTCTGCTGTTTAAGAATAAGAAAAACTTTTTTGTATTTATCCAAATTCGTAATCTTTGAAAATGCTCTATAAATTTCAATGTTTTTATTCATTTTATTTATTTATTTATTTATTTATTTTTTATTTTTTTGAAAAACAAGGAATTTTCAGTATATAAATTATAAACATTTGTGAATGAAAAATCGCATACGGCACAGGCTATGGCGACGGTATGTGAACAAAATTTGCATGTTCTCATGGATGAGATCTAAATTTAAATGTTTATTTTGGGAATAAAACATCAAAAAGTGAAAGCATTTGTTATTGTTTTTTTTCTGTAATTTATTTAATAATTAATTGTTTCTAAAATTTACATTCTAAATTTTATAGAAACAATTAACTTTTTTTATTATTTTTCTTTGTGTTAATAATTTTTGGTTGACTGTTAATACGCCCATAGAGAATTGAATTATAATTTTTTTTCCTTTTCTTCAAGTCTAATATATATTAGGACGACACTGAAATTAATTAATTTAAAAATAAACAATTCGATGTGATGAATTTGGCTGTAAAACATAAAATAGTATTTTTTGTAAAACATTTAGAAAAATCCAGGGGTCCAGGTCACGGTATTGGAAATTTATGAAAATTTTAGTAAAAATTTTCTTGAAAAGTATTTAGCGATATCGTATTTCATATTTTTTTTTTATTAGAGAAAACGAAACTGATCTGAACTTTCTGGTATATACATACCTTGCAGCATTAGATCAGACATGCTTCATAAGGCTCACCTCCTTTAGAATAGACAATTAAAATTATTTTATTATTCATGTATGAAATACAACATTGTGTAAATGTCCTCCCCGGCTTTGCTGGCTAGCGCGCATCCAAAATGTTCTATTTCCTTGGCTCTGGCTTATAAATCCAAATGAATTTGGCCGATTTGCTTTACGGGCTACTAACTTATTTGCATAGACCTCCGACTTAAGAAAACTCCACAAGAATAAGTCTAATGGGTTCAAAACGCACGATCTTAGTGAATAGTTCACATCAACTCCACGTGAGATAGCTATCCCCTCAAATCGCTGGTGCGGAATGTCTAATGTAGTATGAATAGTGTGCCACGTAAGGCTGACCTGGTGAAACCATATGTTGTTGGTATCCATATCATCCAGCATAGACCTATAGAAGTTGGTAATCATCGACCTATAGCACTCTCCATTAATGTTAATGGCCTGCCCAACGTCGTTCTCAAAGATATATGAACCGATGAAACCGCCAACCGAAAATTCCACACCAAACAGTGACTTTTCCGGATGCATTGGACGCTATTCAATCTTATGTAGATTTGTATCGTCCAAAATTTAACAATTTCGTTTGCTGAGGTACCCATTCATCCACAAATGAAGGACGATTACGGCTACTGCAAAATGAGTGAAGCACGCGGAGTGTTTTTCGAAAAGGTCGCCCATTTTCATAAAACGATTTTGGCATTTGCACATGTTGTTGAACACTATACCCCGTCCTTGATGATTAATGATTTAGCAAAACAGACAATATGGCAGAAGTGGCTTCAACAATATGGCCGCTATTAACTGTCCAAGCCTAGTCCCCCTTAGAATTCGTAAGCAAATAAAAACGTCCCTTAAATTCCAAATATCAATACCTTTTCCACGTTATTAAAAATGTTTTTATTTATATATGAACGCTAGCACAGCGCTTTTCGTTTAGCTGCATTTCGTCTACATACATAGATGCATTTATCAGTCATTCTACAGCATCTAAGAAAGGTTTCTTCGACCTGAATATTGTTTCGCAGTACTTCGCAACGGCTTGAGACTTGGTCGCATCAGATATCATATTGTCCACAATGTCCTCCACTGTGAGTGGTCCTGTAATAGTTTCCAACTCTCCACGGTGTACTGTCCATCGGGAACACTTGAAAAAAGTGTGCTCAGCATCATCCATAACATCTTCGTTTTCGTACAAGCAAAACGGATTGTCACATTTCTTCATTTTTTTGAAGATATTCGGAAGTATCCATGACCTGACAACATCTGAGTCAAGTACTAGTTTACATCCCCAAATCGTCTATTCACCCACTTCTCTATATTTGTAATGAGTCTTGCGGTCCACCTGCCTTTCGTGCTAGTGTTCCACCTATCCTGCCAACTCTGCATAATCTCCTTCCTTATGTTATTATCGTTTTCGGGTTCTATGCTGTTAATATGTCTCATCGTCCACAGCTTTCATCGTCTTAATATTTGCAGATCAATTGGTATCATTCCTGATATCACTAGAACCGCGCATGCTGACCCCGTACGATATGCAGATATCACTCGAAGCGCTGCTGTTCTTTGTACGACTAACAATTTGTTCGCGCTTTTCCTCGCTGTCATTTGCTCGCCACAAATATCACTTCCGTAAAGGAGGATACTGTCGCTAGCCTCCATTAGGAGCTTTCGCTTGCTTGGTACTGGTCCACTTACGTTTGCCATTAGTCGGCTAAACTATCCTGGATGCGTTGTTCACAGCATAATTAATCTGATCAGAGTATATCAGTTACCTGCCTTTTGCACTTAACTGCACAAAGTTTAAGAGACTGTCGGCCTTATCCATAGTACTTGTAATGTGTTTATAAATGGTCTATAATTCAGACAGTTATTATGAAATTTGATTTTTTTCGCTCATTTCAATAGCTTCTTTACATTTTAATTTTAAAATTATTTTTATCAAATACCATTTTTATACTGGAGTATAATCGAAGAATCTTAGATGAAACAAAATATATCCGACACATTTTTTTTAATGGAGAGCGTCGAGCACCACAAATTTTTTATGATGAATTGATAATAGATATTAAATGTTCTCAAATGTAAAAATGATATAAAAAGAATTCAATTTAAAAACTAGTACGTGCTTCATGTAAAATATTTATTTACTATTTTATAACAATTGTAAGAATGAAATTTCATTTTGATATTACGAGGGTCACTCTTAAGAAGCTTGGTAAACTTGGTGGCACTTGTTATTTTCACAGAAAAAGTTTAATATTTTAAATATTTCATCTTGTTTTTTTAGTTTTAAATTTAAAAGAAATTTTCTTGTTAAGATTTGTCAAGAAAATAAATATAATATTTAAAAAATGTTTTAATAAACATGCTCTATAGATTTTATTTTTCAAATATATCTGCTCTGCATATGGCTCCTTTAATGGAAAATATTTATATTTCGGAAAAAAGTATTCCATAATAACTTATTTATATGAAGATAATATCTAAAGATTAACCGAAATTATACCAAAAAGTGTCAATATAGAAACTAAATCAATTTATTTAATCAATTATGATATTTTTAGAAGAAAGATTCTCGAAGGAGTAGCTTTTAATTATGAATAGCACCCGCATCAAGCAAGAATAGATGGACTGGCCCCATGCCCTTTTCAATGACAAGAGGCCTTGAGTTCTTACAGTCTTTCAATTACAAAATCACTTCAATAATGTTGAAGTCTGCTTTTTCATACGTAATTGTAGTAATGAAAGTGATGGAAAAAATTATTTAATTTCTGAGGGAACAAACGCAGTTTTGTATTACATTGTAAGAAATGTCAGCTCTTAAAAATCCCCAGATATAACATGCCCATTTTTTAAATGGAAAACAAATCAAACGCGTAGTGAAGGGGCACCTTATTTGTTTCGATGGCATGTCAGACTAAATAGAACATAAAAGAATATAGACCGAACCAATGACATATTAATTTTAAATTTTTATTAGTCAGGCTCAAGTTTAAGCCCTACACTTATCAATTCAAATTAATAATTTTGTGAAAACTATTTTTATTAAGAAAGAAGTAAAGAGAAGCCAAATACACTATTAGAAGGGAGGAGTTTTGTTTTAAATGTTCGCTACACCATCGTAATCAGTGTTTCTGTGTCTCTTTTTACCACTTTTCAGATGGTTTCTACTTCTTTGATAAAAAATAATTTGAAAAAATCATTATGACAAATTGAGGACTCGTTCTTGAGACAGTCTAGTTAAAATTTTAGATTGAAAGTGCGAGAGATTATGAAAGCCACAGGCTCAGCGGTTTAAATTTTGAATGATCACTTGGGTATGAGAAAACTTTCCGTAAGATGGGTGCCCACAAACACAATCGTGTGACAACTTTGGAGGAGTGTTTGGTGTTGTTTAAGCGCAATGTGGACGGGGTTTTGCGCCATTTTATAATCATAGACGAAACATGGATCCACTACAGCACACCAGAGACCGAAAAGCTCCCGGCTTGAATCGGTGCCAAAGAAGATCAAAGTGGGTTTATTAGCCTATAAAGTCATGGCGACCATTTGCACACAGTATAATCCACATTGAATACCTCCAATATCGTGTAAAACAATCAATGGCCACTACTCGTATTATGCCAACTTATTGCGTCGATTTAATGATTATTTGAAGAAAACGACGGCAGTTTGCTAAAAAAAACTTTTTCGCCAGGACAAGCGAAGGGTAACGAATTCCTCCCCCATTCGCCCTATTGTCCGGATTAAGCCTGGGTGACTGTCTTGTTTTCAAACCTGAAGAAATGATTTCATTTCAACAAAACTTTTTTCTTAAGGGATAAAAAAATTAGAGAAACGTTGGATAAAGTTTTTAGAACTCAAAGGAGACTGAAATCTGTATTTGAAAAACTCTCTCAGTTCGAAAAATTAACACAAAATTGCCAAAATTATGATCATGATTTTAATAGTTCCTCTCGCATATAAAATTTAATTAAATATTTTTAAAATTTTTAATGGATTTGAAAATAATTTTACAATTTGTTCTGGTTAGTCTTGTTGTTTACAAAAACATTTTTCGGAGATTAATTTCGTAGTGAGAAAAATCGTAATAAATAGAAAATAAAAATGTTTGTATTAATGAACTAAAATTTTGAAATTATGTTTGAAGCACTTGATACGAATGGTTGAATGAATGACCACATTCAAATGGATTTATGTTTTAACATCTAAAACACGCCGGAAGTGCACACCATCTATGCCATCATCATCAACGTCATCAGCAGCACACTCACATCATTATGGTCATTAATATGATTATCAGCACAACGATCGTGGTCGTTAGATGTTATTGAGTACATGATCGAGAGTAAGAGGCAGGCAGGCAAGCATTATTTATACAAAAGTCATCAATAGAATCTGTGGCAGCAACTAGTATTCATTCATTTATTTATAATATTTGTATGAAATAATATAAATAAATTTATAATTTTTAATTCATGGTAATTTTGTAAAGAGTTTCTGTGTATGAATTTTGCATTCGAGATAGTTTATAAAGCAAAATTCAAAATTTTTTTAGTGATTGTATGAAATGTTATAAATTTTAATACGCACGTTCTTTTAATGGGCCATGTTGTTAATTTAAGCTCAACAATTTGAGTTAAAATTTTATAAATAAACACTTTTAATTTGATTTGCTGAAAATTCAAATCCAAGAATCAGGCCTTATGGATACACTGAAGAAAATATTTCTAACTCTTCCATAAATTTTCTAGAAATTTGAAATAGTAGAGAACAGTCATTGACAAATAACCAGGAAATTGCCAAGGAAACCCCAATTGAAAATAAGTCCATAGTTTCTAAACGACATGGCTATAGGAGTGACGTAGGAACCCAGGAAAGCTATCTCAACTGGAAATTTTTTAATGATTCTAATTTCATTTTTTTTTTTTTATTAAGATTTAAAATATTTCGCTCTTTTCAAAGTGAGTCATGCTGTTAAAATAACAAAAACAAATTGCAAATAATTGCTGCTCGTGCTTGGAGGATGTAATAAAAATCTATCTTTTTTTATTTTCATGAAGGAAAAATTAAGAAAAGCAAAAACTATTTTAAAATATTTTTATAGTATGAGCATTATGTAAATAAATTTATGGAACACACCAAAAGGACTCTATAATTTCCTATTCAAATTCACCATCCGAATGTGCAACTGTTTATGGATGGCAGCTTTAAGCTTCCTTAAAATAAAATTTAGACTTTCAAAATTTCGCCACACATACAGCTTCTTTAATGCAACAAATAAGTCAAAATTTTTGATTCATCAATGAAAAAGTATTCCTCAATGTCCCTTTTATATGTCAGATTTCTATAATTGTTATGTGTCAGATTCCTATCTGAAAAAGTACAGCGAATTCGCGATGTGGCGGTTAGAATCTCAAAACTCTTAATCACATTTTGCAACATTTTACATTTTGTTTCTGGGAATAATACGTGGATTTTGCCTTAAATTTTATAGCTTCCCACTGTTACAATCCGTTTCAGAAATGATATCAAGAAAAAGAAAACAATTTTTTTTCTTACAGTGACCGGGCAAAAAAAGAACTTCCAAAGAAGGCAATAATAACCACAATTTCTAATCCGAAAGTAGTCAAATTTATGCTGTTTTCTAACGATTTTAACGTAGGCTTGTCATAGCAAAATGTTCTGTTTGAAGTCGTAATCAAAATGTTATAAAAAACAACATTTTGGAAGTACTTTAAAGGTTATTCGTCCCAAAATATCTCCGTAAAACAAAATCTTCCAAGATAATCATGTAAATCTTAAATATTAAGATCTGTGAGGAAGGCAAACTATATTATTTTAACATAGACTAGTCATTACAGTATGTTCTCTTTATCGCTTGCCATTCACCCATTCGGAAGCTGTCTTCATTATGTGAAAAAGAGAAAACTTCAGATGATTTTTTTTGCATAGGAACTAATTTTTAGTTAAATAAGGATTGTTTATTTAGCTAGTGGTCATGATTTCTTTTTTTTTTCATGTGAGAAAATAATTTTATATTTATTGGTTGAAAAAAATAATGTTTCATGCAGATTTAAAGAAATAACTATTTTATTTATTTTCACAAATTTGTAGAAGTAATTTCTATTTTGAATTAAATTTTTTTCAGTTGGATTCAAGAAAGTCAAAAAAATCAAGGGATCTTTTTAAAGCAATAAAAATGGCATTCCTTGAGAAAAACTTAAATTTTTTATATTTTATTGTAAATGAAACGCATACGACTAATTGTTGCATTCATATTTTGTTCAAAAATGTTTTTTATTAATATTTTTGTCGACTGGAATGGGACTCGAAATATCACTTCACCATAACATGTTTCACAGTCAACGCATTTACCAACCCAGCCAGAAAACTGTAGCTGCACTGCCGGGAAACCGCACGAATTGTTCGAAAAGTGGTCGAATATTACTTGAAGAGGATCCACTGCTGCAACCAATTTAGAGGCGGTCATTTAAATGACATCCTATTTCGTTGATAATGGAAAGGTGCAAGCATTATAAATTTTTCAAAATGTATACATTATTATGATCGTAATCTAGAGAGATCTTCAAAGCCACAAATGAGGAAAAAATCTCTGTATTTAAAGAACATAAATATTTCACATATAACATGCTCCTCTTTTGAAATGAATTAAAATTTAAATCTGTATTTGTATGTATGTTTGTTCCTTATAGGAAGCCAGGCGGAAACGACGATCGTCTTGATGTTTTGCAACCCTCTTATAGGCGATCGGGATATTTAACTTTGCGAGGAAATGAGTACCCCATACAAAATTATTATTTATTAATTTACGACGAGACCCAGCAAATTCGAAACATGACACTATGAGAATAAAGATATGGTTGCAGAGGAAGGGAAACGTATTTCCAATAGATCGTGAAATAAACTAATACAAGGTGGCGCAAGAGTAATACCATAAATGAAACAAAAGACCTCTGTTTACATATAAATTATATATTTGTACCGTACATTACTTCATGGCTTGTTGACATCTAAATCTCTGTATACCTTGATCATAAGAGTCAAGTGCGAAAATTGTGGCATTACTTCTATGCCACTCTGTATATAAAAAATTATTGATTTTAGTCATAAATAATTAAAAATCGTACAAATGAATGACTGCATTACTTTTATACATCCTTCATTACTTGGCACTCAGCGTGACATTCTCTCACAATTGTATTTAAAATGATGCACTTCTCTGGCCTAATAAGACTCACAAATAGATCATTTGAACATAAACTGAATTAGAATATAATTCTGGCACTTATCCAGCTCTCCCTCTCTCTCTGTCCTTCCCGCTTTTATTCTCTGTCCCTCTCCAATCCACAATAATAGAAATTAAGAGACATTCATTTATAGACAATCACGCACAATAAAGAAAACATTAGAAAATTTTCTAATTAATTTTTAAGTACTTTCTAGACTGCATTACAATGGGCACAATAGCACTCCGGCATTCAATTTACTTATGTCTGATAGACCCTTTAAACGTATTCATTAATAAAATATCAAAACAGCCACTTGAAACAGGACTGTCTCTGTGCGGAAAGGAAAACGTCTACCTGATTTGAAAATATTTTACGATCGCTTAAGTGGGCTGTTTGAGACTAAACAATTGTAATCATAGTTAATGCAATAAACCAAAAAGAAAATCCATAAATCTCTTAAAGAAAGAATGTTATTATTTTTTCAACGGAAAGTCGTTAATTTTAAATGCGGTTTTCAAATTTTTATAAAAGAAACTGAAAAAATATTTGGTATCTGATTCTAGTTTTAAAATTTACTTTTCGTTGACTTGTAGCAGGATTCTAGATCTCTAAGAAAATTTTTAAAGGTTTAAAACGTTGTAGGTTTAGGCCAAAATTCAAAAAATTATCAGAATCAGAATTATTCTTTGGACTATTATTGTAATAAAAGTTCTCAATAACGAGGGCAGGTCAAAAAGTCAGCACCTTTTGCATTTCCAGCCTCTTAACTAAAACGGAAACACTATTCCTCAGTTGAGTGTTGTCAGAATTTGGACACGCTGTGCCATTTGGTATTTGTTTGACAGAAATTTATAGAAGACTAGCGCGTGATTTGAAGGGAAAATGGACAGAAGTGTATTTCGTGTGCTCATTGAGCATTATTATTTTTTTGCGGGGAAAAAGCATCACTCAAATTGAGGCTAAGCTTGATAAATACTCGTATTACGAGGATTGCACACCATCAGTTTCAATGGTAAAAAAAATGGTTTACTGAATTTCGTTGTGGCCTTACAAGCACGGAAGGTGCCCAGTGTTCTGGACGCCCAATTGAAATCTCTACAACCGAAACAATTGAGCAAATTTATGATGAGGAAGCTTTCTGCAAGATGGATGCCTTATTGGCTCGCAATTGACCACAAACGCAATCGTGTGACAACTTCGTAGGAGTGTTTGGCGTTGTTCAAGCGCAATATGGAAGATTTTTTGCAAAGTTTTGTAGCCGTGGACGAAAATTAGATCCAACACAACACACCAAGCAGCCATAAAAACAGTGAATTTGTCGGGGTGAATGGGCGCCAAAGAAGGCCGAGGTCGGTTTGTCAGCCAATAAAGTCAGGGCTACCGTTTTTTTTTGATGCATGCGGTATAGTCCACATTGATTATTTTCAAAAGGATAAAACAATAAATGGCCAATATTATTCAAATTTATTGAGTAGAATTTGGCAAAGAAAAAGGTTTTTTTTCCGCCAGTTTTCATGGTGACATTCCACCAGTTTTCATGGTGACATTCCATGAATGAAGCTACGATTCCCTCCCTCATCTGACCTATTCTCCGGATCTAGCTTTATGGGTGGCAAATTGCTTTATTTTATTAAATTTTCTATAAAATTTAACCAAGAACTCTGGTCTTGCCCCACATACTAAAATATATTCTTATCAATTTATAGAACTTATAACTCTTGGAATAATTTTGAATAACTTTTAATGTTTTATTCTTCAAACTTTAAAATTTTTTGTTTCACTTTCACCTGTCGGTGCAGACTAGAGTCGACAGTACTATGCTGGAAGTCAGATCATTACACGGATTCGATATCTGTCATAGACTCGAGGCGTTTTTGCCTTCTATATTTTTTGTCTCTTGATTCCGATTTTCGATTTCCTGTCAATTACAGGTAACGCAAAGGGACCAAATCATGGATCCAAGTGAGCGCCAGATTCCTACTGAGCCCAGAATAATTGTTTTAAAAAAATTTCTGCTAAAATTATAGTGAATCTGATAAAAGCGGATTTATATATATTTCTTGGGAATTTACGTAGTTCCCAACATTTTCACCAATATAAATGTAGGCCAATTGTTACTTCAAACTGACCATTCGGACATGTTTGTCTACCCAAATCAGTCCAAATAATTCCTTAAATAAACAGCAAAAATATGTTGTCGCTTTGGCGACGATGGTGAAATATTTAAACAAAGTCATAATTCTTTAGAGAATTCCAATTGAATATAGATACGAGTATAAAACCAATAATATGAATAGAATTCAACTAAAAATAGACGATTTTTTCATTTTTCTATCGTGAAAAATAAATTTACTACACAATACACCATAAATATTACAAAATGTGCTTCTTTTGTTTATTTAGATATAATGATCTTACAGATTCCGAACATCTATTAAAATGTATTAATAAATTTTCTTTCGTTTTTCCTTGTTTTACAGATTTGAAATTGGACAAGCGACACAATTAATATAAATCACAACAACAAAAATAGCGAAGCAACTAAAACCATTACGCCGGAAAGAATCAGCCATAAAACAACTACTAAAGAAAATACCTTTTGAAGTCTCACACAGAAGCGGAAAATATGGACAAATAAGCTTATCATTTTCCTAAAATGAAAATTCTACTCCACAATCCACAACATCATGGGTATAATGATGAAGATTGATTAAAATATTATGCTGAAAATGACATGAAATCTAATTAAAACACATAAATACTGTCACATTTGAGAGATCTTCATAGAACGGAAATAGATTTAGGAGGAAAAATAAACAATATTTACCTTCAAAGTGAAGCCAAAGGTGATCATTATCTTGTAATGACATCACCACCCGCCCGAAGTATCATTTGTGTAATTCTAATCATAGGAATTCTTAAGGGCTGCCACATCAATCATCACTAGAAATTTGAGGCAAGAAATCGACGAGCGAACAACAAGGCGGCAAATGCGACCAAAACATTTATGGACTTTAATGATTTTAACAACAAATATCTAAAATAGAAATTTTAAATTTTATACCAAAACTAAAAAATAAATACACAGACTCAGTAGTTGTATATTTTTAGATTTTGTTTTCCCCCTCCCAAAAGAAACACACATGTTGCTACAGTTCATTAGGACAGCAGCATCAGCAGCAGCAGCAATAACAACAATAACAACAACTGCAACAATAGAGGCAAAGTCTTGAGATCATTTTCAATAAAACAGCCAAACCAAAGAGGCACAACATTTAAATTTTAAATTCTTTTCCTCCTTGACACCAGTGCCTAAAAGATTTGGCTGGATTTTTCAAACTCCTCAATATTCATTTCTTATTTCTAAGTAGATTTCCGGTACAACACGCCACAACATTACCGAGAAGCAACAACTACAATAACACTAACATCAATTTGAGTCCCAAAAAAAAAGTAATAGAAAGAAACACTTTTTTTATATTTTGTGAAAATTGTAACTTAAAGCAACATACTTGCAACACATGTGTCTTAAATGAGAAAACCATGTTGTCATAGCAAAAGGCACAACCAAAAGCAAAAACAAAAAATAAACCCTTGATAAACCCTCGTAAAATTTTACTCAATAAAAACTGAGAGCAACCAACAAAGAGAGCAAGAATCAGAAGGAATAAATATCACTGTTTGAGTGAAAATTCTTGGAAACCAAATAGACCTGCGAACACCGACTCCAGCAATTGTTGCAATCATTTTGTAAACAATCATCATGGTGCTCACAACGCAAAGTGTTAGAAATAAAAATCCTTACGGTTGCCTTAATGGCTTCTTAATACTGGCCGTGTTAACAGCTTTTTTCCTAGTCCTTTTAACACAACCAGTGACAGCTATGGCCAGAAGATTTTCAGTCTCAGATACGAATGACTATGACTACGGCTACACTTCACAAGTGGAGGTGAGAAAACGTAGTGGCGGACTGGCACATGGCGCTACAGTAAATGCTAGTTTATCTGCAGATCAGTTTAACGATGAGGACGAAGACAGAGGACACGAACGTGACCGTAATGAGGAGCTCGATGACGAGGACGACAATCATCAACAACATCAGCAGCAACAGCAACCAGATAAGTTGCCAAAATTCAAAAACCCAAGAAATTTGCGCAACATCTACTCCAAGCCCTCGGGCAGTTTCATACAACTGTCTTGCCCTGCCATAGGCAAGCCGGAACCAAATATAACTTGGCTAGTTAACGGTACGAAAATTGCCCGCATCGTGGGTAAAATAAGAAAAACAAAGTGGGCCATACTCATGGAGGACTTGGTTCCCACCGATTCCGGCTTGTATACCTGTAAGGTTTGCAATCCTTATGGTTGCATTAACCACACCACCAGCCTGCACATCAGCGATCGTGTCAATCACAAGCCCATAAGTCTCATATCGCCCGCCAATCTAACTTTATTTATCAATGAGAGTGGCATAATGGAGTGTAAATTCTTATCTGACCTCTTTAGCTCGAAAAGTTGGACTTTCACGGCCTGCAATACTACGCATGGCTGTTCCCCCAACAGCACGGTTCTGCAGGATGTGCAGGATGTTTTGAAATTTGAAAATGTTACCAAAGACCAGGAGGGATGGTACACCTGCATGGAAATAAATGGCCTGGGTAAGTCCTTAAAAAGTGCCTATCTCAGAGTCAAAGATCCCAGTGAAACCAAAGTCACCAAAGTCATAAGATCGCAAACACTATGGGAGGTGGTGGTGGCCACTGTGATCATATTAATGTTACTACTTTTGGCCATATTCATTTACTATGTCTGGCGCAAAATGAAGCATGAGAAGCTGCTTAAGCAGCGCATTGAAACCGTGCACCAATGGACTAAGAAGGTAATTGTCTACAAGCCGGCCAGTGGTGATTCTTCAGGTTCCATGGATGCCATGATCATGCCGGTGGTAAAAATTGAAAAGCAACGTACCACTGTATTACAAAGTTCCAACTCCGAACCGGTGCCTTTCAACGAATACGAATTCCCTTTAGATTCTCATTGGGAAATACCGCGCAACCAGCTGATATTGGGAGCAACACTGGGAGAAGGAGCCTTTGGCCGTGTGGTAATGGCTGAGGTAAATAATGCCATTGTGGCTGTTAAAATGGTCAAAGAAGGCCACACCGATGACGACATTGCCAGTTTGGTGCGTGAAATGGAGGTGATGAAAATTATAGGCAAACACATCAATATCATAAATCTCCTGGGCTGTTGCTCTCAAAGTGGTCCGCTGTATGTCATTGTGGAATTCGCTCCACATGGCAATCTAAAGGACTTTTTAAATAAAAATCGCCCGGGCAAGGAATACGATAAAGACGGCAATCTGACCGCACCACAACATCATCTCACCGAAAAGCATTTAATTTCCTTCGCCTTTCAAATTGCACGTGGCATGGAGTATTTGGCATCGCGGCGCTGCATACACCGCGATTTGGCGGCCCGCAATGTTTTAGTGTCGGACGATTATGTTATGAAAATAGCTGACTTTGGTTTGGCCCGCGACATACAGGACACTGACTATTATCGCAAAAACACCAATGGCCGCTTGCCCATCAAATGGATGGCACCCGAATCGTTGCAAGAGAAATTCTATGATTCCCAAAGTGATGTGTGGTCCTACGGCATTTTGTTGTGGGAAATAATGACGTTTGGTGCCCAACCGTATCCCACCATAATGTCAGCCGAAGAACTGTACAGTTATCTAATGCTGGGTCAGCGCATGGAGAAGCCCGTCAAATGCTCTTTGAATATCTATATGCTTATGCGACAATGTTGGCATTTCGATGGCACTGCGAGGCCCACATTCACCGAAATCGTAGAGAATTTAGACAAACTGCTGCTGACGAATGAGGATTATTTGGATGTGGCGGTGGCGAATCTTGAAACGCCACCCTCATCCAGCGACGAAGCAGATTCCGATGAGGAGTCCCTTCGTTATCATTACAAGTAACGAGATTATGGTAGCTGTTAAGCATATTATGGTAAAATTAAATGGTTGTTAGCATATTTCGATAGTTTTTAAAATAATTACCTGGCAATGAAATGTAAATAGTAAAAATTTATCATTAATTGTTACGTTTCGACTTAAGAGGATTACGAAGTATATTCTAAATATATATCATTAAATGAGATTTTTCAAGTTAGATTTTTAAGGATATATATTACCAAAGTACTTGTATGATATTTAATTTAAGTAATTTGTATATATTTAATTAAAGTTTTTCATTTTAAAATATTTTTATCACTTCACTGTTGCAAAAAAACAAAAGTTTTCCTTTTCTTTCAACTAACTTGTTGCACAAACCAGCTAAATAATCCAAAGATGCTTTTTTAAAGTTTAAGATAATTTCATTACTGAGCCAAAAACTGTGTTCTTTTCTAAAAAAAAGTGTAACATTTTTATTTTAATTCACTCGTTTAAAAAATTTTAATGAAAGTTTAGCTTTAGTGATAAACTTTTAAGTGTTCTTCTTTCTATCCTTGAAAAGGCAGAAAATGTTACACTTTTTTTAGAAAAGAAAACCCCCTAAAGTCTGTATTATATTTTTCCAAAGATTAAGTGCCAAAAAATTAAAAAAGTTATAATATTTTTATGAAATATGTACAATATTAAATCAATTTTATAATCTTTATTATTGTGTAAACTATTTATTAGATTGTAAATGTTTTTTTTATTATAAATATTTAAATGCAATTAATATTACTACAATATTTTATACTGCAAATATGATAATATTAATTTAATAAAATAAAAAATAATATTGTTAAATTTCCTATTTAAATGACAAATATAAGAGAGTTTACAGTTTTAGGCAATATTTGCATTAAAAATGATTTACGGAATCATAATGAAAATTTTTGGTATTTGTTCGTTTCTGAAAAACTACAGTAGTTTTATTCTTAATTCAAAAAAAAAAAAACAAACAAAAAAATTAGTTAAATATTCTCATTTAAAAAGTTTTAACACTTTAAAAAGGCTTCCTCTTTCTAATTAATTTCCACTTTCTAAGGAACTCTTAATACCTTTTTTATCTGCGAGAGGGTAAAAAATTTTACACTTTTGTTTTAGAAAAGAAAACGGCATAAAAGCATACTGTACAATTTTAAATATATCGTCGCAAAATATAGAACAAGATTTAAAATTTACTTCAGCAAAGTTATTTTGAAAATAATCAAATAAATAAATTTCTAACCAAAATACGAAACATATGTTTATTGTCCTTCGTACATGTTTGTATTCCTTAATTAACAAAAATACAATAGTACACAAATGTTCTTTGTCTTCTTACAAATTTTGTACTCACAAATTTGTGTCTTCTACATTAAAATTTCATAAATTAAATCCTAGGAAGTCAAAGGAATATAAACACAGATCATTTGAAAGTAATGAAAATGTCATTTCATGTTTTGCGCTCACAACTTTGTAGAAATAATTCCTATTTTACATGAAGATTTTCACAATTGGATCCCCGAGAAAGTAAAAAAAAATGCACTAACGGATCCTTTGGAAGCAACGAATATGTCATTCATTGTTTTAAGTTCACGAATTTGGCAGAAGTAGTTCGTAGTTTAAATTAAGATTTCGAAAAAATACACAAGCGGATCCTGCGGGGGCAATGAAAATATCAGTCCATGATTTACACTCACGAAATTAAGATTTCGTCAATTGGATCCGAAAAAACCGAAAAAATACAACATTTGAAAGCAATAAAAATGTCATTCCTTAAGAACAACTTCCATTTTTTAACGTCATTTGGAAATGTGCTAAAGTTTTAACTTTTTCGGCATCAAAATCTGTGCATTTTCATGACTTCTTTCAAAGCTGTTTTCACTGAATTTGTCCCAAACTAATTTACTCTCAGAGATACTTTCTATATAAATTAACTTAGTGCCGCTGCTATTTTAAATGTTGAAGTCAAGGGCGTAGCCAGGATATGAAATAGGGTGGTACCACGAAAATTATAATTTTTTATGATTATGATTATTTATTACTACGTTTATACGCACGTCTTATTTGCAAATAAAAAAGAAGAATGTTGCCGTATAACTTTTTTATTGTAACTTATTAACTCACTTAAACAAGTCGTGAATAACGACACTATTTGCAAATAAAAAGTAAGATGTTGCCACTTCATGAACGTTTTTTGTGTTTTACTTACCAAACAATCATATTTTCGTCGCATGGCATCACTAATAATAACATAAGTTCTGTATGCAATTTCCCGTATAAACAGTGAATTAGTTATTTGCAAATAGTTCTATTTGCAAATAAGACGTGCGTATAAACGTGGTATATGATTATTACAATTTCGATCTATTTGAGGAATAAAATGCGTGGATCTTCTGAAAATTTTGCTAGAATTCTTTCCAAAAATTCGTCCTTCTTCTCGGTTACCAATCTTCGGTGGACGCTTAGCATACATAGTCCTGCAATATACAATATACTTATTTTGTGATAATAAGTAAAATTGCATATTATTTTACCATTTAAACGAGCTTCAGTCATTGTGGAGCGCAACCATGTTTTACTCGCCGCTCAACAGTTGCAGTAGTGCACGGCTGTGACAATGAAATTAGTAACGCCTTCGTTATATTTGGATAAAATAATCCAGCGTCTTTCAAAATACTCGCCAGTTCTAAGTCGGCTAACTCGTCTTTACCCATTTTTTTTTTGTTGCCAAGATTTATACCAAAGCTCAATTTCTCCTTCCAAATCATCCAACTTATAAAAATGCTCAAACGTTTTTGTGGCATCCTTAAGATCTTCCAGCTTCAAAGAAAGCATGTTAAACGGGTGCAAACAATCAATTGCAAACGCTAGCCTATTCTCTTCATTAAATCTTCTGTCCAGTGATGAAATTAAAGAATCTATATAAGGAATGTATATAGATCGCTTCCAGTATTCAGCAGGTGATGAAAATGGGGGATTTGAACGGTGCGTTTGACTAGAGACTATCCTTGGAACAGACATCTCTATTCCTAAATTGGCTGTGTTTTCTTGAATAGAAAAAAGCAATCCATCCACAATATCCTGTGCATTTTTTAATAATTTTATATTGCATGCATGTAAAAAAAAATGTTATAGAATTAGGAGGGTGCCACGGCCCTCTAGGCCCATACCTAGCTACGCCCATTGGTTGAAGTGACTAAGATGATAAACGTATTGGCTCTTAAATGTGTCATAATGAAATAATTTTTTTTACGTTTGAGTCTCGAATACAGTCGAAAAAAATTATAAGAATAAAAATTTGTTGTAATAAAGATGGTTTTTTACATATGTTACAATATATAATATACTGTGGAATGAATAGCATTTGAAGAACTTCCGAAAAATCGTTTTTTCATAACGTCTTGAGCATGACTTTAAATCCAGTGAATAGGATCCATAAAAGAGAACATTTTTAAATAACGAGCCGATATTAAAATTATTGGAAACGATCAGAACTAGATCAAAAGTTGTGGATTTTATTGACTTCTTTGGAAGTCCTTTTTTAAGAAAAAATTTTTTAAATCTGCAATTAATTAAACCAATTTAAAAGTAAAAAATTTGGAAAAAACAAAATTGATGTGTAAATAGAACATTAAAATATTATTGATTCAACAAAAAAATTATATAAATAGAAAAATGTTTAAAATGCAAAAATTGATTTGTTTAATGAATATTTGTTCTTAACCCTTCGATGTTCATATGGGTCTGGCCAGACCAAATCGATTTTAAAATGCATGCATTATGTTTTTTTTTTAATTGTTGAGCTACCCCAGTCCACGACTTCGTCAAATATATTGTGCCAAACACAATGAAACGGTAAAATTAAAAATTTTATTGTATTTGTGGTGAAAAACCCAATTTTAAGTACTTTCGCCAGTTAAGCACACATGGGTCTGAGCAGACCCAAAAAAAAAATTCATGTTATTTGTATCACCCTTATAAGAAAAAAATAAAACTTTTACAACGGCAGAGGGAGAGATCACATATTTTAGTTGATGCTTAGAATTCAGAGTGAACACGTGTTTTTAAAGTCTTTAGTGCGAGTTATTATTTCAGTAAAATGGAGCAAGAAGGCATCTATGAAGATGATATGATGATTCGTTTGCTTCATAAATTAAGTGCAGGAAATGTTAGTCCTGAAGAACGGAAGCGACTTGAGGCACAATTTGAGGAACTTATGGGACAGGAGCTCGTTCCATTCGAGACTGATGATGACTTATTAGGAGATGATGACTATCTTCCAGAAAATGATGAAAATTTTGATGAGGCATCCGACAGAAACTGTGGCCGCCGTTTCACTTCAAGCTCCATCCACAACTTCATCAGCCATCACATCCAGCATTCAGGATCATACTTATCGCTCAAATGACGGTAAGATATGGAATCCAAATCCACCACCATCTGGGAGGCCTCGGTCTCATAATGTGCCAACTTTTACCCATAAAGGGCCATTTCGAGGGACATCACCGAATCATGGAGCTATCTTGAAGTCGTTATTGTCCCCCGAAATCGTTAGTATTATTGTGCGGGAAACTAATAGAAAAGCCCTTGAAGCTTTTAGAGTATGGACCGAAACGCATCCTAATAACAAACAGAGAGCTTGGATAATGACCAACGAGAACGAAATGTATGCATTTTTTGGGATGCTACTATTTGCTGGTGTGATTCACGCAAATTCTCAGCCAGCAAAATAATTGTGGGCGAGCTATAACATGCCAATTTATAAGGCCACCATGTCATTAAATTGATTTAAGCACTTGACTACATTCATCCGCTTCGATAACGGTAGCACTCGTGCAGAGAGGTTAAAACAAAGCAAATCTGTAGCCGTGGACGATGTATGGCTAATGCTGATGGGTAACTGAAAAAGCGTACACACCCGTTTGCCAAGTAACTATCGATGAGCAGTTATTTCCATATCGTGGGCGTACTCGGTTTACTCAATATATTCCGAGTAAGCCCGTAAAATATGGCATAAAAATTTGGTGGATTTGCGACTCAGTTTCAAATTACCCTTTGAAAGGCATAATGTATACGGGAAAACCACCAGGTGGCCAGCGAGAAACGAATCAAGGCGAACGAGTCGTCATGAAATTGATGGAAAAATACATGCACAGCGGTAGGACATTTTATGCTGACAACTTTTTTTCAACATATCACCTGGCAGAAATGTTGATGCATCGTAATGTGGCGTTCGTGGGTACCGTAAGGAAGAACAAGACCTTCATTCCCCCTGAATTGCTGGACCATAAACGTCATGTTAATAATAATAATATCGCTCCGTGTTCTTATAGCCGAAAAAGCCAGTGCTCATGTTGTCCACCGTTCATTACCGTCATGACACCGATCCAGTAAAAAGATTCAAGCCGGATCAAATTTCGACCTATATGCCTCAACGAACATTCTATGCAATTACATAATTGCAAACCCAATTGCTCTTTGTAATGTACATATATTAAATGAATTAAATTAATAAATAAAATTATTTCTAAAACAATATTTCTAATGTTATTTTCATGGGTCTGGGCAGACCCTTATGCTACACTTAGGGTATCATATGGCACCGAACATCGGAGGGTTAATCACAAATTCCATCATCGTTGAAATAGGTCGCGGAATAAAATCACAAACTGAAGAAAAATTTTAGAAGGTTTTCTTAATTGTATGATCTAAAAGATTCAAATGAAATAGATGTTTAAATGTAAAAAAAAACTCAAACTAAATTCCCGCTTTTAACTGAAGTTGAATTTTATATCTTAATTAAACTGACTTGAAATTGATCGAGATTAAGTTCGTGTTGCGGGAAATCGTAACAAATTGATTGGAATCAAATGATAGACGAGACAATGGGTTTGGCGCTTAAACGTTTCACTAAGAGTTTTTTTTATTCATTTACTTTATTTTAATCATGATAACACCTTTCAATTAACACAAATTCGTTACGTACTAAAGCGTGTTTGAACAAACAATAAATGACTTCATACTTGTTATTAAATCGAATATAAAATAATTATTTCTTCTCGTATAAAACAAAAGCAACAAAAATGAACGTTAGAAATCTGTATTTTATTATGAAAAAAATTATATCTGTGCATTTCGTTTCATTAGAAATCTATAGCAAATCAATATCTGTCGTGACTTGGTAATATTTCCTTCCATTCGAGGGCTAATTTAAAATTAATTAAAGAACTATATATACAAATTTTATTAAAAATACTTCTTTAATAAAATCAATCGGTTATTTATGAAAGGCCTCTTGCCGAAAAAAAATTCTGCCCAAAAAAAACCTTATTTTCCTTTAATAGCGAAGGTAAGCAGAGATATCAGAAGGCAAGTTTGGAACGATTTTCCGTTACCCCGCGTAAAACTTAGTTTGTAAACGGACCAGTTTCCACTATGTGCCATTCATTTACAATGATCTTTTTCGATGTGGAATGAGGAAATTATTCAAAATTAAAGCGAACCCCGTTGGAAGAAACACATAACACTTGCGCAATAAAAATGAAATCAAAATTGAGCGCCTTCATAAGAACACGATATGTTGCAATTAATATACGACCCATCGGTTTTCACGATAAAATGTAATTTGCTATAAAAAAGTCACAAAAGGCATTTCATATGCAAACTACATATACAAATTTCAAGTTTTACTGATTAATTGGCCCTCGTTTTAATTCATATTTAATTTAATTAAATAAAACAGGTGACTAATAACAAAAAGTGACTGATAAGATATAACTATTAAAAGCATTTTCTACCCTCCACAGTCATGATCATAATTATTTCATTCAGTTTTTGATTATGTGTTTTTTTCTAAGAAAAAAGTGTAACATTTCTTGCCTTCTCAAAGAGAAAAAGGGATTCAGGTTTCCTTACAACAAGCTAACTTTTCAAGAAAGACTAGCTCAGACCTCTGTAGGAGTTACTTTGTTTTTTATTAAAGCGATCTCTTTATGGCTTTTCCAAAAGTTAATGAAGAAAATGTTGCACTTTTTCCAGAAAAGAAAGCAAAATTAAACGTCGAATCGGTATACAGAGGAAAAGAATTTTCAGTGTATAATAAACCAATCTTTCGGCTACATTTTCAGGAGTTTTTCATTAAAAAAAATGAATAAAAATTTGCTATTGGAAAACAAAAACTTTCCTGAAATGAGAAAAAACTTTTATTTTGTGTGAAACCTGGTACTCGGTATTAAATTGTAAATATATTGAGCAATATTTTTTTCTCAGGTGCTATTTGCTATTTTTGTGTCCAACAAAAAATCGCCCAAAGCCAGAAAATATGAAATTCTTTCATTAAAAAAAAAAATATTTTTTGTGTATTTAATTTTTTTTTAACTGATATTAAAGATTTGGTGTAGCCGATTATAGGCGCTCCCTCACTTGTTCCTTGTTAAACTGTAAAATTTTAATTTAATTTTTTTATCACCGTCCACTTTATCTTGACGGAAATTAATCGAAAGAACAAAAATCAAGCACGAGCCATAATGAAATGAAACTATAAAAATTCATGTGCATGAAAATTTATAAAATAATTTTTTAAATTCTCGCACATAATGAAGTCATTAAGAGAAATATAATTTTTAATGTTTCATACAATGATTGCAAACAATGGATAAAAGCAGTAGAGCAACCAAAAAAAAAAATATTGCAACAGCATCGCATTTACAGCACCAGCTGCCAGCAACAAACTTATTTGATTGTTGGTGTTGTTGGTTGAGGGGCAGTGTTTTATTTTTCGTTGTGACTGCTGCTGGAAGAAATTAATAAAAACAATTGTTGCTGTATTTTACAATATTATTTATTATGTAATTTTAAAATCATTATTCAAACAATATATTTATGTTGAAAGTTTCAATTTAGCTTCAGCAGCAAAAAAATCAAAGATGTGTAGGATATTAGAGTTAGATTTTTTTTATAAAATTACTATATAAAGGACGTGTTATAAGATCGGTAGTTTAAAAGAGTAACTGTTATAGAAAATTATATCATATATTGATACAGAAGTCGTTTTAAGGTGAAAAATATTTTGATTTGAATTCCATTAAAAAAATTTTTTTTATATCGTATCGATCAGAGAAATGTGTTCGTTTTGTTTGGAAATATATCAACGTGTATGTTCTGCATTCCGAATTCCAAGAATAAATTTGAAATGAAGTATTTAAAAACAAATTTTTTTTTGGATTCTCGTTTTCACTTTTGAGCAAAATATTTCACACAATTTTCACTTGAAAGTAGTTACGCGAAAGCAAAACGAATCAAATTTTTCTGCAGAGAATAATAATTTTAAATCGAAACTTCACAGCTTAGAATTTAAATATTATTTTATTTTAATAATTTATCCTTTTTATGGCGGTAAAAAATGGGGTTAAAGGGACACAAAATATTCTTAAAATGCTATTTGAGCACACCGAAGAGGAGCTAAACTTCAATTAGATTTTTTTAAATTGCACTGTTTCTGTTCATAAAAATACCTTTAATTTCTTATATTTTATTAAAGTATGTTCCTACCACTCCCGGAGGGAGCATAGGGCTTCCACAAAGCATACCCATCTTTACACGGTTTGTTGTTGCAGTTGCTTTCGCATTATTATTATTTCTTTTTTGCCTTGTATCAGTTTCGGTAATCGGTTCTTATTCCAGCCAAGTATACGATTGGTCTGCTGTAGCAGGTCTAGGATAATGGGGCTGCCATCTGTCATTGCCTAGAAACAATGCTTCTGTATTTCAATTTTTTATATACAATCCTCGCCCAAATTTTAAGCCTTCAGGCAAACTTTCAATTCTTTCATTTGAAAAGCCACTAAGGAATAGTTTCAAACTAAATTTCATACAAAAATCCGATTTTCGATTTTTCCAATTTTCCGACTTTTCCTTCCATAAAAACCTTCTCCTCGAAAATACGAACAACTGACAAAAAGTTTTACAGAAATCGGCCCAGCCGTTCTCATTTTATGAATTATTGGATTTTGCCACGCCCCTCCGCCCGCATACCGAAAATCAAAAATCAGACTTCACAGTGTCACCCGCCCAAGTATTCTGAAGGCTCACAGAAAATTTCGTCAAAATCGTTTTGGAGCCATTACGTTGCATACATACATACACACATCCTATTTTATATATATAGATTATGAAAACGAAAGTTTAAGAAGCTTTGATGTATGGATGTACAAATTTTACATAGGATTTTTTCATTTCTTAGTTAAAGCAAAACAGTAGAAATTCTGGAGAAATATTGAAAAAATCAAATTAAAAACAATATTTATTTCTTTTAATTAAAGACATCTGCTGCAAGAATAAACATACGAATATTTTCATAAATAAAAAGGATCGAAGGAAACTTTAAGAAATATAACAAATAAACTATTCATAACCCTAGGGGAAAGGAATGTCGTAGCTTGGGGATAGTGGATGCTTCCATAAACAAAGAAATTGTAAATACTAAATATGCCTTTGCGAGCTTTGAAAAACAAAAGGAGTGTTAATGATGGAAAATAATATATGTATTTCCTAATTTGAGAAAAGGATTTTTTAAACAGATGACTCAAGTAGTGCTGCTATCAAATTTTTGTGATACGTTCTCTTTACTAGTTTTTACTGGAACGTAAAAACGAACGCAGTTTCGAATTCCATTCAATTTATAATTCAGACAGATATATTCACACAATATAATATAATTTGTGAATGTTGGCCAATTAGTATCCTTTCCAAATGTGAAGTCAAAAACACAGTGGTAAAAAATTATTTTTACTAAATTCATTATTCGAGATATTCTCTAAAATGACTATTTAAAAATTATTTTCGTAGAAAAAAAAACGTATAAAATGGGCTTTTATCAATATATTATTCGAAATTGGTAAATGATCTTAAAAAAAAGAACAACTTAAAATGACAAGACCATGATGCTGGCAAAATCATTAGAAATTATTTGAGTTTTTACTAATTCTGAATAATAAACTGTGCATTTTCATGACTTCTCTGGAAGCTCAATGTTATTGGGATTATTTGGGGTTTCGTAGGTTTCTTATTACAGTTATCCTGGCATTTGAGGTATATGATGCTATATGTATAATTTTCTCAAATGTCTGATTTGACAGTGGGCCACTTTAAAAAAAATATATAAAATTTTTCAAGTATATTTTAAAAATGGTCCTTTTTCAGCAGATGGTATCTGCTATAGATGCCCAAATTTAATATTTTAATGATGTCTCACCATCTCTTTGAAAAAACGAAGAACCCTTTCCAACCTGCCATCGTTTTTTTGTTGCCAGATTTGATAAATTTTTATCTTAGAATTTTTTGTTATGAAAAATTAAAGTTGTTATTTATTTATTGCAAAATCATAAACTAATTTATTTTATTCTATCAATTAAATTTAATACTTAAAATAAAAATATTTATAAATAAAAATTAAAAAATAAAAATGTCATTGCACATTAGACTTGTAGTGCAATACGAATAAAAAAATATATGACAAAATATGTGTATCCAAGTGTCTAGTTTTTATCATCTCATTCAATAACGTTCAATTTCATTCATTCGACATTAATTAATTAAAAACATAAACAAGCCCACACGATACGAGTGGTCTGTGGTTTACACCTTCCACTCCTCGCTCTGTCACTCTCCATCAGGAACAGCTTTAGGCTTTAGGCATTGACAACAGATAGTCAGGTCAGTTTAAGATACATGCGATTTGCTCAGAGTTTCAATAAATTTATTTTCGTAATTGTTGACTTCGTTATTTGTTGTACTTGTGAGAATTTTATAGTACGTGTTTCATACGCTTTGCGGTCAATTTAAATATTATTATCACGAGAGGCATACAATTTTTAAAATGCATGCAACTTATAGCAAATAATGAGAAAGCAAATAATGAGAAAGCAAATAGATCCAGTTGAGTTACGTCGCTGCACGCACAGTGGAAAAAATAAATATAGTTGACAAACATTTTTGGAATTTCTCTGCGTAAGGCCAGCATTAAAAACGTAAGAGTTATGCATTTTAACCACAATTTTGAAATACAGTCACAAAACTAAAAATTAAAAAAATTTTTAATAATTAAAAAAAAATTTTAGGGCCTATACCACTAAATGCGAATGAAAATCCCATCCACAAAATATTGTTTGTTTTTTGTTTTCAATAAAATTGTTTGAACGCGATTCTAGTTCGCACTTAAAGTGAAACCCCCTTAACAAAATGCAATATAAAGCAGGCCGTGCTTGACAAAACCCATCGTCGTAAGGTATCTTACGAAAGGTGAACTAAATTCTTTGACTGCCAATCCATACATCATGACAGATTGACAAGCATTCGGTAATTTTTTTTTTTTTTTTGAAAGTGTAAGGCAATACTTTTTGAATTTCCCGCCTCTTAACTGAAAGGACAACACTGTTCCTATCAACAGGCACATGTCAGTTGACTCCTGTCAAAATTTGAACCAGATGCTTCATTTAGTTTGTGTTTGACAGCCATTGGTAGTCAGGTACCAAGTAATTTGAGGAGATAATGGAAAAAAGTGAATTTCGCGTTGTTTTTTGCGGCAAGAACGCTTCACTTAAACCAAAGCTAAGCTTAGTGAATACTATAGGGATTCCAAACCATCAATTTCAATGTGAAAAAAGTGATTTACTGAATTTCGTTGTGGCCTTACGAGCATGGAAGATGTCGGACTTTCTGGACGTCGACTTGAGATCTCTATCAACAGGCACATGTCAGTTGACTCCTGTCAAAATTTGAACCAGATACTTCATTTAGTTTGTGTTTGACAGCCATTGGTAGTCAGGTACCAAGTAATTTGAGGAGATAATGGAAAAAAGTGAATTTCGCGTTGTTTTTTGCGGCAAGAACCCTTCACTCAAACCAAAGCTAAGCTTAGTGAATACTATAGGTATTCCAAACCATCAATTTCAATGTGAAAAAAGTGACTTACTGAATTTCGTTGTGGCCTTACGAGCATGGAAGATGTCGGACTTTCTGGACGTCGACTTGAGATCTCTACACGCGAAACAACTGGAAAAAATTCATGATATGGAAGTGGCCGATTGGAGATTGAAAGTGCGTGAAATTTTGAAAGCATATCAGGCATATCACATGACGGAGTGCTTTAAATTTTGAACGATTACTTGGGTATGAGGAAGCTTTCCGCAAGATGGGTGCCGCGTTTGCAAACATTCAACAACGTTGAAGGAATGTTTGGCGTTGTTCAATTGCAATATAGACGAGGTTTTGTACCATTTGCAACCGTGGACAAAACGTGGACCCACCACAATACATCAGATACTAAACAGCAGTCAAATCAGTGGATTTCTTGAGCTGAATCGCCATCAAAGAAGGCCAAGATGAGCTTGTCAGCCAATAAAGTTATGGCGACCGTCTTTTAGGATGCAGGCAGTATAACCTACATTGACTACCTTCAAAAGGTTGAGCAACAATCAGTGGTGCGAATTATTGGTTTGATTTTATATGGATTTAAAAAAAAAACAGCCGCATTTGGCCAACGATAACGCTCTTTTTCACTAGGACACCGGTGCACACATCTGCAGTTTTTATGGCGAAATACCATGAATTAAGCAACATCCTATTCTGCGGATATAGCCTCTAGTAGCTATTTCTTATTTCCAAACCTGATGAAATGGCTTGGACGAAAGTGGTTTGACTCCAGCGATGAAATCGTCTACAAAAATAAATATATATTTTACTGAACCCGACAAATCTTATTTTTTGGAAGGGATACAGAAATGTTGGACAAAATGTATAGAACTCAAAGGAGACTCTGATTTTTCATCAAAAAAACCTGTGTTTTATTCAAAAAGTACCGGACTTATTGACCGGCCCTCGTAGCTTAAGGAATGCATATTTGACATACTTTTTGAATTATAAGCGTTGTAGCAATCTGCAGTGTACATAGAGGTGTTGCTGTAGTTTATCTAAGAATATTCAACTGAAATTTCTTTGTGCCACTAGGGAATATAAAAATATTGCACAATATTTTTTGGACACTTCCGTCAAACTTATTCTTTTTTTCATAAAATTAGCTTCTAAAACCGAAATAGTCTTACGGACTCGAATGTTTTTTGTTAAGTGTATTAATTTTATGAATGAATTGATTTAATTTCATGAATATTCAAACAACAATTTAATGGAAATCAAACCACCAACAAAACAACTTTTGAACTATGTGTTTGTATATATGTATGTACTCGTAATATTGCAGTTGGTTATAAAAAAACCACGGGAGAAACAAATTCTGTCGACCGACACTGCCCAAATGGATGAATGAATGGCTTATAAAACATGTCGATGTTGTAAAAATCTTGTTTCTAAAAGTCGATTAAAAAATTATGCAAGTGTTAAATTTCAGTATTTAAAAACATAAAAGAAACAATTTTATGCACAATTAAATATATATAGTTTTTTTTCATCACAATCAAACGGCAGTGGAAAAAAATTTTAGTTTAGGAATTAAATAGGAAAGTAACGACTTATATTTTTAATAGAAAAAAATCCATTATTGCGTTTCCACGATCAAACAGAGCAGCAACCCTAAAGGCTTTCGAATTGAATATCAAATAGATGTTATTTTAACTTGAATTTCTTTGAAGGTATTAAATACTTCACAAAAACTGGATAATTGATAAGACCACACAAGGTTGTAAAAGCAAGTACGTTGGCATATGCCCAACATTTGGGGACACAGCAGTCGTTATGTCCCCAGCTTTTTTGTTAACCGTAAGACCCAAAATATGTTTAAATTGCAGACTTAAGGTTTTAAGTTTTATTTTTAGTGTTTGGCAATAAAACATTTAGAAAAATTTTTTAAAGCTACTCAAACTGAGTTTTTATTGCACGTTTTTTATCTATTTTATAGATGCTGCGTGTGCATGTATTTATGTATTTAATACTTTATGCTCAGAACATAAAAGATCATTAAGTTGACAGTGATCATCATTAAGTTTAGCACCTTTTTTATTGGCCAAATAATCGTTAAATGTTTTTTTTTCTGAAATATAAACACAGGAATATAAACTGAAATATAAACACAGGAATAAATTTTTATATACAAATATTTTAAAATCTCTATGCAGGTGTACGAGGTGTGTTTAAAAAATAAGTGAATTTTCTTTTTCCAAAAGAAACTTTTTTTATTCATCAAAACCATGCCCTGTCGTCCCCTTCAAAATAGATCACCTCCATAGGACGATGATTACCAACTTCTTTTGGTGTGAATTGTACGATAAGGACAATCAATGGCATGTGGTTGCAACAGGACGGTGATACGTGACACACAGCTCATGCTACATTAGAGCCATAATCGTCTTGCATTTCTGGATTTCGCATCGCTCACAAATTCTCGGCCTTTCACAGTCCACAACGAGGAGAATTTCGCGTCGTAACTTGAAACTGCACCCGTACAAAATTCCATTGATGCAGGAGCTGAAGGTAAATGACTGCACGCATCGACGCGTGTTCTCTGAATGGATCCCGGAGCAGTTAAACCCTGGCCCTACTTTTCGGTAAAAAAATCTTCTTCAGACCCTCTTGTGGATAAACGGGTATGTCAACCAACAGAACTATCGAATTTGGGATAATAACAATCTACATGAGATCCAAGAGCGTCCTATGCAAACGGAAAAAGACACTATTTGTTGTGGATTTCGGGCATGACGGCAACATTTTTCTCAAAGAAATATGGGCCGTTAACAGCCAGCGTTAATTAGCCTGAATTGGATGGATATGAACACCAACGAAATGTTGTTTAAATGGGACGACGCTACATACCACACAGCCCATGTCACATTGGAGCGATTTGAGGGCGTGATCATCTCACATAAAAGTGATGTGAACTGGCCACCGAGACTGTGTGGTTTGACCCCATTTGACTTTTCCTTGTAAAGTTTTCTTAAGTCACAGCTCTATGCTAATAAAGAACACACGATAGGGATCTTCAAGCCGACATAATCCATATCATCGGTCAAATTCAGTCTGGTTTATGCGTCTGAGTCATGGAAAATTCGAATTTTTGAATGTGCGCCACTCAGCGGAGCCACGGCAAACATTTGCTCAATGTTATAATTCATACATAATTTCAATTTTAGACATGATTTTTAAATTAAATTCGAAACTTTGTAAAAAAATGCTCCTTTAGAATGATTGTAATCCTACTCGGCGGGGGGTACAAAGCAGTCATTAATAAAAAAAATATAAAAAGGGGACCTGGATTTTTTTAACATTTTAAATTTTTTGCAAAACTACTATTGAATTTTGCCATTTTTAACCGACTTCAAAAAAGGTGAAGTTGATGAATTCGTGCGGGTTTTTCTTTCTACTTTTTTGAAGGATTTGCGTGCAGTTTGGTTTGATTTTTTCCGAAAAATGGCGGGGCGATTCGCTCTCCTGAAATATTGACTATCGCACAATTCCTCTATTTACGGACCGTTTTTAATTTTTTGCTTGCAGTTCGTTCCATGACTTTTTTTCGAAGGTTGGAAGGGAAATTTACTATCGCATAACTTCTAACTCTTTTGTGTGAAGAGGTTTGCTTGTATTTTCGTTCCATTGTTTCGAAAAATCGGACGGGTGATTTGCCCTTTCCCCGAAAAATTGTTTATCGCACAACTTCCGAAAACTCGTTTTTTATTTAAAAGTGTAGTTTGGTTTCACAGAAATTTAGGTGCAAATCAGATTGGAAAAGTGGCCGCCTGCAATATTGACTATTGCACAACTCCTCTATTTATGAACCGATTTTTAAAATAACTTTTTGTTGGAAAAGATTTTCTTGTATTTTCGTTACATATTTTTTTTTTTGGAAAATCGGACTTACGATTTGCACCTTCCACCCAAAATATTGACTATCGCACAACTACCTTCTTTATGGATCGATTTTCTTATTTAAAAGGTTTTCTTGTAGTTTGCTTTCATAGAAATTTAAGTGGAAATCGGAAAATCAGAAATTATTATTAGAACATTATTTTGCTATTTATGGGGACCTATTTTGAAAATTTTCCAGAGAGTAAATTAGATATTAGAAATGGATTATATCGGGTTCTGAATTAATCCATAGTTGCTTCGGTTTTGTAATCTAATCAATTGACAATTCAGTTCACTGACAGAATGCCGAGTTTAATATTTAAAAGGTTTTAGTTGTAAAGTGTGTCTAAGAAATTTCAGCAATATTTCAATTCAATTTTTCCCAAAAAAAATATAAAGAAATATTTAAAGAAATTCCAAATTCGTAAATTAGAAAATTCACCAAAAGCGAAAAAGAAACCAAGAAATTTCTAATTTGATTAAACTAAGAATTTAATTTCACAAATTTTTATTTCAGTGAAAATCCAATAAAACCAGAGGCACCTACAGAGGGAGAACCAGAGATTCGCCGAAAAACAAAGGATTTAGTGAAAAAAGTGAATATAAATTTTCTTTTATAGTCATTTAAAACAAAATTCAAACATTTTGCGTTATTAAGCAGTTTCATGCGATATAATACAGTTGATTGTACTTTGGGTAATTAAAATAAAAAAAATATCTCTGTATGTAAAGAATAAATGATAAATTGTATTTGATTTTCTTTTGAAAAATTAATGATAGTATTTTTTTTAAATTGAAGATTTCATCACTTAAATTATGCAAATTTTTCATATCTTAAGTGCATTTTTAAATGCTTAAAGTTAATTTTTTACTTAATGAAAATCCGATCTCTGTATATTATAATCATTTCAAAATCATTTCATTGAGTATTTAATATATGCAAATCAGATACGATAAATATTTTATTTTTATCCATACGGTTCATATTCATATGAATGACTGACTCATTTTCGATTAAATGATTTGAATTTGTTTGAAATTTTGTGTTTTTGTTTGAAGCGTTTTTTTTCAATAACAGAAATCATTTGAGGATTTGACGAGGCGTGATATAATCATGAGTCTTGAATTGAATTTATAAAAAATACAATAATAGTGAAAAAACTTGAATGATGTGGCACATAGAAGGGAAGGAAAATAAAGTGTTAATAACGTTTGATACCTACTTTTGCTTAAACCATGTTAAAAAAGGATATCAGAGGGGTCCTTTTGTCCTTGTTACGATTTCGGAAAAAAAATTCACACACAAATTGTAAGCTAGATATCCCGACTTTCGCTAATATTTTGTTGTAATTTTCGATATCATAATTTTTTAAAAAGGATATTAAGCGGAATGCATATCCTTGTTGTGATAAAAAAAGTATTGAACACAAATTACATATAGTCTATATTGTGCGAATTTTTAAAATTTTTTAGTCATTCTTTGCTGTGTGGTTGATTTTAATTCATTATTTTTCTAAAAACGATATAAGGGAGGCCACTCATATCCTTGGGCAGATTTTTCCAAAAATTTCAAATTTTATTATAATTTGATGACACAACATACCATTTGAATTTTTTTCAAACCTAAATGTTATCCTTTTTTGCAATTTTGGTGTAAGTCAAAGCACTGTGCTTTGATGTTTCACGATTAAATCTGATGTCCTTGTCTGTAGATAATCCCCCTTATCGTGTTTGGCGATTTTTGACTGCAAATTTGACAGTTTGTAATAGACTAAAGATACCGAGCAACATTTTTCTTTAATCTAGTACTAAACGTTGAAGTCGTAGGCGAATTTCGCCAAACAAAATAAGGCCCAATAAGTTCTCGGTTGTACGAGCAATGCGAGGTCGGGCATTTCTTGCCACAATGAGTTTGCCAGAGGCGCTCAACCAAAATTTCAAGCGAAAATTTTTCTAATAAGATTTGTTCAAGTGTGTATCCTTCATTGCTTGTTATTAACAAATTTTCTATCTAAGGCACATTAAACTTAATGTTTTGCCTCAATGTGTATAATTAATCTAATTTTTTGCTTGTTCTTGTAATTGCTTTTGTTACCTGAAACAAGAGGGCTTGTTTTTATTCATAATTATTTTCATCATTTTTGCTTTTTTGACCCTCAAAACACACTGGAATGAATATTTCAAAACAATGAATATCTAAAACAATATTTTAACATTAATTAATTTGCATTTTAATTTCTCTGTTGAAGCGTGCAAGTGCAAAAATATATTTTTCTAACGATTTCTATTAAGTTATAGTCCTGAAGTTATAGCAGCGTATTTCAATTCCCAATGGAAGAAAGAAAGTTGACCTCTCAATGTCATTTCAAGCCGATTCAAGTGTCTCAAAATAGTTGCTCCTTTTTATCTATCGCTGTAGCTTTTTCGTATTTATTATCTAAATGGATATATTTTACATTGTGAATTTTGTCAATGTCAATGTCAGGACGGTACAAGGATGCACAGATCTGCAAATTTTCATGAATTTCACTACGAATCGTTGCCTTATCCATCCTCTTTGCCGGATTTGCCCTCGAGTGATTATTTCTCCTTTCCAAACCTGATGAAATAGCTCGGCGGAAAGAGATTTGACTCCAGTTGTGAAATCATCTCACAAACAAATGTCTATTTAGTTGACCTCGACAAATCTTATTTTTGAAAGAGATGCAAAAATCAGACAAAGGAGACTATATTTAGAAATTAAATGATTTTTTATGCCAAAACCGGAGTTTTATTCAAAAACTCATGGACTTGTTAACCTGCCCTTGTACTTTATATTTAAAATATTTATTATTGAAATTTATGTGGAATATTCTCCCCAACTAATGATTTGAATAATTGGTGATTTAAAAATTTATTATATGTTGTGAACTCTTACATGTCGTTGCTGCTAAGCAACTCATCAGAGAATTTCAAACAGTTTGAAAGAATCAATATTCTATTCCGCGATCTCGAACATTCTCGTTCTTAAATATTCTGACTACAAACAGCTTATTCGCGTCCCAATTAGACCTCTCAGCACGAAAAGTCGAACGAAAATCAGGATGAACGAAAGCCAATTTGCATCACATTATATGAAATAAATAATTAATACATCAAGCAATTCATTTATGTCTGTGTATGAGTATGCAGATGTAAACAGCCAGAGCAAAAAGTTACACAAAAAACAGACTTTATATATGCACGTATATGATTTCGCTTGCCATTTTATTTCTAATTGTATGCTTCTTTTTTGTTTTCCAAAAGCCATGAAACTTCTCCTTAAACATCCAAACTTAAACCCTCGACCATAAAAATAAATTGATTAAACGCCATAAATGTGCCAACGACAGAGAATAATTTTAGATGACAAAGTCTGTGACACATTTTACTTTTCGCCATCTAAATTTTGTCTTGCAAAAAAAAGAATTTTTTTTTCTATACAAAAATCCAGTAACGAAAAAAGAGCGGGTGAATTCTATATTCTAGTCCATCGGCTACAGCTTCAAAGAAAAGATTAGAAAACCCAACTGAAATGGAAAAATTACTACCAGTCATGTTGCATGAAAAATGAGACCTTGATTATGGTGACATGTTGCAACAATTTTAACTGCATACTCTATAATGTACGAATACTTTATTCCATGGCTTTATGCAAAAAGGAATTTTTCTTTATAACATCATAAATTCATCTTTCTTTCAGGCAAAACGAAAAAAAAAACAAACTAAGAGAAGACTAAAACGCAGTTAAAATCTTTAAAAAAACTGTGACCAAAAAATCAAGTGCATTTCTTATATTTTTCGGCAGGCAGAAGTCTTACACTTAAAGAAACACTATAACAAATGGGAATTATTAATTAGAAACGACATTTGGTCGGCCAATTCCAATTATTACCAAACTGTTGCAATTTACAGTCGTTCGAACACAATTAGTGTTAATGTATCATATTTAATTTATTTAAAATATTAAAATTGTCAGTCCCAAATTTCTTTTTATAATCAACTAGCTGACCCGGGCAAACGTTGTTTTGCCTTCAAATTTTATTTTCACTGCAAGTCTGGTTTCGTTGCGGATTGATATTTCGAAGAAGAATGAAAGGTGCACTAAATCGGCAAAGCAATTATTGTTCAAATACCGTTTACCGAAGCAGAAATAATGGATTTAGTTATTATTGATAGATGGGCCCGATCCACGTTGTTGGCCCCAAATTTTTTTTCGTTTGACTCCCACGCAAAACACAAAAAAACTAAATATTGCGCCATCTGTCGGACGAACTTCAAACTACACAGAAACACTCCTCACGCCCCATAGAGCATGTGTATAAAAATCGGTCCAGTAGTTTTTGAGTTTAGCGATCACGAACATACACGTAATTTTTATATATGTAGAGATTAAAATATTATTCACTATATTATTATAGTTTTAAGCATCTACAAACCCTTCATACTGCAAACTAGAAATAAGTTGTTAAATTCTTCGTTTTTCAGTATTTCTTAGAACTTTTATACACCTGACATTGCAACTGAGTGTATTTCTAAGCCTAGTAGTAGCCACTACTAAATATAGTGTACATGGCCAAAATGTTGCAAATTGCTTTTATTTGCTGTTGGAGCAAAAAAAAATATTTCTTCTACAATCATCTACTAATGCTACAAAATTCGCTTCCACTAGTTACTACTATTGTTCCTAATAGGGTTAGTACTGCCATTAAAATTCTTTTTGTACTCAAAATAATAATCAACTAAAATGTAAGAAAATTTGCTCAATTTGAGTTTAAAATGGTTGACAATAAAAGCAGACGGGTAAAAATGTCTTCACAATACTTTTACATTGCGAAGGGTAACATATGCATCCCCTCCCCTACCAAAATTAACAAATACCTAAGCCTTCACCTTGATCGTTGTTTAACATGGAAATCACACATAGATGCCCAGTTGATCCAAATGAACTGAAAGGCTGCTCAAACTAATAGGCTTATGGGGGGAAAATCAACAACAACCCTAGATTGCAACCTTTTTCTATACAACGCAATCCTAACAGCAATATACCATAGCAATATGGAATTCAGTTGTGGGGCACCGTCTCAGCATCTAATATAAAAAAAATTTAAAGGCCCCAAAATAAAATCCTCCATATGATAACAGCGGCTCCCTGGTATGTTTAAAAAAACGAGCATTCTTCACTTCTAGATGTTCCTTTGGTTAAAACAATGATTTCAAAACATCATCCGAACCCACTGCAGCTAGTATTACTACTACTACTGCCACTACAACTACTATTAATATTAATACTGCCAATACTACTACTAGTACTACTGCCACTACGTCTACTGTTAATACCACTAATACTACTAATACTATTAATACTACTATATCTACTATTACCACTACTACTATCAATACTACTACAGTCGAATCCGCTTTAGCGTAACACGCTTTACTGAAAAAAATCGGATTACTGAAAGCGATACAAATCCCCGCGCTGATTTTAAACGCAGTTAGTCTTATTCACTTCGCGTTAGCGAAACATCGTTTTACTGAAAATATCGTATTACTGAAAACCAAAAGCAAGCCCACAACTACGTTTTGTATGAAACTTACTTCGCTTTATTGAAAAAATAAACAATGACAAATTTATTTATTAGAAATCGATTGCATAAAAATTTGAAAAAAAAAATTTGACTCAAAGTCAAATTCAAAGTTATTTTAAAAGCAATGCATGATTTTGATTATTAACTGATATGTTAAGTACATATTTAATGCATTGCATTCTGAGACTGAACTCTTATTATTTTATGTTTTTTTTTTAACTGCATGCATACAAATGTAAATACTCAATGCGTGAAACTGAATTATTTTAATTTATGTATATTTTAAACTTTTATTTTTTGTTTTAAAAATAATTAAAAAATATTAATATGTTTTTATGAATAATTTTTTTTTTTTAATAAAAATTTTATGACGTGAAAAAATATACAGATTTGATATAAAAAATAATGTTATACAGATTTTAAGCAGTACGCTTAACTGTAACAAATTTCAGTAATCCGAACTATGTTTTAGGGAAAAAATCGGATAACTGAAAAGAAAATTGGGTTTTGGCTGTTTTCAGTAAAGCGGAGTCGACTGTACTATTAATGCTATTGCAAATACTACTTCTAGTACTAATACTATTAATACTACTACTACAGCTACTGTTACTACTACTACTGCCAATACTACTACTATTAATACTACTACTACTACTACTACTAAAGAGTGATTTTTAGCAACTTTCTTTTTGGCAACACTGTTTTTGGCAGCTCAGCTGTTTTCGTGTAAAATGTTACTGTTAAACATGTCCAGTTTGGTCTATAATTTAACCATGAATCGACTTACAACGCTTGCAGATTATTGAATTTTATTAACAAAACTCTTGCTCGGTTAAGAAAGTGTATCGTCTACCTATTTAACGGAAAATTGATGTGAAGAGCAGCCAGAAGCATTGCAAGAAAAATGGATTCGACCGTACTTTTTCAAAAACGACGAAGACAGGAACTTTACTGTGAATGGCGAGCGATATCGTGCAATGATTAAAGTTTACTTTTTTGCCCAAAATAGAACAGCTAAACTTGGTTGACATGTGGTTTCACCAAGACGGTGCCACATGCCACACAGGACGCGAAACACTGGCCCAATTAAGAGGCGGGTTCGGTGAACAGTTTATTTCACGTTTGGGGCCGGTCAATTGGCCTCCTAGATCGTGCGATTTAACGCCTTTAGACCATTTACTTGTGTAGCTATGTGGAGGCTATGTTGAGCCCGCAAATGGAAGCCAATATTGAAGAATTCATTCTTGAGATACGGGCCGATATGTTGGAGAGAGTATGCCAAAATTGGACCCAGTGTATGAACCATTTGAGGGGTAACCGCGCTCAAAATTGACATGAAATCATCTTTAAACATTGAATTATACTATATATAGATCTTTCTATCGACTCAAATAATGATTTCATACATTTCTCTAAATTTTGTTTTTTTTTTTTTTGAATCAAATTAGAAAGTTCTTAAAAAATCACCCATTATTACTGCTGCTATTACTACTGTTACTATAACTTTAATTAAATTACTCATATTTTTAAAATCATTAAATCATTTAATCAAATCGAAACTGTAATAAATTCTTTGGTTTCCTTATTTTTAAATATTTATTTATAAAAAAATATTAAATATATTATTTTGTTTATTGTGGGGAATTTTCGGCCGTATTTTTTACCACTAGTAGGGACATATTTAGTGCCCTTACTACTGCTTTATATTCTTGGAACCAAAAATTTTCTGAGATCTTGAAGTTTTAACAATCCCTCTTATTATGATTGTCGCGTCGACGTCACATTAAGTCGTTGGAAAAAAAGACAGCAGTTCCTAACTCGTTGTGGGCAATAATTAACTAATATTGATGGCCAATTGTAATTTTATAAGCCATAGTAGTAGTAATATCCTATCAATAATAGTTAATAATTCTCGATAACGATACCACAATTGCCAATATATTGATGTCGACTTGATGTGACGTCGACGACGACAATCATAATAAGAGCAAATGTTTTTAGTCAACCATAAAACCTTCGACATTTTCAATGAAAGGGCATTTAGAATTCGTTTCACACGAACTAAATAATTTGCTTGCTTCTTATGCAACAATTTGTTGAAGGTGGAAAATGGGACTCTTATGCGCATTTCGTACAAAGAAATAATGAAGATAATAATGATGTTAATGTTACGGTTAACTAGTTGCTATTCAAACTTTTATGTTTTACGTTTGAATTAAGAAGTACTTCTTTTTTGTTTATGGGTAAAATTTATAGACATTGTTAAAAGCCTATGGGACTCCTTTTATGGCAAGTTGCCACAACAAAAGAAAAAAAGATTACTTTGCCAAAATAAATAAAGTAAGACTCCTATAAAAACTTTGCCTTGCGGCACTAGGATTATGTATTTTTTTCTACTCCTTTCAAAGAACTTGTATGTCTTTATTACGCATTTCAGATTTGATTGTTAAAGGAAATAAAAATTCTACAACAGAAAAAAAGGCAAAACAGAAGAATATTGGCCATTTATAGCTGCAAGCCATTCATAACTTAACGAAAAGCGGTACTTTAAGAAAAATCTAAAAACGTAAAATAGAAATTTAACTTCAAATTATTTTTTACACACAATACCCGTTTTTACATAATTCTTCTGAAGGAATTGAGAGAAACAGAACCAGTAGTTGTCTAAAGAGTTAAATTTCCACTGACCACATTTCGTTTTAACCGTTTATGAGATTTTTTTTATCGTTTTCTTTTATTTTTCCTTTTAACCCAGTAATCAGCGATACTAGAGCGTAATTGTTTTCTGACACATGCACGTACAAATGTAGACGGACTATTCTGTGGACAGGTATGGCTTACCAACTTTTGAAGGATGTTGTTTGGATATGTGTGCTTGGAATATGGTATTAAATACTTCACTAGTGTTAAATTGCCAATGCCAGCTTCCCGTCTTTTGAGTTTAACTACACTCGAACTATCACTATTAACTGTATGTTTTCAATGAAAAATTATAACAATTTTTGCGTTAAAAATCATTGTTATTAAAAATTGTTATGAAAAATTATGATACAGTGTGCTTGTTCTCCTTTTACGCTTAAGCTGTGATATGATGTAAAAATAACCGCACTATGGTCTGGTAAAAAGTTCCCATATAAAATTTAATCTCCATACAAACGTAAAAATTTCCATTTAGTGGTTGCAAACCCGCCAGTCTGGCAAGGTTATCAGCTGTTAGTTAAAAGTCATCTAAAATGTCAAATATACTTACAACGCTTACCCACCGAAAAATGCCGCAAAATAGGTAAAACATACTACAAAAGTGTTGGTTCAAACGTAGCCACTTTTCGAGCCATACGAAGTGAGTATGGCCATCATAAGCCACCTACTGTTCAAGTAATTGGTAAAGATCATAAAAAATATTGAAGAAACTGGAAACTTTGAGATGTGGTTATCGCAATCTGCGCACTGACGAAAATATGGCGTTCTCTGCAATTGGGCTCACCCTGGCGCATTTTACATTTGGAATATAAAGTCCCAATCACGCAACAATTAAAAACCGCTGACCGTTCACAACGCCTTACAGTATATCATGATTGGGTGCCAGAGCAACAGACTTTCAATGCTGATATTTCGGGAAAAAATCTTCTTCCAGGACGAAGCTAATTTCTCGATCGGTGGTTACGTCAACAAGCAAACTTGTCCCATATGGGGCTCGTAGAACCTCGAAATGAGTTAGGAAAGCCATATCATACGGAAAAAGTGACCGTTTGGTACTCATTATGGTCTGGAGCTGTCATTGGGTCGTATTTGTTCGAAAATAATGCTGGACGAACCGTTAGCGTCAATTTAGGGCGCTATGGCCGTATGATAACCGAGTTTGTTTTAGCCTGCAATTGAAGATTATAAACTGGACGAAATTACGTTTTCAGAATATGGTACCAGGAGCCACATAACATGACCGATTTTGGCATAATCGATTGGAAAGTTTCCAGAACGCATAATTTGGCGACGTTAATTGGCCACCAAGATCATGCGATTTGACGCCGGTTGATTTTTTTATGTGGAACTTTGGAAAAGAGCACGTCTGCATGGATAATCACCGAACCTTGAAGCATTTGAAAACCGGAATTCGTCAAGCTACCGCCGATATACCGCCCGCAACGTCGAAATTTATATCAAAAGAATTCATTGCTGCAACCATGTCATCATATTTCGTACAGGAGTCAACTGACAACCGCCTGCTAACAGGAGCAGTGAGTGTTGCTTTTTTAATTAAGAGGTGGAAAATTCAAAATGTCACGGACTTAGTGATAGAAGGTTCCAGTTTTTGTGGATCGAACGCCTAGAATTTGAATTGATTTGTAAACAAGACAGTAAGTCCCATATGGGGCTCGTAGAACTTAGAAATGAGTGTGGGAAAGCTATAGCATACGGAAAAAGTGACCGTTTGGTACTCGTTCTGTTCTGGAGCTGTCATTGGGTCGTATTTGTTCGAAAATAATGCTGGACGAACCGTTAGCGTCAATTTAGGGCGCTATGGCCGTATGATAACCGAGTTTCTTTTAGCCTGCAATTGAAGATTATAAACTGGACGACATTACGTTTTCAGAATATGGTACCAGGAGCCACATAACATGACCGATTTTGGCATAATCGATTGGAAAGTTTCCAGAACGCATAATTTGGCGACGTTAATTGGCCACCAAGATCATGCGATTTGACGCCGGTTGATTTTTTATGTGGAACTTTGGAAAAGAGCACGTCTGCATGGATAATCACCGAACCTTGCAGCATTTGAAAACCGGAATTCGTCAAGCTACCGCCGATATACCGCCCGCAACGTCGAAATTTATCTGAAAAGGATTCATTGCTGCAACCATGTCATCATACAACCTGCTAACAGGAGCAGTGACTGTTGCTTTTTTAATTAAGAGGTGGAAAATTCAAAATTTCACGGACTTAGCGATAGAAGGTTTCAGTTTTTGTGGATCGAACGCCTAGAATTTGAATTGCTTTGTAAACAAGACAGTAAGTGACAGTCCTCTTAGATCTATAATCAAAAGCAAAAAATCCGCGTTGAGCTTAAAACTTGACTTCAAAAAACTTTGAGCTTAAGTTCGTAACAACAATCCCATTGTACAAATCGTTGACCATCATTTACAAGATTATAGTTAATCATAGGAAAAGATGCTATTTACGGTAGTTTAACGTTTTAAAAATGAAAACTCAAATTTAAACAAGATCTTTGCAACAAATTTAATGGAAACATTTACACCTCATCTCAACCGATACAAAAGCAACAGCTAAAATGTTGAAAACTATACTAAAATCTCAATAAAGGAAAAGTAAGTCAATGTTATAAACGATCATAGAAAATTATAATGATGATAATACATAATGATAATATATGATGAATCGATTACGAGATTATCATAATGAAAAACTATATAGTAAACCAAAATATTTGAAGAAGTAAACATTTAATGATTTTAATCATATGAAAATTATATGGCGAAAATCATGAATGGTTTCTAAGAAAGAAAAAATAATGATTTAAATGGAAACGCTGAGAAAATATGATAATAGACCATTTAGTTAGTTAGAAGAGCTTAAACGTAATAGACTGAAATCAGAGATCAGGAATAATGGACAACAGCTTGTATTTAAGGTAAAAACAAGTAACAGAGCTGTTTGATATTCCATTGCTTTGGTGAGACATGGCGTTATAAATAATTGTACAAAACGCTCAAATGGTCAAATAGTCAAAATTTGCTTTAAAACTTTAGTTGGGAGACTGATCACAAAAGTGCCTCATTTTATCGCATAAATACCGGGTATTCCAAATACAAGTATTTTTTTAATTAAATGGAATGTGATGACATGGTTATATGAACTATGGCCATCATGTTGATTCCAATAAAAGTTCATATGTACCATTTTACACCACAAAAGTCCGTAATCATGGACATGTAGTGCACGCAGTTGACAGAAATGGCGTTTTAGTAGGCCTATGCTACCATACCACTCCATAATCCACAGCAAACTGTGACTCTGTGTGGATACATTGGCTTCTCCACAATAACGCGCAGCCGATGACATTTATTGCCACAGCCGCCGAGATGCAAGCGCGTTTCGTCAGACGAGATAATTTTTCGGCGAAATTCCATGTTTGATTTTTGCAATATTTCTCAACCTTGTCTGATCCAAGGAGGCATGATGCACACACTGATATGCAATATTTCGGTCTGAAAAAAAATTGATAAATGTGAAAGTAACATATCATTTAAAGAGATACTTGTATTTGGACCACATTTTTTATATTTGTTTTTATCAATGATCAACAAAAACTTCGATCAGAACTGCATTTTTATCTCTCAATATCGAATTTACTAAATATTTTCAGAATTAAATATTTGCAACATCTTTTTTTAGTTTCTGCTTCTTTTTTTCTTCATCCCCACGAAAAAAAATCTTTTACAAATCGCATAAATTAGCTTGGGATTCCTGGCCAATAAGTGATCCATCAAGATATTCAAACATTAATGTTATTTTGTTGTAATTGCTTTGACTCTATGCTTCTGTTCATGCCACCACCAGTATGTACAAACGTGTACACACGACTCTTGTAAAACCAATATCGGCAGCAACAATATTTGGCTGTCTGGCCGCCTCGTATTTCACAGATTTTTATTTATTGATAAATTATTATAAATCATTTACCAAAAAAAAAAAATAAATATTATCGTCTTTTTGTTGTTTTTGCTTGTTATTTCTCTTCAAGACAGGAAAAATGAGGAAAAAGAAAACGAAGGAAGAAAAAAAAATCGAACTGAAACGCCATACAATTCGTAATTCTAATTATATGATTATTTTACTTTTAATAATTTTTGAATATGACTGCGATTTTAGCAGTCGATATCCATTTTACCATTATTCATGATCAGTTGACATGTAACATTATTTTTTTTGCTGCTGCTTTTAGTTGTTGTTTGTCTCATTGGACGTTGTTGCAGTTCAATGGTGTGTGTTGTTGCAGCCAGGTGCTTATAACCTAATTTCTTGTCGTTTTATCGTTACAATAATATTTTGGCATGATTTATTTGGTTTCATGGTTTTCATTATGTTTGTTTTTTCGCTGCCACTTGCCACAGCGAGTTACAGGTGTTAAAAAATATTTGTACGAATATTACAAGATGTGAGCAACAAAAAGGATAAATATAAGATTTTTATGCAAAGGTATGTATAGAAAAATTAGCTTATCATTGTTTAAGAGAAAATTTGTCTGGAACCCTTTTAAATGCTGCATAAGCGTCAATTTAAAATGCCTAAAGAGGCATTCCTTATGAAGTTTTATGTTAAATTCGAATATGGAATTCCCTTTAAAATTTTAAAATCGATATACTAGCGAAATCGGAAATTTAACAATTTTACTTATCAGCTTCGAGGAATTTGTTACAAATTAAAAAAAAAATGTATTTTTTTCCATATAAATGCTATATTTCTGATGTGATTTATAAAAAAATGTGTCCTTTATTTTCTATGACTAATGTTTGGAGAGGGAAAATACTACAAAATAAACTGAGAAAGAGGACACCACAGTTGCTTTCCTATCGTGCAAAGGAATTGAAATTCATCATTTAGTTGTAGAAGCTGCCGAATTTCCGTATCAACATCCGTTGGCCGTTTGCTTATCTCAACAAAAAAAACCAATCCGGTGTAGCTGTTTTGACCCCGTTTCACAACCGATTGCCGCCTTCATATGGTGTTTTCGGTTCTAAGAAAAATGTTACACATTTTTTACCCCTCCTCCATGTTTGTGCTCTGTTCTAAAAACAAACCGTAAAACAAAAAAATGTTTTCCTAAATATGTTGCACATAACACATGTATAACTGTACCATTATTTTTAACTACTTTCTTTATGCGAATAAGGATTTTGTTTTATTATACGTATTCTTTCATAAGAAATAAAAATTTTTAATAATGTACCTTGGATAGTAGACATTTCAAGTAGTTATTTATGTTCTATTGTCAGCTTGAAAAAAGCATCACTTTGTGCGTTTGTCAGTAACATGTAAATATAATTTTTCAGAAAGGCGATCACCATTAGAAAAACATGCAAAAAAGGGGGATCCTAAGGCGGCAAAGATATATACACGAATTTAAAATAACTAAATCTAAAGTCTCCCAGGATTTAGCAATCACCACTCTTCTTAATAAAACAATGAATACTTTTCGATCTGAAGATAATTTTTTTTTAATTTTGAACCGATTTTCGATCGATTTAAAACTTTTTTTCCTAAGAATTGTTTATTATTTTCTCCTGCAGCAAAAGACATTGAAAATTTATGTCGTATTGTAATAGCCGACATGATCCTGAACGCCAAAGATGATGTTATATACCCAGCTATGGGTTAGTTTTATTTGTGAAAAAGAGTTTTCCAAGAAAAACCCTGTATTCTATTAAAAAAAAACGGGAAGACGATATATTCAATTATATTAAATTGATGCATTTCACACGAGATCCAAACAGGAGGCAGCTGTTATGAAGCAGAGACGGAAAAAGGTAATATTGTTATTAAGAACAGTCGACCAGAGACACAAAAAAGATTTGAAAGCTACAATTAAAAAATAGAGAGTCCTATCCAAAATCTTTATTTACAAGGCAGAGTCGTTATTCAATGTAAAATGGTGGATCAGGCATCGCATTGCCATTTGACTTTTGAAGATCTCCATCTAACAAAATAATTAATAAAAGAATTAGCAGGTTAATTTATTTTACAATATTTTTCCGATAAGATAAAAAGCGAAAACTCAGTCTAAGAATATTTTTTTCAGCATTTTATAAAAGTTGGTGCATAAAACTCTTTTCATAGCAAATGTTTGAGTTGTTATAAAAATAATGAAAAAAATAAGTTTGTTATAAAAATAATAAAAGAATATTAAGTTGAATTTGCTTACACTTGCTTACGTAAAAATTTTATTAGATCAACTGATCTACTCGTAGTTACTTTTCCAAATTCATCACATTGAATTCACATGACGAAAAGTTCTTACAGAAAAAAATATTTATCTGCAGTAAATGTATGTAATACATTTACAAATTTTTGTACCAGCATTTGAATAAATTCGTTTTTTTTCCTTTTTCTTTGGGACTCTTAATAAGAAATACAACAAAAGGGGTATTCACTTTAAAATTATTATAAAATACTCGTAAATAACATGGATCTTGTAGTAGTATTTAGGTTGGGATTTTGTAAATGCAAACTATATTTTACTTTCAGTAACCAAATTATTTGAATCATTTAATATTTTGTGGGAATGGGGGGCCCTACACACAAGTTCCGATAATATTTTGGAAAAAAATTAACTGAAAAAAAGAATAATTTTTACTTACATTCTAAGAAATTCCATTAATAATTACAGGGGCAATAAAAAATAATTTCGACAAAATATTTGAAAAATTTTCGGCCACAATATTTTCTATGCGGGTTATTCCAATATTTAAAAAAAATAGTCCAATATGTCAAATTCTAAAGGTTAATTTATTGGTTTCCGATATTTCACCACTGAGTGGCATCATGAAAGAATGATGCAAAAGTCATCATCTTATCATGAGCTGCTATATCGCTTGCGAATGTCAATTCTGATTTAACATGGGTGAAGTCAGCTTCCATCGCTATACTTCTTCAGAATGCGGAATACTTTCATAAATTTTTTATGGAACAATTTATCAGTAGTGTTGATGCAACTTAAATCACAGCGGGAATTCGACGATCGTCTGCCAAAAAAATTACAAACACCACAGTCCAAAGCGGCGGTTCTAATGCAAATATCGCGGAAAATGAGTACAATAAAACGTGCAGAGAACATGAAACTCTATACACCTCCCCAAGCTTCTTACCTCTCTCACCTAAAACAACCAAGAATTGCTGCAACAAAATTGCAAGTCTAGACGGGGACTTACAAAGTGCAGACAATGCCCTAGCCATCCTGGATCTTGATAAAGGGGAAGTCAATTTTGCATAGAAAATCATCAGGAGCGACGAGGTCCATTACTATTTCAAAATTACCACTTGTAGGGTATCGAAAATTTACTAAATGATATAAAGTTGCGCTAAGGGAGCGCGATCGTTATAAGGTCACCCTCAAAGGCGTTGTTCTTCCTCAATTGGATAAATTGGGACTAGAGCGCACATGTGTTTTTGCAACATGATGAAGCAATCGAGCTTATTGCGTCAGCTACAAATAAAATTCTGGAGGCTGCATTTCCTGCTCGCCTCCTCTCTAGTGGCAATAGATAATAGATTCAAATTTTTTTAAGTCCCGATTTTCTATGCTTAAATATTAATCTTTAATTAGGAGTATGACAACATTTGATAAAAATAAAATTTTACGACAAACGGGCCATATGGCTACTGTGATTATCCCTTGCGGAACTGTTGCTTTTGCTGCACGTTATTGAACACACATGTGCAAACATAAGGGGCAAAAATCAACAACAATTGCTAACAAATTCTTGTTTAAGCAACTGATTGTTATCCACTTTGTCAAATGTAATGTTTTGAATATTTTTCCTCTCAACATGTGCCACTTCGACAAAGACTTGTTGCATTAACAAACCAACCAATTGTGGCACGAATAAAATCTTTGGAATATTTGTGATGCCATATGTACAAATTATGTCATTATAGTTGCCATTTAAGGTTAACTGATTGATGATGGTGGATTGGTTTGGAATGGTACGGTAACAAATGCAAATGCTTCTTTTTTCCTTTTTTCGTTTTTTAAAAATTACAAAGACAAACTAAATAAGCGAGTTGGTAAGAGTAAATAAACATTATTTGCATGCCAGAATGTTAATAAACTTTGTTTATTGGTAAACAGATCAAATAACAGAGTTTTTGAACAAAACAGAAAGCAGACATTTATTTGTTGGCTACGAGTGGAACTGTGACCATCAAATGATGCCCAACTATGGTGTGTGTGGAAACAAATACAAATAAAATACAACAACAACAATAACAAGACATCAAGACAAGCTTATGGTCAAAAGCAAAAAAGCGGATTAAACTTTTAAACTTTTAACTTTTTTAAAGCCCCAGATAAGTGTACGAGAAGAGGCTTATGGGGGCCATGACGATAGACTTGATTCAATTTACGATTTTAAATTCTTTAATCTGTACTTTGTTTAATTATTTAAAAGAATATCTGATTATTTAAGCTTTGATGGCAAAAACAAACATTTGACATTTACAGACACAAAGTCCTTGTCCGTAACTGAACTAAGGCTTATACTAATAAATCCTGTAAAGACCATTCTTTCCTTTTCAACAACTTTGTATTTGAAAACAACTTCATTTCTCCACATCTTCGTTTGCTTCGACTGCAGCATTCAATGGCCATAAAGAAACTTGTTGTCATTAACTGTCCGACAAATAAAGCAAACAAAATCCAGAAACTAACTAAAATGGAGTGAAAAAGCACATAAATAAAAAGGAAAAACTTATTCCAGCCAAGAAAAAAAATAGGAAGAAAAAAATACATTTTGGTTTATTGTCCTATAAACATTTAAATTTAACTGCCTTGTAGTATAATAAATACACTCTGGGGAATTTGAATCGCTTTGCCGTAACTGATCCATTTTATAAAGCTTAAGCAAATTGTTGCACATGGAGTTGAATATATTCCGCCTTATTTTAAATAAAAAGCGCTACAAGGTTGCCAACAAACAATTAGAGCCCATTAAAAATGGGTCTTTCAATAGATATGAAACATGATTATGACAGTACTTACGAGTATTTTAAGGATTTCTTCAAAAATTTACAATATTTTAATCAATGGTATCAGGATCGAATGAGTGGATTTTCTACGACTTCTTTCTGTATTTTCATGACTTCTTTAGAAGCTCTTTCACAAATAATTTTGCTCTCACAACCCTCTCTGTGTGTAATAAATCAGACCCATTACTGCTCTATGTGCTGATGCGGTTGAGGTGATAATCGCGTTAACTCTTAAACATGCCGTGATGAAACAACATTCACAAGTTCGAACTCAGATCTAGCCAATGAAGATTTTCATTGTGAAGATAATTATTAAACGTATAATAAGTGTGAATTACATATGCTGTGCAGTGTATAATTTACTGTTTGACGATTAGTATTTGAAGTACTTCCAAGAAATCATTTTTTCATAACATCTAGAAGATGACTACAGATCCAATGAACTGGATCAAAAAAAGAAAAAACCTTGCCATGACAAGGCTATGTTAAAATCTATGAAAAAGATCCAAGTTTTCACTACTTCCGGATCACAAATAGTGAATCTCATTGATTCCCTTGAAAGGATATTTTAATGTGATACTTCTGGGAACGAATAGAATTTTGTTTACTTTAAAAAATGAAAATGAATTTAGATAAAATGAACAGGATCCAAAGAAATTAATATCTTGGAGTGACAAGCTTATGTTGAAAACAAGGAAAGCATCTATATTTCCACTACTTACGGATCACAACCTAGGGATGCTATTAACTTCTTTAGAAGGTCTTTTCGTTTCCAGATATGTTATGGGATAAATAATAATTTATTTAATTTAAAAATCTTTGTTTCATTACACCTTGAAGTTAATTATAGACAAAATAACAGCTCCCAAAAAACATAATATCCTGCAATGATGATCCTATGATCATAAAATGTAGATCTTATTGACTTTTTTGGAAGTGTGTCTTTTTTCATAAATTTTTCTAAATTACTTCAGATCCAATGAAGAGGATCCAAAAAAGAAAACATTTTGTAATAACATTTGTCATGATAAAATTATTGGAAAAGAGCCAAATGTTTACTACTTCCGGATGGCAAGTTGATCTTATTGATTTCTCTGGTAGTTCTTATTTACTAAAAATTCAAGAGAATTTCTAATTCAAAAAAAAACAAAAATAGGAGTGAAGTGTATCGGTTTGTTCGGACACCCATCTGATCTTCTTACAAATCAAAAAAATCGAATAAAGCTCCGATGAACAAACTTGTACTTTAAAATTTGCCTTCGAAGGAGTCGCCTTCTACCAAATCGATTTCAGTAGTTTACTACGTGTAACCATTTAACTGCCTTAAAGTTTTCTGAAGACATTGAAAAACTTGTACTCGAAAGCTATAATTTTTTCTCAACAACATTCTCTTCATAGAAGGCACATCCATTCGTGGTCGATATTCCAGTCAGATTGTACCAGGGATTATAAAAAAACTCTCTTTATAATCGAATAATTCATATATTGAATACACTCTTTGTAGAGATCATTTCTTTCACAACCAACGAGGAAATATTGAAACTCAGTTTCCACAAGCTCACTACTCTGCCACACTTATCCTGCTTCCCATAAAATATTTTTCTAGTTTTAATGCAATACATTGCATGTTTGGAGACATCTTCTGGGTACTTGCTTTCAATGAAAAACATTTAAATCATTTTCAAGGATTGAAATTTCTATTGTTTAGGGTAATTCATTAGAGCATTTTTTCAATTTCTTACGAAGTCGAGTTAACAAAATTACAACCAAAAATTTTAAATACTTTTTTAAGTCTGTGAAACTTTCTCTTCTCGATTTTGAAAATACTTTTTTAATAATACTGGTTTCCATATATACATAAAAATATAATTTTTCTTCAACATTGATTTAATTTCAGATAAATTCCAAATTGGTGAATAAACATTATAAATTAGAACATCCCGCGATTCCAATTCAATGGTAAAAGCATTAGAAATAATCAGCATTTTTACTATTTCCGGATCATTTCCTAAGCTTTTGCCTGACTTCTCTGGAAACTTTTTTAACTGGTGTCCAATTATAAAAACATATTGAGATCTAATGCAGAAATTAAGAAAAAAAGGTTTACAAGCTTTTCAAAGAGTTCCAACCAATTTTAAATATAGATCCCAGCGAAATAACCACTTTTAAATTTTGGCAACTCTTCATGCGACCCAATGTTGCAAGTCAAAAAAAAATTGTGGCTACTAGCTTCAAATGCTTCTTATTCAATAAAACATTCACCAAGTGCCACTGTCTTCAAAACTCTTACGAGTCTGGTATAAACAATTTTTGGTTTATATACCAAAAAAAAAAGAAAGAAAAAACTCTACTGGTTTGATATGCTTAAATTTTTATTTCGCATATTTAATATTTTTTTATATTTTTTTTAAGTTTTTTTTTCTCTTCAAATATAAATTTTATAACCTGCTGCTGATGTTGCTTTCGAACATGAATATCAGTTGGTTTGTTTGTGTGTTTTCTACTCTGTTCAGTTGGTTGTTGGTTGCAATTTCGGTTGCTGGCTGCAACCATGTTTTCGTCAGTTACACTTAATGGTTAAGTAGAAATGTTGCATGCTCATGATTTTCGACACATTTAAGCCATGTCTAATTTAGACTTAAATTATTTTAATGACAGTTGCCCATATGTGACATCCCGAAACAATGAATGTGATAACAACTACTACAGCAGCAACAGGATTTTAGCAGCAACGAAATTATCAACACTAACAAACAGCAACATGGAATTATTAATGTAATTATGTGTCTGTATGTGTTGATGTATGTTTATATCATACAGCGTAACAAATATTATATTTGCACAATCTTAAGGTGGCTTTACATTGTACCACCAGTATTTAGATCTATCAAAAATATGTGCAGAATGAAGAAAATTGTGCAGTGGAAACACTAAGTGTATCAGTCGAAGAAAAAACGCGGAATAAAATCTAATAATAAATTTTCGTAAAAATTTCAGAAAATGATTGGCTCTCATCACACCATTTCCAGCAGCATTTCCTGCGTTTATTGAAGGTGGCGCAAGTACTATACAATAATCACAAAAACAACATGTATTACATTTTAGCTTGTCGAGCAAAAGTCAAGAAAATTGCATGTTGTTATTGTAAATGTTGTAGAAATGTTACACCATCTTTGATTCTATTTCACACACCAATTCCAACAAAAAAAGGAAAAAACTTACAGCAAACCGCTGTTCTCGGAGAGAATTTCTTTCTATTTCATTTCTACAAAGTCGTATTACTTGTTATCCAATGTAAACAAACCTTAAGGACAGAAGGTAGATTTCTAATGAAAATCAAGTAAATTTAAAATTTTTTATCAAAGTTATAGAGCTTAATAATAAAAACAAACCCGATACTATTCACTAATAAAGACCAAGTTTCAGAGCATTAAGCTCCCATGACTGCAGAATCAGGAATTATTTCTATTGCAAAGCGACAAATATCTCAGTATTGTTCTGGTATTATCCTGGATTGAAGTGGTGTGGTGTAGTGGTTAAAGTGCTTGCCTACAAAACCGAGTACTCCAGGTTCGCTTCATGGCAGAGGAAAACAAAAATTGTTTCACTCGCCATGGTTTTTCAAGTTTTAAAAATGAAGTGGCTAAAAATCCATCCAAAGAGCCCCGTGACCACCCCCTCTTAGGAAAAAAGGATAATATCATGACAAACAAAGGGCAGGCAGAGCTACCAAATTCTGCGAAGAAAAAGATAGGAATCAAAGATTTGCTAGGTTCCTCACCACTACACCATTATCATGGAACCTGCTACAACGGACCAATTTAGCTTTCCGATTACCGAAACTGATACAAGGCAAAAAATAAATAATAACAATGCAAAAACAACTGCAACAACAACCCGTGTAAAAATGGATATGCTTTGTAGAAGCCCTATGCTCAGTCCGGGAGTGGAAGGAATATATCCTGGATTCGCAACTACCATGGAAACACAGCGTCGTCAACGAGACTACGGTTGCCTGCTATTGGTGTAGAATGTTGTTTGATGCAAAATGTAATTTAAGATATTGAAATTGAGGCACCTGACAGTTATACGTCTAATCTTGAACCCAGGATCAGTGGTATGGTGGACTGCTACCGGAAGGTAGTGAACTAATTATATAGAATGAAAAGTTCTGCTTGCATTTGCATTACAGGTGGCTTACGCACATGCTACTCAGAAGTTTTAAACACTACACTGAACTCAGTTTAGGTTGGCTTACCAGCAACAGTCATTTCCACCGATTGCACTACAAAGATAGTGGCATTTGGATGTTTCGGATCGAGCAGGTCACAGGCGAGAATCTTAGAACGGCTTCCTTTTAGCTTGAGAATACATTCCAAATGAATGCAGACCGAGCTTTAGATTGAATGGGAGTTTCAGGGCGTATGTCTCCAACAGACAGGTGATTTGGAAAGGCGAAAATATAAAAAGGGACTATATACCAGGCTGTACATACATTGATCAATGAATGAAAAACAAAAAATGATCATCGGGATCGGCTCCGCTTTTTTTAGAGCATCTTGATATGCGATACTCGCACTGCCTTTCCAATGAAGCAAGTCTATTTCAGACAGAAGTATTAGTCATAGAGGCTGTACTGGCAGATGGAAATGATCGCGGAAAATCGGCATTTTTGCCTGTAGCAAAGGAACAACACCGGCCTTAAGATCTCAGTGCCTGTGTTTAAGCTAGCCTGGATATACTCTAAACATTTGCTAAGCAGTTGCGATCCCGACACCATTTAACTCTATTAGAAAGAACATACTAAGCTACTATCGTCAGATAATTGAAGGCAGATATCACAATTCGGATACTTGTAAGGCCATAAGGAAAAAATGAAACGAAAAAATCTTAACGAAAGAATGGCTATGAGCCTCTGGTCTTCTTTTAGCGCGTTCAGACACACTAGCTGAGGTGAAGTAGACAAGGAAGAGACGGTTTTGCATTTTCTATACGGAGGTCTAGTTCATAAAACTTCGATTTACTAGGTGACGTTACGGAGTTATCAACGATTAGTTTAGCTGACAGTGTCAAATTTCGGAATGCTAAGGGTGGGGTCTGGTATCATCTCGTATCGAACCAGTACTCCCACAGGTTGAGAAGAACAAATAATGCATTATTTCATTTACTTATTTTGATTCCCCTGGATTGCTCTTCACTTTTTTAAAGGCAGCCACGTATACGACATAAACAACAATGAATTTTTACATTAAACATCTTTCAATATGGTGATGTACGGTCAGATTGGGGAAATGTTTGTGTCAAATAAGTTCAATCGTATACTAAATACTATGATTTATTACTTCGTATGGAAGTATCCTATCCAATCAGGTTTTCTTAGAACTACATTCTTTGGAGGCAGAGTAAGCCACTGTAAATAAGAATTATACGATAGCTTATTATGTATCACTTTGTATGGGAGATACTCTTCCCTCTGGTCCTATCTAGTCATATTATTTTGGGATTTCAGACACAATCAGACAGATATATAATAATTAGTTATGGCTTCCTATTATGGGGTTTAACGTTCCTCATGGTCCTATCATTTATTATTTAAAAATGGACTAAAACTTATTATTTAAAATTGGATGGAAACTGAATGCCTTTTCAAACAAAAATATTTTTTATTATCGGTTCATAAATGATACAATTACCCCGTCTACAAGCAGTTTAAAAAAAAGTATATAAAAACATTGACGAATTGATAACCTCCTCCTTTTTGAAGTGGATTAAAATATGTTTTAATTGAAATAATAAAGAAAATTACGTAGTTTCCTTTAATAAATTTGCGCTTCTGAAAGGATATTAAATATTCTGTTTTCCGAAAGAACAAGGAATCCCACATTTCTTCTTAGAAAAAATAAACCAAATGATTGTAGCCACATTTTTGCACTTTCGCCTTTCACAGTTGGTAAATTTTTATAAAAGGCCTTTCCTTTACACATAAGTTTATCAAATTCATATATAAAAAATGGAATTATGCTTCCCTCGTTAAAGTTCTTTCAACGAAAATTCTAAATAACCGCTACCATATACATATTAATTAATTACAACATAAAACATGAAGAAATACAGATGTTAAAAAAATGATCATAAATTCTTTTGTTTCTGACATAAATTACAACAACAAAAATACTTAAATCTGCCACACACAAAAAAACAAAACAGCATTTCTGGGTTAAGATTGTAAAAAAAGGTGAGATATTTAGCACAAATGCATGCGTGTCATGACATTTGCCACTAATGACTATTAATATTTAGAATTTCTTCGTTGTTGTATGTCGTGGCTCGAGTTCATTTCATGTTTTCAACTCCAAAGTCGCATACGAAGTTGTCAGCAGCAGCCAAGGCAGCAGCACAAATGAAGTCATTAGCAAGTGAGTTGTTTTTTGGATGGCCAAAAATAGACTCATGTATATCACGTATAGGCGGATGCATGGAATGGCAGACAAATAGACAAACACTCGTAGTCAAAACGTTACCATAAGGTGTCAAAAGCAACACATTTACAAATAATAAGTAACAACATAATAATAGTTACTTCACAAATCTTGTCTACAATGTGCTTTAGTATATAAGAATGAAAACAAGACTCTTAATTTAAGCAGATTTTCAAATCCCGATTTGAGTTATTAACCCGCTAGGGGGCGCACAATACAAATGTGAGACTAAAAATATCATTTTCTTTAAATTCAAGCGTTCATAAAGCGCTAATGGGGATATTATATTGGCAGCTTAAAGCTTGTTAAAATCGAACGTTAGAGTGATTCCACTTAAGGAACAGCGAGATAATGGAAGGGTCGCAGAATAAATTATCAAAAGAAGCAACATAGAAAAGATTACGAATTATATCTTGGAAGACAGAATTAATTCTCTATATATGCTCGTATATGAGACTCTAGTGACAATACAATACACTTTGCAAAGAAGGCAAAATATATAGACGTATTCCCCGACCTCAGTAGAGAGTTCATATCACCTCCACGAGAGACAGCCATGACCTAAAATCGCTCGTTTATAATGTCCAATGCAGTATGGGCTGTGTTGAACGTAGCGCCATACTATTGAAACCACATGTCGTCGTGTCCATATCATCTAATTCAGGCTAAAAAAAAGTTGGTAATCATCGACATATAGCATTCGCCGTTGTCGTCCTCAAAATAAATATGAACCGATGATGCTGCCAGTCCAAAAATCAACATCAAACAGTGACTTCTTTTGAAATGCATTGGACGTTCTTGGGTGTCATGTGGTTGGTATCGTCTCAAATTCGACAATTTTGTCTCTTGATATATCCATTCACACAGAAATGAGCTGCATTATTTTTGCAAAAAAATTAGGGTTTGTTTCCTAGGGGTTCAGAGCTTAAACGTTGTTGTTGATAGTCGTTTTTCTTCAGCTTGAGTTTCGTATGGGTTCAGCCCCAAGTCACAATGCAAAATTCGCCAAGTTGTGGTTTGCGTAAGGCCGAGTTATTATGAGTGAAGAGAAATCGTCTACATCGAATTCTCCTGCACACTCTCACTGACAGCGGCAATCTTTTCGTTGTGTTTCGTCGTGGTATTGGTATAAGTCCATTGCTTACTGGACAAGTGGTCTCAAATTTATCCACTGCATTACAAATAGTCCTCTTGCTAGGACGATGAGCGAAATGTGTAAAACGTTACCCGCAAAAAACAATGTCATCATTTGCACGTGTTGTTGAACGCTATATACGACCGTGGTATTTAGAGAAAACAGACTGAATAAATGACAGCCAATTCGAAAGGCCGCTATTAACTCTCGAATTTCGGATGTTCTTATTTCAATTAAAAATAAAATTTCCAATTTTGAACGCTTTCAGTATTAGAGTCAGCTCTGTATTACTATACATGGGTAATGCCCTTCCTCCTGGTTCTATTCAGTCAATTTTCCATGCGACTATTGTATTGGATCATCCAGATATGTGACGATTATGCATTAATTTGTATGGGTGGTAGCCCTCCCCCCGGTTCTTTCACACATTAGGATTAAGGTGCAAACATGTCCTTTTAAACTAGATTGAAAAAAAAGGAATTTTGAAAATTTTTAAGCGTGTACAAACATTAAAAAAATGGACGCACTGATAAGTCGGTTTATTAGAAAACAAAGGGCGTTATCTCAATGTTAAAGTAGTTGCAAGAACTATGTCATCTATGGTAGTTCATTAAAGCAAGGCTTCTTACTGACCCCACCTTCATATGAGTCCGATAAAGCATTCCAAGCGTTACTAATTTTTAAAATTTTCACTCCGTGTCCAAGTTTTGGAGGGTTATGGGTATCATAAAACCTCTTGGATCAGCTTATGTATTAGTCCTAAACACAAATTGCAAGAGTGCAAGGTCTGGCCGGGGTTAAAAATTCGAAATTACCTCTATGAATATATTCAAAGGTTTAATGACCATTGCCCATAATATAGTTGAACTGCATGTCTCTAATGCCCCCCACTCTAACCTCCTCCTGGTTCTATTCAGTCAATTTTCCATGCGACTATTGTATTGGATCATCCAGATATGTGACGATTATGCATTAATTTGTATGGGTGGTAGCCCTCCCCCCGGTTCTTTCACACATTAGGATTAAGGTGCAAACATGTCCTTTTAAACTAGATTGAAAAAAAAGGAATTTTGAAAATTTTTAAGCGTGTACAAACATTAAAAAAATGGACGCACTGATAAGTCGGTTTATTAGAAAACAAAGGGCGTTATCTCAATGTTAAAGTAGTTGCAAGAACTATGTCATCTATGGTAGTTCATTAAAGCAAGGCTTCTTACTGACCCCACCTTCATATGAGTCCGATAAAGCATTCCAAGCGTTACTAATTTTTAAAATTTTCACTCCGTGTCCAAGTTTTGGAGGGTTATGGGTATCATAAAACCTCTTGGATCAGCTTATGTATTAGTCCTAAACACAAATTGCAAGAGTGCAAGGTCTGGCCGGGGTTAAAAATTCGAAATTACCTCTATGAATATATTCAAAGGTTTAATGACCATTGCCCATAATATAGTTGAACTGCATGTCTCTAATGCCCCCCACTCTAACCTCTGCCAGCAAGGGTTAATGAACAAATTGCACACAATTGTACACATAGAAGTGTGGCATGCTTTTCAGTTGTCATTGTTGTTGTTGAACCATAAAGGGGGGTTTGTACATTGTTTGTGGAGTGTCATGATAAATTACCATAAGCGAAAAATTTGACTTTGTGTCGCTAATTGCGTAAAATTTTTCCAAACCAACATGAAATGAATACTCGCAGATATTTAGATAATTTTACTATAAAAAACACATGTAAGCGCAGTCACTCATATTTGCGTTCTAAATATGAAGCATTAACGAACAGATTTGTAATAGAGTCTGTTTGTTGTTGTTCTGTTTTTTAGTAAAATTTAATACTTAATAACGTTTTTTAATGAATTTAAGCAAATAAAGTTTTTTTATTAATAAATGTATTTTTATTCGTATGCATTTGATATTCATTAGATTATTGTCGTGAGATATGACAATGTTGAATATTGTGATTGTTGTTACTGTTGCTAATGATCGTTGCAACAAATTGCTTTTCTGTTTTTTAAGTTTGAGGCGAACAAATTGAAATGAAATAACAAAAAATTTTATCAAATTAGGAGTTGATGTTGGTTTTTCATTTATTGGGTAGGCGAATAAGAAATTTCGGCAAAATTAATTTATTTTTTATAATTTGTTTCTTATACAATAAAAAAAACTCGGTTTGATTAAGCAATTTTGGCTTGTTTAAAGAAATACCCAGAATATTCGGCATTAATAGAACCTACGACCATCAGACTATAAGTCCAAAGTACCACCTACTAGTGTGAAAGGGCACGGAGGCTATATACAATATTTCCCACAGTTTTTTTTCTCAAAGTTAATTATCATTTATTTTATTAGTGTTAATACTAATCGAAATTTATGACAATTTTTTCGGTATTGGAACTTGTGCATTTCATCTCAAAATATTTTCTTATATACTGTATCGAACGAAGAAGATAGTACCCAAGGAGGAACTATCTGAAATAGGATAGAGGTCAAAACCTCTTATCGATTGTTTTCCATGCAATTTTTAACTAGTCGTGCAACATGAGATGGAGCATTGTAATGATGAAAAATATGGGCTCGTGCCCGCTTTTAACTCCAAATGTATCAATTGTTAACTTATAGATCTTCCGTGGCTACTTCACACGACTTTCATAGCCCATAACAGACACTTTTCCGTTTCCATCAAGTACAGAGCATTCACTAACTTGGTCCCATTGATATTCGGCTTTGATATCGATGTTCCTGGTTGACCTGACTACACATATAGTTTTTGGAGCTTTGAATTATGACAACAACAAAAAGTCCACTTTTATTCTCCCGATCATAATTTGCTTCTTGGTGTCCAAGCACATTTTATATACCTTGAATCGCTTTTCAATGCCTCTTGGCTTCAGTTCATATGGCATCTAAATGCTTTAATTTTAGCTCAAGCCAAGTGTCTTTTAAGGTCTGTAAATTATCACCTGGCACTTCGTGCATGTGATTTTCATTTTGAACAAGCAAAGCTTCAAATTCTTCGTCTTAAAAATTTTTTGCCTTTCGGGGTGGTACTTATCATGAACAATGGGATCGCTCCCTGTTTAAGGAGTCTTAGAACCTTTCAAAATTTTTAAGGTTGCTTTAGGTACAACACATATATTTTATCCTTTTATTCCTAAGAGTCACCTAGAGCCCTCTAATCAGGATGTTCCTTTTAACTCGTCCTAAATATAAGCAATTTTTCTGCAACGTCTTAGTTCGTTAACAATCTATCTCCTCCATATATTGTGTGGGCAGCCATATTTTTTTACCTTGCAGGAATAATCTATTGACGTGATTTGCTAGTTTTTTTTTTAGCGTGTTATATTTTCGCCGCATGATGTCCTTGACTATAGAATCTGTTTGGTTCAGCGTCAAAGGTCGCTATTAGATATAGACGCTGGTCAAAACTCGCAAAGAATATGACGGAGAAAGAGATTAAAAAAATTTTTTAAGACTTTGTACGGCTAATGCACTCTCGTGTCATTTTGATAGGAATAGGGCAATGCAACTTTTGAACTTTTCCAGAATACAGATTATGTGTTTATGGTCATCGGATGCTGCAAGTTTGTGTAAAATACCAATAAACTAAGACTCCTATATAATAAGTAAAGCTTCAGTTATCATGACAAAGAGGAGACGGTGCATCATTTCCTGTGAATCACGGCCTCACTGGAGAGCTTCTGATTGCACCATTTAGGCAGTAGTCGCTTTAGTAGCATATCTGAAATTTCAAACAAAGTTCTGCGTCAGATAAATTTTTGCAGCAAGAGTAGCAGCTGGCTTGTGCGCTGATTACCCTAAGATCAATTCCTTCTCCTAACATGCCCTTCACTGTCGCTCTCTCGGCTTATGTACCAAAATTTGGGCTCATACACCTATCATCCTTCTGTAATCTTCATATTAATTTATTGAGATGTCTATCTATTTACCATATATATCTGAATTTCTTCCTTAACCCCAGTTATCATAAAAGGATCATAAATACTAGAACCATCGGCGTCCTATAAACCTAACCTAACCGAACCTTATGAACCTGGTTGAAAAGGCTTCAACGTATTTTACGTTGGAGTTATGCAAATTATATTGATGGTACTTAATATCCCTAAGAACTACATTAAATAGCAGTGAAAAGATGATGCAACTTTGTCGAAGTTCAGTCCTAAGTTCAGTTTGCCTGCTAAGATAGACTTCGTGCAACAACACATAGAGCGTATCAGAATACAATTTTTTTAACCAGATTTAGCAACCTACTTCGTGTATCTTAATACTATGTGGCAGTCCAAATGGCGTGATGTGGGATAGTAGTATGAAAGGCACGTTTAAAGCGTATGTAGATAAGGAATAGAGGAACTCACTAATCGCTTGACTGCTTAGCGATATTTCGTTGGTTAGATCATGATCCCAACAAAATTCCTTTACTAAATGAAGTAAAATATTCAGCAGATGTTGTGATTTGATACGAAAATCCCTGTTTTAAGGCTTAAGAAATTGATCTTGCCTAATTAGAATGGCGTATACTACTCTAGAAAACGTGTGGAGTGATTATGAATTGGCAAAGTCTTTGGAGTGTTGCGACTATGTCAATCAAATGGTGCTTCTGGAAACGTAGAAAAAATCTAGCCTAGAGTTCCTACAAGTGCGTTAATTAAACCGGGCTTGTACCAGGTTGTCGAATTAGTCGTCCCCAATTTTCTATTTGCAAGTCGGTACAGAAGATGTCAATTTCCAACTTCGACAATATAGTTTTCTTTTTGGTTGTCAAAGTTGGTTCCATATCCTCTCTAGCAGATTAACAAAGACTTTTCAAGAATTCATTTTGCTACCAACCAAATAATTCCTATATTTATATAAATATTTATATCAGACTATGGCCAGTGTTATAGCTTTGGTAGTTGCTGTTGCCGTTAATGCCATTTATGTCTCAGCGTTATTTGTAGATTAATTGCATTTAGACACAGTTGGACATTATATATGACATTTGCTCAGATACAGCAAGATAAAGACTGCAACATAAGTGTGACTTACTAACTTACTCGCAATAGATGTTAAGCCATACTCATTTAAAGACACGCTTTAAAGCTGGTGGCAGGACAGACGGTCGGATGGATGGACAGACAAACGGATGGAGTTTTTGTTATAAAGTTTTGATTTCGATTTTTTTTTCTGCAGTTTATTGATATTTTGTTTATGTGGTAAATTAAAAATAATTTTTATTGAAGAAAATGCAAATAAAATAGATAAACTTCATTTTCTATGACGCCATTTCCATTGACCTGCAAAACAGTTGGCTGCTTGACATCATCATTATTATCATCATTTGACTTTTGAAATTTATTGAACAAATTATTGAAAATGTTAGATTTTCTTTCAGTTATTTCTTCAGCTATTTGTCTTTAATAATTAACAACTTCCTTTGTGTTTATTTATTGGTTTTGGCATTTTGATAATGATTTTATTTTGTTGCTGGCGTTTTTTTTTTTTCACCTGCATAAAGTCAATATATTTTATTTTCTCTTCTTTGTAATTTTATGCAGTTTTGAATTTTATTAAACAATACAGTTGTTTGCCTGTAGCTTCTTTTTTTTGGCAAAATGCAATTTACTTTAACTTCTCTACAAAAAAAAAAATATTTAAAAATAGTTTTTAGTCCTGTGTTGCCTTTACCATGTAATACCTGCTTAATGTCCATGTGTGTGAGTGAGTGTGTGTATTGCTGCTGAATGTGTTTTATTTTGGCAACACCTTCAAATGTGTCTAAACATCATATATGATTTTGTATTATTTTTTTTCTATTGCTCTTTTTCCATCTCTTCTATAGCAAGTGGCCTGTGTTATTTTTGGAGTCTTGTTCCTGATCACTTTGAATAAATATCTTTGTGGTCATTTTTAATACAGAGTACTTGTGGCATTGTGGTGTTGTGGTGTTGCAAACACTATTTACCAGACACACATCATAACCAGTTGTTAAGTTTTGCTAACAAGCAACCTGTTGTTTTGAATTTAACTATATTTTCAGAAAGTTATTATAGATTGTTAGTGGGAAGTATTACACATTAAAGGGTTATTATTTTAGGGGTCTAGCAAAATTTTGATGCAAGCTTTAACATATAATAAACATTGTAAATAGTTGTGTTTATTTCTGCTTGGGAGCTCATTTCAATCGATTAATTTATTAATCAATTACATAAAAGAATTTTTTATTAAAACAAAATCATAGATAGAAGTACTAAAAGGATATAAAATGCTTATACGGCATGAATAATGACATGACGAGCAGACTGTTAAAATGAAATACGAAATTGTTTTTTTTTTTTATTTCTTCAAGGTGTAATGAATCTCTTCTAAATTACAGACTAAAGTGGAAAATTTTTTAGAATCTCCTCTAACCGTGTGGGACTGTTTAGGACTCAAGTAACGCTATTCGTGGCAACCTTAATGTTCAGTAAGACGAGTTAAGGCTACAAGTGAAACCAACTGTCCTGTTAGATTAGAGACATTATTTGTATTATGAGCTTGCAAAGGTCATATAAATTATTATATCAGGATATAAGATGTTGAAAGGACCCATCATATACTAAATGCAAGAGTTATTTACAAGAAAGCACAATAGATCAACAACGGTCGCAGTGCAAAAGGCCATCCTGAGCCAAACCCCAATTCCATTACATACATATTTACAAGAGCGAAACTTAAAGAGGTGAAGAAGTGACAGTTGACTTGACAGTTAGGTTAGGTTAGGTTGATTGGAGGGGTGTGATAACCCATGTCATACGATATACACTTAAGCCAGTGAAGGCTTGTTGTGCGCTCCCTTTTAATTATCAGACACAAACTGCCAGGGTTCTGCGGCAGGATTCGAACCTGGGACTTTCGCACTACGAGTCTAGTACACTACCTACTAGTCTACGAAGGTCAGTTAGTCTCAGTTATTTTGGCAGTTATTTAGTTTGGCGGTTTTCGTATGTATAGACCATAAATATAATGCCTCCGTAGCCAAATTTCGTCTACAGCTTTTATTCTCAATATAAAAGACGCAAGGTCTTCTAAGTGCTGCACTCGACTATTAAAAAATATTTGCATCATTCAAATGTGCAACATATAACCAAAGCCATAAGATATAAACACGGTAAAGATCAAACTTATACTTCCAAAAATCACAATAGTTGTCCTCAGAAATGAATAAGCACCTATTAGAATATATTCTTGCCCTATTATGCTTCATCCTTTTTAATGACTCTGTGGTTATTTCTGAATCTATTTTAAGTCGTTTTCTGTCCATGATCAGTGAAATCATGCAAATAGCTCCGGGTAATAGTAACCGACTGGTTCCTAACTTGGAAAAAGCTTGGATAATTCTCTTACCAGGAGAGACAACATGAAAAACTTAAACCTATAAAAGGAGGAGTAGAAAGAAGGTCAGAATTTATAATAAAATAAATTATAATATTATAAGAGTAAAATAGACAACAAAAAAAGCATAGGACAAGTTTTACACATCATATAACTCGTTAGGGAAGAACTGGGACTGGACAAATAAAAATGTTAAACTTGACTTGAGCATCGGTTGTAAGTTTCTGAAATATCATTCGATTGACATCATAGATGTCATATAGACTACACTTCAGTTCACCCTGAATGTCATCCTTGCATCTATTATCCATTGACGTTTCCGTAGTTGGAACGGTATCAAGAAGTGTGCTTCAGCTGCATGAGTCAGTCTTCCTAAGATGAGAATTAATAAGTGGGAAAAAATCCTAGCATATCTACAAAAAACATGGTTTTTTACAGCTCTAAATGTTTCTTAAATTAGGTAAAAAAAATGCTGTCATTAATTAACCAAATGTGTATCCTTAGGGGATGTGTTCTCCCAACAGAGAATTTAAAAATTAAGTTAAATATGAGTACAGGCGTCTTAGTAATGGATTGGATTCTCATATTAGGATATTATCATTCATATCATTTGAATCAGTTTTAAGTTTGTTTCAGTGGTTTTAAAGACCCATGTAACTGTTGGACGAACATGTGACAACGAGCGATTAAGCAAAGGTCTTAAACGAACACTCATATTGCGGTAAGACCCCTAAGTAGTTTCAACTTTAGTAAGATCAGTAAATGCAACTCAAACCTGTTGCGGAGAAAAAACAAGAGATTACAGGATTTCTGGGGTCATCTAGGCCAAACTGGAAATTTCCAGAAGCCAACTACTACTGCCAACTGTAAACTGGAGATTGTATTCACTGGACCTCCTCAAAAAATAGATGTTCTGAAGCCATAGACATGAAGTACTAAAAATATATATGGTATATATTTTTTTAAGAAAGTACAAGCATGATTCCTTCGGCAGAGTAGACAATCTACGATGATTATAAAGATTTCCTTGAAAGTGGGTAAACACATGTTATAAAACAGTAGAGGGGAGTTTCTGTCCTTCATTTTTTTTATTCTAAAAATTTCCTTGTCCTTTTGAGCTTTTGGAAAACTTAAAAAACAATAGCTCATCGCAGATTCTGCCATTAACAAGCCACTGAGATTCCAAATTTAAAAATACAATTAGTTGTATTTCTCAAATATTCCTTAAACAGTTTTTGTTGTTTGTGTTATTTTTTCACATGGTTCACAAAGCAACAAAAAAAACTACTGCCAGCACCCGCCACCAACAACAACGTGTTTTGTTTTATGTTAACAATAACTAAAGTGTGTGTGCAACAAGCAACTAACAATGTTCTTCTTCCATACAGCTCTGAGGCATATAGTAAACGCAATGAGTACTCGTTCAGCAACAACAATATTTTAAAAAAAGAAAAGAAAAAATAAAACAAAGTGTTGCTGCTTATTAGCAAAACTGAATACATCTAAACAACGCAACATTTACGCCCAACTTTTAACTAAAGGCAGCATTTTTTGTTGTTCATTTTTTATTTATTTACTTCTTTTGTTTTTGGCATTTTTTTTTCTGCTTTTTTAAATTATTCCATCTGTGCAAATACTTAGTAGAAAATTCTATGCTTGTCCGTCCGCTTGTTGGCCTGTCCGCCTGTTCATCCATTACGACCACTTGTTGCTCTTTTATTCATTCAATTTGTCAGTTTGGTTACAAACAACCAAAAAAAATTCAAGGCAACAAAAAAATGTTGCAAATAAATAACAACACCAGCGAAATAATAATTTGCAGCATCGACACAAAAACAAGAACAACTGCCGCACAAAATGTTTGTAATATTAGAAAATTCCTACTTTTCATAAATGTACTTACACACGTATGTAGTTACTCCTGCGTTCGGTACTTGTTGGAATTGTGGCGATATTCGTATCGAGTCAAAAGGTTATCGTTCAATAACCACCAACCAACCAACCACATGCTTAAAACATAAACACTATTTATTGACTGCTGCTTATGGAGCATGCCACAAAAAAAACATAAAAGAGAAATGCTTATTAAACGTGAATGACAGTGGTTGAACTAATCTAGAATATGGGCATAAGTTAGTGAGTGGTCATTTAAAAAATTAAAATTTGATTTCAAAAATAATAACAGTTTGGGAAGACTCACAGTTGTTTCAAGGTTTTACATTCATCAGCTGTCATTAACGGCCAAACGTGCCACTAGCAGGCACTGTTTCCCAGCAGAATTGAATAATCTTAATTTCACCTTAATAAATTTTTATTTGGGAACTATAGTCCATTCAGGATCTCACATCCTTATTGAAGAGTAATAACACAATCATAAAGAAAATATTGATACGATTTTTATCGTGGCAATCATTTCATTTATGCACGTTAATACACTTAGACTACAAAGGGGGCCCGCGTACTTACACAAATCACATTTTTCATGTAAAAATATTATTAATTAATGCTGAGGGGACTTCATTCCTGCAAAACACTAAGGTCATTGCCTATGCAAGTAAAGTGACAACCACATATTAGCAAGGAATGGACTGAGTGCATTACTCAACTCAGAAGGAATTTTGCCTCTCCCCCTCCGTGGCGCTGAAGAAATATCATAATTTTTACTGGCTGCCATTTTGTTATAAATGAAAAGGGAGATCTCTTTTCATTAAAATTTGATGTAAAAGTATAAAAATTGATGACATTAAATGGAAAAAATTATATCGCTTAAATGGCCACCTCGCAAATTGATGCATAATTGCATCCGTTTAACTGAATTTTGGATTATTGCTCGCAGAACATCTGGTTACAAATTGGAGTTTTTTTTTCAATGTTACAAGTAGCAAAATTCGTTATTTATTGTGGCAAATGCAGGTTTTTAAAAAACCTCAAAGGAAGAAATCTGGTGCTGCTACATCTGTCGATTTGGACGACCAGTTCAAATCTCCTTGCCCTGGATATTGGTGTCTCAAAATCTCTATCCTTGCCCGAGCTATGTGACCGGATTCTCCGGTTGTAATCCTCGGTACTTACGGTTACGGTGGTGCTATCGTCGTGTTAAAAAAAATAACTACGAATCATTTGTTCGCTGCAAATGCTACACCAAACAGTCACTTTGAGGGAATACAATAGCTCTGCATGCATTTTATGTGGATTATTTGCGCCCCGGAAAGGCGTAGCCAAACGATTAATTGTTCGAGCACTGCGATAAAACAACAGACTGAAAATTTGTCAAATAATCTGTAACAATAATTGCATGTTTTTAAGGTATACATCGCTCCATAGATTTTTTGCAACTAATTCTCTATAAATCTACATAATAAATGTCAAAGTATAGCGACATTTGACGACATCTGTAAAAATTGTAGCCAATTCAAATTATGGCATTACGATAGCGCCACCTTGTATTTGTATGGTTTATGTTATTTAAAACAAATAAGTCTAGCTTCGACAATGCAATGACGAGGGTGGTCCCAAAGCAAGCCGACCTAACAAGGAAAACTTTTTGTTGTTTCTGAACATAATCTCCCTTTAGCTCGATACACTTTTCCCAGCGATATTCATAGTAAGAACTGTCTAGCTGCCTAAAATAGCCATCAACCGCAGACTCCACCACTTCATTGTTGGCAGATCGACCCATTTCGTCAAGTTTGGAAATAGAAAATAGTCCGAGGGAGCTAAATCTGGCAAATAAGGTTCACTGATTATGGTCATCACAATAGTGAATATGTGATACTCAATTCATCGCAACAATGCTTTCAGCTGTATAAATTGCTTTTTTTGTGGACCTGTAGTTGTGCATGGAAATGCGAAAGAAAGAGAGAAGGAAAAGCTACATCTCTCTCCTCTCAGTTTCAGTTCTACAACGAAAGAGCCACGCTACAGCGAGCGCTGGGAATAGACAGTATGAACAATTTTTTATGTGGTCCAGTAGTTAAGAAATATCTACCACTTATGCAATACATTGTCCTGGAACTAGGAATATGGTTTATGGGAGGTAGAATATTTGATATAAGCATGCGTATATTGAAAGTAATGGGAAAATTTGTTTCACATAAATATAGTTCCCTGTTTTCATTACCTGATTTCATTATAATTAGAAAACTGTATATCAGCTTTTTCTTACACAATTTAAAAGCTAAAGCTTTTGGTTTGAATTCTATTAATGACCACTGTTCATGATTATCCTTTGAACACAATCTGCACAATGTATTTGAATTAATGGTTGAGAATTTCTTTGGGCAAGGAAAATTTATTTAAGATTATTTGTTATGTTACGAGTATTACTCGTGTTTATAAAATATTTGTTTTCTAATCTCCTAACACCAATCATATTAGCAATTTGAATATGACAGCGACAAGCACACACACAATTATAAATTAACTTATATTTACGATCATAATAAAATAGTCACTCACACATGGTTACCTTTAGGACGAGGAATAGGCCGGAACATTTAAGACTAAAATGAAACGCACTTCATAGTTTTCTTACTATCCATTAGTTATTTTTGATATAAAATAGAATAAAAGCAATCTATAGAACAAATTATATGTAGGTTAGGTTAGGTTAGGTTAGGTTGATTGGAGGGGTGTGATAGCCCATGTCATACGACATACACTTAAGCCAGTGAAGGCTTGTTGTGCGTTCCCTTTAATTATCAGACACAAACTGCCAGAGTTCTGTGCAGGATTCGAACCTGGGACCTTCGCACTACGAGTCTAGTACACTACCTGCTAGTCTACGAAGGTCATGTATATTTAAAAAAAAAATTGGGGACAGTGGCCAAGTCTTGCTAAAATCTCGTTACCTGGCGAATCTTATTAACTTAATGTTCGAGTAACAAATCAAGGCGGCAATATATAAATGGTCAAAAAAGGAAAATACGGAAGGAATTGGCACTGGAACTCTGCCATAGAATTTCGATAGCAAATCAATTTAATTTGAGCCAAACTGCCTCAACAAAAATTTGTTTCCAATCTCATGCAAAAATCGAGTGGGTTAATATATATTTACCGAGATGGTTATATATTTGATTGCCCATCTATTTTCTTTCTAATTGACGTCTACAATTTTTAAGTCACATTTTCTAAAATATCATAAACACTAAATCATTAATCTCTAACCAACGTTTTATTTAAATCGCTTATATAGTCTAAGTTATGCATAAAAGTTAAGACTAGATTGACCTCTGATACTACTTGTGCGGTCGCAACATCTATCTGCCTCATTGTTCAGTATCGTCTTATAGGTACACATGCCATAACTTTATTCCCTTTAATAACTTCTGCAGAAAGTACCAGAACCAGTAGAAGAATTGAAATGGTTCAATAGTTGTGCTGTCATTGCCCCGATCCATCAGGCAAGAAAATGATATACAAATGCAGCTCAATTATTCCCGAATTAGCAGACCTATTGGACGGCGAAATCAAGAGAATAAACTCTTTTAGTAGGAATTCGGGTATTCAGGATATTTAGGAGCGAAGTCACAATCGCCGAGATGCATGGTCCTGCACCTTGCATCGCATTGGTAGCTTGATGCTGTGCCTTCTGGGCTACAGTCTTTTGGAACTTGGCCTCTTGCTGATAGCACCTAATAGCTACTCAATCCTTAAAAGAACAAGGCAACGGGTGCATGCGTACATAGGAAACTATAGCTAAAATCAGTTTGGGCTTCTTCGTCCGGGAATGAAATGCTACCAGTACCTCAGGCTGCATGGAGCCTAAAATTTGGGTAGAGACCCAACTGATGCCACGGGAGTCAGGAGCCACTAGGCTTGTTTGTAGACTGGTTATTATTGGTGAGGCACCTTTGGGGTCAGCATGTACGTAGTGGCTGTGGTTGAAATCCAAATCATGAGAAGAAGTTTATTAGTCAAGGGGGTGGTGTTTCGGTCAGCGCTATTAGCTGGCTTTCGACCTCTTTAGGTGCTGTTGCCGAAAAACAAAAACCGCGTTGGAGGTTAGATACATCCTGCTCTTGAACACGGGGCTTGCGGATGAACCGTTAGTGGCGACCGCATAATGGGGTGATGGTTGACACATGGAACTCAGCAAGCGAATACAGTTAATAATAATAGTCCAAGTGAATTTTCCTTATAACCATAGATTACGACTATAACAATGTATACGAAAAATATTATTTAAAATACTTAAATTTTTCATTTCCTCGTTTTAATTTTATCTTTAGCCATTTGATGCTCATGCTCCAGTACGTTCAAATGCATTATTATTATTTTTTTCTTTTTGCTTTTTCTCAATGGTTCCAATGGTCACAGTTATTATTTCCTCCTTATAACATCAGTATTCGGTTTGTATGCCTGCCGATCCGTTTGGATGTTCGCTATGATATTGCAATATTGTGTGCGAAGGTGGGGCGTAAATTATTATCTATTCAATTGTTAAAGTTAAAGTGTTGTTATTCATACATTCATATTCTGTATAAATGTTGCACTCTCGTACATGCACCTTTCTGCTGACCATCAAATAAGTGTGTCTAATATTCATATTTTGTTGCTGATGCTGTTGCTATTGCTGTTGCTTTCTTATGATCGTATATTTTCGGGGCTGGCATTATTAATTGGATAATGTCGCTTGTGGTCTTGTTTTAAAATTTAGTAGTTTTTGTTGATGACCTTGCGTAAGCGATTTAAGTTGAAATAAAAAAATCAAATAATTTCTGCGAAGGATCGAGTCGATTTCAATGCTCGGAAGACACAGTACTGTATGCTTACGCATAAACGTATGACCGTGCATGCTGCTCCATCTATAATTATGGGTGATATAAATATTAAGGAATAAAAAGCTCTGGGCATGAAAATTCAGTGTGATATTCGATGGACTGAGCACATTTTTCATATCGCTAAAGAAGCATTTAAGCGCCTCGGTTTTTTAAGACAGTGTAAAAGATACTTCACCCCTTCTGATATCCTCACTATTTATACCACCTACATCCGGCCGAAAATGGAATACAACTCTCATGTATGTGCTCTAATGAAGTAAGGGAACATACTCCCGAGATTCGCTCTTACTTACGAGCAACACGTTCCTTATTAAGAGCACATCCATTTGTGATCGATATAACAGCGAATCGCACTACGCATTACAGAAATATTTCGTTCTTTGCGGTTCCTGCCACATGCCATACGATGTAATTACATCTAAAGAAGGAGTCAATTCATCAATAACTAATTTCAAGAAATGCATATTTGTGCAATTTGAAACTATTTTCTTTATTTCTCTATAAATATCTAGAGTCGCGATAAGTCCACAATGGCTGAGCATTTGGAAACCAACAACCGATACTTTTTCATCGAAATAAACACTAGTAAAAGTTGAATCTCAAAGAATGTTAAAACAGTTTCTCGTCTTTTAGGCATCTAACAAATGCCTGATAGTTGCACATGAGGGCTAATAAGATTTACTGGAAGACTAAGACACGTTTTTACTCCTGTACTCTTCGCTTTAAGTACAGAAACTGATACTTGTTCCCCTTCCGGGACTTTCTTATATAAAATAAGAGTCCCAAATTATTTCTCAAATTAATAAGCGAACATCCTTTATACACAAAATCTTAAAATGTAGTAACCAATCAGCTCAGAAGTATATTTGGGCTCCTTAATACCTGTCCAACCCTACCCTGACATTATTCTTATAGCCCCAAATCTCTTAAGCATTAAAGTTTAAGGCACCAACCAATGATATTTAATTTCTTAATATTAAAATATATTTAAAGTAAATATTTCACAGAATCAATAATATAAACAGTACAACGATTTTAATGCGGGTGATGAAATCTTCGCCAACTTTCAGTCAAACCATATAATTTGCTTCACTTTTTTTTAAGATTAAATGACCGCATTGGAGTGAGATGGATGGTAAGAAGTGAAAAATCAAATACTCACGTCTTTCTTCCTTTTCAACGCCAATAATAAATAAACACTTAAAAATTTAATGGCATAATTGCAGTAATTGCGTGAAAAATAACTTCATCATGTCAAAAATTTCTCAGTGAAAACATAAACGGAGACGGCCAGTCAGGCAGCCAGGTAAACATTTTGGTTGTCAAATTTGTTTGTTTTTCAACTGCTAAAAAGCCAAACAATCAAAACTGCCACAGAAAAAGGCGTTCATAAGCCAGTGAGTGTGGCCACGACACAAGTGAGAAAATAAGTGAGATGTGGGAAGTATTAGTTTTTAGTTTTTTAATAATCTATTGTTTCATTCAGTAACTGAATATAAAACACAATGACAAACAAAAATTTGTAAGTTGGCTAAATCGAATTTCAAATGACGCTTGATGATGATTTTATGTGCCAATCACGGTTTTAAAGAACTGACCTTCATAGACTAGTAGGTAGTGTACTAGACTCGTAGTGCGAAGTTCCCAGGTTCGAATCCTGCCGCAGAACTTTGGCAGTTTGTGTCTGATAATTAAAGGGAGCACACAACAACCCTTCACTGGCTTAAGTGTATGTCGTATGACATGGGCTATCACACCCCTCCAATCAACCTAACCTAACCTAACCTAACGGTTTTAAACTTTCACAAACACATAAAATATGTTGGTGTTTAAATGAGTGTTTTATGATTTTAATACAAGATTGATAATCACATACTCTGGCAGACGCATTTAATGACTGCGTTGACAACGTATGACAACCGGTCACCAATATGGGCTTTTGTATGAGTATGTAAGACATGAAAAGGAAGGAAGGAAAAAAGGATTCTTTAAAAGCCAAAGAAAAGGTGCATAATAGTGACATAAAATTGTTTTTGAAGCCCTATTGGCTGAAGCAGTTAGCGCGCTGACTACAAACCAATTTATGACTGAGAACCTGGGTTCAATCCATATTTGAGTCATTAAAAATATATTTTAAAAGATTAACATCTTGAATTTTTCTAATGTACTTAGTGTGGCATATTGTTAATTTTTGTTGGACTGTTTAAGTGATGAAGGCATAATACTGTTCACCCGATTGGATACTCTTCTACGCCAATGTTTACTGCATCAAAGCGCCCTCCTTCGTCGGGGAAGTAAAACAATTAATGACTTCAGAGACTTTAATGCGTCTACTTAACACCAGCCACGCAACTCTGCTACAAAGAAAAACAACGTGTAATAGTTGAGTTGTAAAATAGAAATTAAGCTCCATCTCTCTCTCTCTCTCTCTCTCTCTGTTTCTCTCTCTCTTCTAATTTCACTGCCTATCCTCTATATCCCACCTCTTTCACAAAATAAGTAACACCTTAAGTAAGTCGTAGGCATTAATTGTTTGAATGTAACAAGTGCAAGTAAAGAATAAGACTTTATTAAAAGATCCTTTAGCAGTGCCATCCTAGATTAATTACATAGAAGACTACGAAAATCCGAAGTCTATTTTCAATTTATTTTCAGGGATTCATTGTGCTTAATAAAATTTTTATGCTGGTGGGGCAGGCGTTTCAGAAGAGGGGATAATAAAAATGTCTAATAATTCTAATAAAGTCCTTGATAATCGTACAGTTTTTAAAGTTATAAGTATATTGAAAAACACACGAAAAGTGAGTTAGTCAAATAGGCAGATGACAGAAACTAATTTTTCCTCAAAAAAAAAGCGGACGTATAATTTGCACTCTTTGTAAGTTGATGCAACGTTAGAATTGCTTACAAATCTATTTATGGATATGTTATTAGATCCTGCAGTTCCTCATTTTGTCCTAAGCATTTCTTATTTTACCGCAAATCAAGATTGATCTTTTATCCTTCTAAATCTAGTCACTATTTATAAATTAGTGAATGCACTATTTTCTTTAAAATTTACTTCCATCATACCTGATGTATGTTAAATAGTATAAAAATTTAGTTCTACTGCATATTATTTTAAATAGATATAATAAAATATTTCCTCAAAGGAGAGTAAAAAAGTAAAAATTTTATAGTGCCATCTTACCTTACCTTCGCTGATCGTAAGTAGCAGTTCCAAGGAGCTAGAAAGAGAAAAAAAAACAAAAACACCGATTTTAAAATAAAAAGAAAATGTTTGTTGCTCATAAAAAAGAAATGTTTAAATATAGTGAATCAACTTTTATTTGAAATAATTTTTTTAATTCTCTAATTTTTTTAATAATCTAGATGTTTTAAAAGAACAATTTCTACAATCAAAATATTGTGTGGAATAAACGACACTATTATATGGGACGAATTTTTATTTTCTATTAAATTTTTTTTAATTTGTTTATTAATATTCATGCTGTTCCCTTCAAAATCCTACTCCACTGACATAATAAACTTCTATGAACGCTTTTTCCCACCCTCGAACCACTTCTGATAACCACTTTCTCCTTTTTTTACCTCCTTAACCGTTTCAATTATTCCTCTCTTCTTTGGTCGCCTCACTTTTAGGATTAGGAAAAAGTAGCAGCAGGCCAAATCCGGTGAACAAATTGGCTGAAGCCATTATTGGGATGTTGCGTTTTGTTCCGATCAAAATTAAGCAGTTGAGAAACAAACTTCACAGAAAAATTATTAATTTAACGACTCCTCAACATCATTTTCTTGACCCATTCAAAGTTTATATCATTTGTTGAATGAGTTTCATTGTTGGCATCTTCTCGGTCTTGTTGGAAGAGCTTAAACCCCTTATAAACATTTTTTCTACTCAGACTATACTCACTGTATTCCACTGACAAATTCTCAAGTATTATTGGAACTAAATTTTATTAAATTACTTTTGAATCAGTCTCATGGCAGTGGCACTGAGGATCTCTTTGGCTTTTTGAGGAATTCCGGTTAGTTTTCGAGAGCTCGAAATAAGGAATTCCGTGAAGAAAAACACGTCGTAATTCAGTCACAATGGTTTTATTGCCTTCGAGTGTACTCGCGTGAAATCTCCCTAAAAATGTATAGGTAGATTCAAATAGTCTCTAAAAATATATTACAAGCTTTAAGATCTCTAAAAGTTTACAGCAAGCTCCAAATATTTTCTAAAAATAAATAGCAAGCTTTAAAGCTCCCTAAAAATTTGTTGCAAAGTCCAAATATTCTCTAGAAATGTATCGCAAGCGTTAAATCCGCTATAAAAATTTACTGCAACCTCCAAAGTTTCCTTAAAAATAAATCACAAGTTTTGAAGCTCTAAAAAATTTATTGATAGCTTCAAATGTTCTCTAAAAATATAACGCAAGCTTTAAAGCTCTCTAAAAATTTACCAAAGCTACGAATGTTTTCTGCAAAATTTATCGCAAACTTTAAAACTCTCTAGAAATTTACTGCCAGCGCCAAATATTATCGAGAAATATATCGAAAGCTTTATATTATCCCCAAAAATTTACCGTGCCGCAAATACCCTCTAAAAATTTTCTGCAAGCTTTAAAGCTCTCCAAAAAATTGCTGCAAACTCCAAACATTCTCGAGACGTATATCGAAAGCTTTAAATTCTCTCTAAAAATTTAACACAAGCTCCAAATGTATCGCGAGCTTTGAAGCTCTCTAAAAATTTATTGCAAGCTCCGAATATTCTCTAAAAACATACCGCGATCCTAAATTTATCTCTACAAGTTTACCGCAAACTCCGAATGTGCTCCAAAAATATATCGGCAATCTTAAAATGCTCTAGATATTTACCGCAAGCTAAGCTGCAACGCTAATCCATACTATAAACTGCTTTCCTTACATTATAAAATTACTTTCAATTTTAGCGAATTGCCAGCGATCAACCTTTTTGAGAATTTTCGAGAAAGAAAAAACTAGAAAACCATAAGCTGGCAACGCTGGTCCTTACTACGATGATCATTCCTTGCAACACTGAATTTGCTTAGTTTATTGGCTTTGGCTTATGGCCCATAGAATTCTTATAACAATTCAGCAGTACTTGAATAACTTCTCCTATTTTTATTATAATTTTTTTTTTAATTTAAATTTCACTAGGATTTGATAAATTAAAAGAGAGTATTCAATAGTCCTTGCATCTAAGAAACGCTTTAATTTGATATGGAGTTTCGAAGTCTAATCTTATTCCTCTAAAATATTAGCGAAAACTGTTTAAAAAGGGAAGTGTAGGATACCTCATGGTCGGACGTAACCAAAAAATCGTTTCGTATTATATGTGTCCGTTAAAAAAATGTTATAACCTATAATTAAGGACCACGTTCGATAAGTATAATTCCTTTATACAAACATTTACACTGAGTTCTCGCGCTTATCAATGCGATTTAAAGAAAGACATACACATGCGCATGCGCACATTAAATAAATATAATGAAAAAAAAATAATCCAAAACAAAATATCAGATACAAGTGCATCTTTTTCGTATCGAAAATGATGGCAAATGATTTCATTTCATTGTTGTAGAGCAGAGCAATAGCAACAATAACGCAAAAGTAAATATATGGAAAAAAATTTCGGAAATAATTTTCAGATGGATGACGTTCTTGAAAAAATTGCATGATCGTTAAGACTTTATTGCACTCTACTTGGAAAATATTTAAAGCACTTGCAATATTTTGTGTGGAAATGAATTAAACATGTTTTTAAGGAGAACTCCGAATACATAAATTAAAATATCTGTTTTATGCAACTACTGGAAAATTTTAAATTTAATTCGATTTTCCAGAAAATGGAATCAATCTTTTGGCAGAGTTAATATTTTAAGAATGGGAACACTTTTCCATTTGGAAATAAGTTTGAAATTTTAAACTCAAATGCGGTTTCCATAATCACTTTTTTCCAAAAAAAAGATGCCCAAAAAACTAAACGAAAGGATACAACCAAATACCTGTTTCGATAACCCCAAAGGACTAAAAAAAATAGAGAAAAAGTGACCAAAATGTATAGAGCTCAAAGGAGACTATTGAGAATAATAAAATAATTTATTTTTTACAAAAATTTGCGTTCCCGACTTATTGACCCGCCCTCGTAAAATGAAGAATAAAAATTTTTTGTAATTACTTTAAATTTGAAAAAAAAATTCAATAGAGTAGGATAAAAAGAGAATGAAAGTAGTTCGAGTTTAATTTTGAAACTACGAGAGAAATTTTGAAATGCAACTAAATTCTATATTAAGGATTTCCGTAGTACATTTTTGCTCTTCTCTGTAGACTCAATCTGATCGCATTTGAAACTTGGAAGTTCAAATTTTGAGGACTTGGGCCTGAATTTCACGTTCGTTATTTTTAATTTATTTCTAGGCGGAGAAAGAACATTTTGGAGACAAGTGTGGAGAAATTAATCTCGAAAACCACAAATTTAATATTTTTTAATAAAAACCTTAACATACGCTTCAAGTTAATTACAAAGTACGAAAAAAAACGAATTGTCCAAAGTTCCGTGCACAAGGAAAATTATCTAAGAATGTGTTTTTATTTTAGTTGATGGGAAAATGTCTCCATTAATGGTTATACCATCACTGTAGGCAGTAAATGTCAAACTCGAGCCGGCCAAATAAATTTAAATTTAAACAATACAATACGAAAAACTGAACATAAAAGAATTATATTAAAATAAATTTAATATAATATTCTTTAATAATATCACGCTCGAAGGTAAGAATAAGAAACTGTGCTTATGGTCTTCATTCCATACGCAGTTTTAAGATGAATTAAAGAAAAATTCACTTTTACACGTTTTATCGAAATCGAAATTCACTCTCAAGATTTGAATAACCAAAACACATAGTTTCAGTATTGAAAAAAGTATTATATGTATATCAAAATTAAATTGAAGTGAATGTTCGAAAATATTCCAAAATATTCGAAAAATTCGAAAATTATATTCTCGCCTTCAAAAAAAGTTTAACAATATTTTTTTCCAAAAGAGGAAAGTGCATTTGAAACACATTTTCTGAGTAAGATTGTAAGAATCTAAAAAAAAAACATTTTAAGGCACTATGTAATTCAAAACCCCAAGTAGTGCAACTAAATTTCGTTGCATCTGTGTATTAATATCTCTCATATTTAGTATTAACCAAGGGCAAGGTCTTTTGCTTTTGTTTCTTCGCATGGTTTTTTTTTTAATCGTGATATTGTACCTAAATGTACCTTAATCGATTTTAAGCTTTCGCGTATATATTCTGTTGCCACAGATGTTGCAAGATCTTAACTTTAAATCGAACTTATACTGCAAGTGTCTGGCATCATAATACAATACAATAACGCAACGACAACGAAGAAAAAAAAACACACGTACTTGGCGCATATAATTTCAGCCAACCCCATTTTAAGTTTTTTGCTTTTGTTTTTGTTTTTGGGCTGAAACTTTTATGCGTTTTGTTTGTTTTAATATTTAGTCCTTTAACATCTTTAAACAAAATATTTATAATACACGCATCTTTGCTTTTGCGACTCGCCAATATCAATTGATCTAATCATCATCCGCATCAGCTCATACACATCGTCTATCGTGAGAACCAATGCGTGTGTTCTGTTCAAGTTGCAGCCAAAAAGTTGCAACTCCTTTCTTTCTAAGGCATTGTTTCAGTTGATGAAAAAAAATTTTATTTTATATACGTTTTAAGTGTTAATGAGACATAAAGTGTGTTTGTTAAGTTCTTTCCAGGCAAAAGTTTTGAATTTTTTTTTTAACATATTTTTTATTGAGATCCATCTTGAGACCACCATTGAGGATATAAAAAAAAATTCTTCCTTAATTTGATTGTTTTAAAGCAGAAAATTAAGTAATTTTATATTGGGAAAAATACGAGTATCAAGCCGTGGAACGTGACAGGACAATGAACTGCTTTACAAATTGTGGAAGGATATTAAAACATCAAATTTAAAAAACACAAAACACTGGTCACAATGTAATATTGAATTCAAGTCAAAGCTTCAAAATCCCAAGAGAGAGAAAAAGAAAGACATCAAATCAAATTTTGTTCACTTACAACAAAATTCATGCATTAGAAAATCAATTCCTTCGTTCGTTCCTACAAACCAAATGTGTACAAATTACCAGCATTAAAATCATATAAAAGACAAGCTGCGTTAAAGGAAATATACAACAACAACAACAAAAAAACTAACAAACATAAAGTTCGATTTTTCACGGTCTATGCGAAATGAAAACATTCATTTAATATTTGCCACAGTTCAGACTGCACAATGGCTTGATGTTGTTAATGTCCAAGTAGGACTCCAGCATATGCGGCAAACAAAGTTACATGTTAAATTTGACTTAACCCCCCACTGGCTGATAGGTACAGTGTTTGCGCTCATAATGCATAGACAAACGCACATATTAAACGCCATGGGATGCCATGTAGTGACCAAATGCCGGCAAATGTGATGTAATAAATATTCTTTTAATAAGTGGAGAAATGCGAAAAAGACACACATTAGCAACAACAAAATTTTTTCGTTTATTTGCTCGAATGTGTGTCCCAATAATGAATAGTTTAAATGTGTTAAAAATTAATTTTTCAACTATAAATTTGACTGGACATTGAGTTACTGGACTTAATGAACGGCTTGAAATTCAAAAATTCGTAATATGCCACGTTTGTGTTTCAAAAATGTTTGATTAACAATTGATTAAAAACACACACACACACAGATATTTGTATATAAGTTGATATATATTTTTACAAAATTAGTTGATTTAAAAAAAAACCCTGATTTGTATTTGCATTTTGTTTTTAAAGAAATAATAATTTTTATTTAGCAACTGATCCTTTGAAAGAAAAATGTGCGCAAGTCAAATCTGAATGGAAAATATTGGAAAAAATAGTAAAGAAGTCCGCTAGAAGCAAGTCAGCTTGTAGGCTAGGGGGTGTGAACTCGTAGACTAATGGCTAGTGTACTAGACTAGTAGTCAGAGGGTCGTAGGTACGATCCCTGCCCTAGACTTTTTTACTCCTCAGTTTCCAATTTCCCATATTCTATCTATTTCGAGTATCATAAAGAGACAAAATTATGGACCCAAATGAGCGAAAGCTGCCTATTGAACATAACGTCTGCAAGAGTTATTATAATACAGCTAATGCATGGATATCAGGACACCAATAGGAGATAATTTCTGATACTTGTCTGTATATATTTCTCCATCCATTTTATTATCACTTGTGACCCATTTATAGTTCCTACCACAAGCAGGTGCCAGCCAGTAGTTGGGAGCAACAAAAAAAGTTATTGATTAGGAATACGATTATTAATGCGATTAGAATAAAATTACTTGAATTAGAAAACGAATTCAGGTCTAGTAAAAGAACTAAATGCAACCTCTTTTAAATCAAAGCGATGATAGCAAATTTCATTTGAGAACCATCAAGGAAGACTACTCATCTCCAACATTTACTCTATAATTGATGATGCTATACTAACAAAATAACTTCCCAGACAGTTTTGTTCATAAACTAATGAATCCTTTTTTAAGAAATATAGAGACAGTTTTCAGAATTTAGCCCAATTTAATTTATCGTTAATATTTATTTAAATTCTTACAAAACAAAACGAAAGATTTAAGAAACAAACTCTAACGTTTAACTAATAACGTTTTCTTTTCTAGTAAAAAAAATGTGTAACATTTCGATGATGGACTCAATTTATGGAGCTCAAATTTGTCCTTATTTTTTTATTTATTTCACCATCCATTTCATTAAATCATTATTGCTGCTCTATTAAGATTTCACTTGTGACCCAATTTTGACCGTAAATTTTGCGTAAATTTCCTTATTGCGCAATAATGTCCTTAATTGCATTAATTTCCTAATTGCGCAATTAAGCTTGATATCTGCACACAGTATAATTTAACTTTTAAATTTTGCATTGCATTTACACGTGCAAGTAATTACCTGCAGATAGAGTACAAGTATTTTAACAACAACATCGAAGAAATAGACGAATGAGTTTTCTGTTTTGTTTGTTTGCAAGTTGCTTGGATACTTACACTATCAAGTAAAATGTCATCGAAGCGAAAATTGTTTTAATTTTTGGCGGACAAAATGAAAAGTGACTTACTTTATTAGTGTTGCCAGCGACATCAAATTTATAAATTTTTAGGGAAATAGTTGGTCTTAATAATTATTATTTTTGCGTTTTTAGTGGGATTGATTGTTATAAAATTATACCAATTGTCTTCTTTATGTATATTTCAAAGCGGGAAAAAATTTGTTTTCATTTTCTATTCCGCTTAAAGGCCAAAAACGATTGTAAGACAAAAATGTCATATTCACTTGCAGGGTTTTTTTTTCAAAATTCTTACACACAACAAGCCTTCACTGGCTTAAGTGTATGTCGTATGACATGGGCTATCACACCCCTCCAATCAATCTAACCTAACCTACAAATTATTTGTTTTTTGTAGTCCATGTTTAAAGGCCAAGGTTTCTTTGCATGTCAAAGTGTAAACAATTTTCATTGCAAGTTTTCGCTTCGATGACATTGGAAAATAATTCTCATATAGTCCGCTCTTTTTTTTTCTTCTTACTTTTTTTTACAAACTGGTAGACTCTTTTTTATTTACATTTGTGGCAACTTTTACAAATGTCAAAATTTAGTAAAAATGACATAAAAGTTGAGAAAATTTGTAGAGGCGCTATATTGAGTGTCGAAATAAAGTTAAAATTATTACGATTACAAACAAAATTTGATGAAATGTGGACAATTGAGCCCCACTGTTTATAAAATAATAAAAAATAATGTCAAAATCAAAAAGTGTCGAGCGGTCGTAAGTTAAAAACTTTGCGCCAAAGAGAAGGGGATCACACTGATATTGCAAAGGCGCTTCTTGTATGGTTCAATGATATAAGCTTTTAAAGCATTTGAATTAAATAACAATAAAGGGTTTTTAATTACTGTTTTAATTTAAATCAATATCTGGTTAAATTTTAATAAAAGACTTTCATTTTTTTTAAATATTTTTTTAAGAAAATAATTTTTATATAGTCTTACAATCCATAAAGTGGGTTGTTAGGAAAATTCGGTTATAGTCCGAATTTGCTTATAAACGACCAAACAAAGTTGTGCAACTACAGTTGTGGACTATAAGCTAAAGGTATTACTGTACGAGCATAATAAATTTAAATTATAATTCTATTTTTCACACAATCCAGTAAGTTTTTATAAAAGTTTTTACTGGGCAACACTCACTTGCTGCAAGTGTCAAAAACAAAATCACTGTCTTCTCATATTTCCAGCTAAATCAGCTGCATGTAAGGAAAGTGTACTGAGTTTTTTGAAATTGCACTTGCATGTGTAAATGCTGGCCTAAAGACACTGTAAAAAACTGCCAATAAAAAAATAATATGCAACTCTTAAGTATATCCGCTTTAAAATTAATCTAAATATTTTTATGTACCATAAGTGAATGCTTTAAATTTTTTTAATATTCCATTACGATTGCAACTTAGAAATGTTTGTGATGCTCAATTTTCGATAGTGAAATATGGCATCGTAAAAGAACGTTTCCTGAAATGTTCTTTCCATCGTTTACAAACTGTTTTACGATGAATTTCTAATGACTATTACTTTGAATTTTCTATCAAAACAAACAGGGATTACAACAGATAATTTACATTTGCTGGACTTTTATCCTCCGTTCACGGTAATAAATTTCTTTCATACGAATTCAAACAGTAGGGGACTAAAAGTATAATAATTAAATCACTTCATTTTGTGACACATGCGATTTACAATAAAAATGATGACGAAAAAGAATTACAAAGTCTTAGGAATTTATGGCAAAATACTAAGACAATATTGGTTTGGATGATGTGTAAAGAAAAAGGAAATTGTTTAGCTCTCAACTCAAATTGAAATAGAAAGGATATCGCGAATAGTAGTGAAGCATCATAGCAAATACAGGGTTATACATTTTACGGTTTGAAAATTTAAGTTAAATAAGACACACGCAAAGCATAAACTTTTATTTCATTATAATGCTTGAACCTTGCAATAACGTTCGAAGTACAATGTCATTTAAATGACCGCCTCTAAAATGGTTGCAGCAGTGGAATCGCTAGAAGATCATCTGTGAAGATATGGTCTTTGATGTAGCCCCCAACTAAAAAGATGAACGGCGTCAAATCGCATGATCTTTTCATGGTGACCGTTTTTTTTTTGGGATACACCCAGTACAATCCAAATTGAATATTTTCAAAAGGTTAAAGCAACCAATGGCGAATACTACGCCAACTTATTGGGTCGTTTTATTGAGAATTTGTTTTACCAACACAACAATGCAAGGATGCATACATACATCTGCAGTTTCCTTGGCAAAACTCGATGAATTAGTTTAAAAAGTGGCTCCCCTATCCGCAGTATTCTCCGAATTTAGACTAGAATGACTATTTCTTGTTTCCAATTCTAAAGAAAGGGCTCGTCGGAAAGAGATTTAACTTCAACGGTGGAATCATCTCACAAACAAATTCTTCAATTGATGACCTCGACAAATCTTCTTGTTCGGATGGGGAACAAAAAAAAAAACTGGAGACGCGTTGGACAAAGTGTATAGAGCTCGAGGGAGATTATGTTTATTTGTATCCTTCAACTTCAAAAACTTAAGCCATAATTATGATCAAAATGCTGCAGAATTTTATAAATATATCCATAGATGTGGTTTTTAGCTCTATTATATTTAAAGTTTTATTCATTACAAGGACATGTAGGACTAAAATATTATAATTATCATATTTAGAATTTTGTATGCCATATTTATGATTAAAGTGCTCCAAAGCTTGATAAAAACTTCCAGAAGTATTTTTTTTATCTCTATTCTATATTAATTATCATTCATTACAAGGACTCTCGTACGACCAAAATATTCTTATTTTCATATTTAGATTGTTTGGTAGAATTAATAAATGTTTTTCAAATTGCAATTTTAAGTTTTATGGCAAATCTAGTACCAATCGGTGAGGCGAAATTCCCATCTTTCATTTTGGCCATATTTATGATTGAAATGCAAAAGAAAATTGTTAATATTTCAAAATTTATATTTTTTAACTCTAGTGTAAATTAATTTCCACAAGGACATTCCTATCGCCTACATATCCTCCTTTTTATATATTTTTTACAAAAATTTTTTCCATTTTATCAGAATGGAGAAAAAATTGCAAGTGTTTTTTTTCCAAATGCAAATTGAAGATCTGTGGCAAATTTGGTAAATGATGCAAGAATAAGCTCATCTCAAAAATATCCTTAAAGGCAAAAGCAAAAACTTTTATTATCGAAATACAGTAATTTGGTAAATATTTTCAAATGTATGTCTCTAAATTCTATTGTAAATATCGTTTAATTCATTTTTTTTTGCCAGGAATAATTGTTATACACATAATTAGCATTCGTCTAGGAGAGAAGCTTTTGGTAGTATAAGGATCACAATGAAAGGAAATCCCTTCCGGTATTATAAAAAATAATGAAAATAATGAAATATCAGAAAATTAAGTTCTAAATTAATTTTTTGTTTTGACTTTTTCTTTTCAATGTGAATCGTAAATGCACTTGAATATTGTCTACAAAAAAATCTCAACAAATCGTTCGTTTATTATTCAAAAAAAAAAAAAAAAAGGAAAAAAGCCAAACAACCAACAACTTAAGCCATACTACCAGCATCATATTGAGGCTTACAACGACATGAGTTTTAAAAACTTTCGTCTTTTTTTTCAACTTTTTATTTGTAAGAAACTCCAGCATGACAACCACACCCTCATTTATTTTTCCTCTACGCATATAAAATGATCCATAATTTAACCCAAAAAAAAAAGAAACGGCCAAGGAAATTATGATTTTTACACTATACACATCTACGAATAAGAGTTGGCACAAGAAACCAAGAAAATATATTAAGTTTCCTAAACGCCCTGTCTGCTGGTTGTTGTTGTTGTTGTTGCTTTAAAATGTGATGAAAATGTTATGCTCCATTTAATTCCTAAAGGCGTTTTCTCACGTTCAATTTATTTATTACTTTTAATTCATATCGGAAAGAAAAAAACCAACCAAAAACCAAAAAAAAACAAAGCGAAATTCAGCAAAAAGGCTTAATTTTAGGTGCGAGATTTCCTCCGAAGGAAAGAAATAATGGTTATGAAATCGATATTTACTCGTATATGTGGCTGTTACTGGGGAAGACAAGTGTCATGAACTTTTGGTGGAGTTGTTGCATGTCTGGATCAATGATGAATTAATTAAGAAATGAATTATACTCGTATACCTTGACTTAAAATTAACTTTTTTTAATCTATATTTAATAGATTTGAAAAGGGCAATGGCCCTAAATAATAAGAGTAAAAATGTATATTTTTTTCTAGGATACCAAGAGCCATTATAAACTTTAGATAACGATCTGAGTTCTATTTCTGATTAATAAAAAAAATTCACTCTAAAATTCTTCTTTCAGAGGACTTTTTATTTGATTAAAAAAGTTAAAGAATTTTTACCATTCACTTGAAAATTTTTATTAAGAACTAAACATATTTTTTAAAACTCTGTCTCCAAGAAATTAATAATAAAAAATATCTCTAAATTAAAGCCTGGTTTAAATAAAATAAAAATTTTTCCTTTTTGTGGAAAAATAATCCAGATCAAAATTTACATCTTATTTAATTCTTTTTATCAATATTACGCCACGTTTTTTTCTTTGGTGTTGCAATTTGTCCAACAATAAATTACATTATGTACACGTGACTGCAGTAAAACGATACGCCATAAAATAACAATAAAAGCCTCAAAATATTTTCAATACTTTGTCTTAAAGTTGCAAGAAAAATATTAATAAAATTTCAATTTAGCAAAATGTCATAATTGTTGATATTTCATTTCCTGTAGATAAACAACATACACTTACATATAACAACAACAATTGCAACAAACAATGATGTAGACAATAAATGCAACAAACTGGTAATTTATAGAGCAAAGCGAAAATATTAACAAAAATATTCAAATACTTGCACTTGCATTTAGCCAAAAAAAAAATAAATAAATAAATAAATAAAAATAAAAAATATCGCTTATAAAACAATACCCAGTCGAAACTTCAACATATCAATTTCAATTTTCCAAACACAACCAGGCTACAATATATAGACCCTTTCTGTTGTTGTTGCTGTTAATATCGCTGTTCGAAAGCACTTGGCTCTGACAAAGTAAAATGAATAATGGTTTCAAGGTGGTGAGACAACTCAGCACAAAAAAGCCAACAACGTAAAAGAGAAAAAAAAGCCAAAAGAACACAACAACAAACAAACAGCAAAACACTAACAACATGAACAACATCATAGTAAAAGCAACACAATGAATGCCACAAACTTTAACCATTTTTTTTTTTTGTTTTGTTTCTTTTCAAGAACTTAAAGTCGCAGTTGAGAACGAACAACATAATAATATTTTTCGATTGTTGCAAGATCAAGTTGCCCTCATAAATCATAGAAATTGTTTTGAAAAAAAAATCTAAAAGAGGGATATGAAAAAATTTCTGTCGTCTTAACTTTGTGGCAATATGTCCTGCAATAATCATAATGAGAATATATTTAACAAAATACGAGTATTTAGTATCAATGAGTTTTTCCAATACATCGGAGAATCATACAACAATTTTCTTCCAATGACTTTCAATGCAACAAATTTGAGATTATCTACAGAGAAAATGACTGCGACAAAATAAATATGAGTTCAACAACAACAAGGTGTGAGATTGTGTTTGTGTTTTAACTAAAGGGTGATTTTTTGCAATTTTCCTTTTTGGCAGCTCAGCTGTTTTCGTGCAACATGTTACTGTTGAACATGTTCAGTTTGGTCTATAATTTAACCATGTATCGACTTACAAACGAACAACGCTTGCAGTTTATTGAATTTTATTATCAAAATTCATGCACTTTTTTTATCGCAAATTTGCTCATTTCTGGTTGAGTGGATACGTGAATAAGCAAAATTGGTGTGAAGAGCATCCCGAAAAATGCGTTGTTTGGTGTGAATTATGGGCCGATGCCATTATTGGACCGTACTCTTTCAAAGACGACGAAGCAAGAAGGTTACTGTGAATGGCGAGCGCGAGCGCTACAGTGCGATGATTACAATTTTCTTCAATTTGTATCCGTTTTCATAAACTAAATGTCTGCTTTATTATCAATTTTTTTATTGATATTGTTATGATCTAAAGTAAGTATATCAAAGCTATTTTCCTGAAAAACTATTGGAAAAAATCCTGGACATTAGGGAAAACTATTCCAATTTACCCATTTAAATATGCCTACCATTCAAGCAAATCGACGATGATGGCTATTCACCATTTAACTTCGATTAGAGAGAACGTTCTAAGTACAAAAAGGCATTTAAGCTTTCGATGACACATTGTATTACTCGATTGGAAAAACCCTATATTGAATAAAATAGGACGATTGAAATGTGTTGGCGCATCGAGGATCATTACAGCACACAAAATGGCGTGTTATCGATTAGCTACTGGAGCATCTTAACAACCTCGATATCCACTCAAGTGGTTAAGCTGATCATATCCGTTTGCTATTCAAATGAATTAATGCTACGCCTAAAAATATTCACAACATATAATTCACTTATAAACAAGGTGACCAGAGATCCCAGTTGAAGGTGCAAAGATTTTTAAAACTAAGAATGAAATTTTATGGATCCAACGAATTTCATCTAAAATTCATTGATTTTTTTAAGTCAGATGTGATTTTATCTAATGAATCTTAATTAGAGCAGCACAAATTAGCAGAGTGACTTAAAAATTTATACAAAACTCTTTTAAATACAAATTATTTTCTCAAATTCACAATACATATAAATATTTATTACATTGTGCAATAAATAAGTGCTTTAATAAATAAGTGCTTTCATAAAGGAACATATAAAACCTCGTTGACAAACGCACCCAATTGATAAATGAGATCAAGAGAAATGAAGGCAGATGAAGAAAAGGATATCGGAGAAGAAAAATTACAAGTTTTTTTCATTTGCCACAATATTTAAGTTAGAAGTGAATTTAAATTAAAAAAACATATTTGACAATTATTGGTTTTATTATTCTCTATATGATTTTTCATTTAAATACATTGTACATTAATTATACATCAAAATCATATTCATATAAACTAAAGCTCAAAATATTTATTAATCAATTTTAATATAGGACTCATGATCATCATATGTTGATCACATAATCGACGATATTTTGCAACATAAGAAAATTTTCAATTGATTTCAAAACCGAATTAGAAGATTAAACTAAACAAAAAATATAATGTAATTTAAACAGCTGGTATAAGTATATTTTCACAGAATAAATCATGAATAAAAGGCGAGTGATTTTCCATGAACATAAAATGGTTTTAAAAACAAAATCAACAAAATAGTACACAAACACAACAACAATGCAATATTAAAAATCGAAATTTGTGAAAAAGCAAGAGATTTCTCGTTAAATTTCGTTCATAGTCAGTCTGAATGAAACGACTTGAAATTGGTTAAAAAATTCTTTTCAAAGTTTATCGAAAATCATCACTACTTCAACACAATCGATTTAATAATTATGCATGTACGTACATATGTATGTATGCCTTAGTTTAATACACTCTAATAAAGATCAAATTACATTGAAAAGCAGATATGACTTGAGTTCATTTCATTATTATTAGTTACGTATTTAAACTCTTTAATCATTTCATTAAATATACTACTATACAAAGAATTGTTTTAATAAAATTCATAAAAAAACACACACACACACAAGTTAAATAACATACATAACGCTTTTAACTTAATAATATCATCCATAGAATTAAACGTGAGACAAAACCAATCTACAGATGGGAATAAAGAAAATAAAATTTACAAGTCCTAAAACCAAAAGTTAATGTATAATCCTGAGTAGATGGGCTACGCTGATTGTTTTATTTTAGTGTTAAAAATGAAACTGTTGCTATTTTTAAGGTACTTTGGGTGATTTTGTTTTTCCTTTTTTTATTAATAAATTCCCTAATTCCGTTCTGGTTGGAGGAGTTCGTTTCAAATAAGAGTTGGTATAAAATATTAAAATTTCTTTTGGTGATAGATTAATAGATTAATAAAAGAACATGAAGAATAACCTAAACTACTAAAGCTTCCATTTCCAAAAGAGTTTGTACTACTTGCTACTGGACTTTTTTTATTTTTACTACCAAACTATTAACTTTCATTTATATTCAACTCTCTTGGTTTAAACCAATTGCTATTGTGATCTCTTTTATAGAAGTAATGTAACTTTTTTATCATTTACGCCGTTCTCTTTTCGTGAAAATTTCAATGATTGTTATCCTTTCAAATAGAAAGGACATAAACTTTTTAAATGAGAACCTTTAAATTAATTGTTTTGCAATTGAAAAAATAAGTGTTCCTTCCACTTATATTTTACGCACAAAAAAAAGACAATAATAAAAAATAATGTATTCCACCCACCCACCGCTCTCATCTAAGGAATTTTCTTTGCAAAAATTGACTTTCTTTTCGAAAAGAGAACATCGCTCGTTTGTTATTACTCTATCCTAAACAATTTATATGTCTTGCTCAGAAAGTTCTGAAGAACTGCCGGATGTCTGCTGTTTTGATTTTTTATTCTTTGGTGGTGCTGTATCGTCATCAGAGCTGCTCGATGAGCTGCTGGATGAAGATGATTCGGTGCCATCACTATCGCTGGAACTATCAGATTCACTATCCGATGATGAACTGGAGTCAGATGACGAGCCAGTGTCAGCAGATTCCGTATCATCGGATGTTGAGTCCGACTCGCTATCCGAACTTGATGAAGAATTACTGGAGGAACCCGATGTCGAATGTTTTCTTTTTTGTTTTTTCTTTAGCGATATACTCTCTGTTTCTGTGGCAGCAATACCATTGCTTTGTTGCTCCAAAGAGTTTTCTTCAATCCTTTTCTTCAACTGCTTCGTTCGTGAGGTGCGATGTAGATATTTGCGTTTCTCCTTGCATTCATAGGACCAATGGCCGAATTCCAAACATTTTTGACAGCGCACCCCATTGGGGAAAGCTGCAGCTAATTTGGCATTGCTGAAACAAAGTATTTTCCATAAGTTGTATACCAAACGAAAAACTTTACTAGCCCTACCGTTTTTTTATCGAAAGTTTGCGTGCTGCTAAACCCACCAGCGTCATTATCAATATTCTACGGAAACGCCTGCGGGAGTAAATTTTGCCGGTTGGAATTGATCAAGCTTTTGCAACACTATTTAATACAATAAATTGTTCAGAAAATAATATTTTCTCTTCTTAAAATTCATATGAGATCTAAAGGTGTTTTCTTATGTTTTCAATGAATTTCTATTTTATTTTGAGAAACACGCACAACAACAAAAAAATGTATTTATTGGCCGCTTTGACAACTGTGTTTGTGGCTCAACAGGGGTGTTATACAGAAAAGTAACAGCAGGGTTGCTATTGCAGAATATAGTATTCAAGGCAAATTCATACCAGGTATAATCGCGCCAATTCGCTTTGAAAAATAACTTGTTCGGATGTCAAAATCAGTTGTGCCATCAAATCCAAGAACATGAACATTTTGACGATTAAAGAATCGAATAAGTAAAACAAATTAAAAAATAAAGTAAATAAAATTTCCCTCAAGTTCATAGATTTCAAAGACAAAAAAAAAAATATAACAATTTCTTTTGCATAGAGCACACGAACGCATATTAATAAATTTATTTATTTATTTGATTTTATTAATATTTTTCACAATACCACGCAAGGTATATTCATATGGTCTATTAAAAGAGAACTAATTTTATATAAAAAAGAAGACTAAAACTATAAATAAACAAACTTTCACAATGAAACAGGGTAAAATACAAGCAGCAAAATATAGTCACCTGAGCTGTCAAGACCACCTGGTATAAATATGCCTTAGATTTAACATTAAGTTAATAACAAGGCCTATTTGTAAGGTCACGTGAAGCGAATTGAATACAACAAAACCGAGAACGTAATTGTGAAACTTCTTATAAAAGAACCAACAGAAATATTGCTGTGAGATTTCATATAACAATTTTGAAAATCGCCTTACTTATAAGCTGAGCTATTGGATAGACCTTATTAATGCTTATCAAAAGTCTCTTAGTTCAGTCATATCAAAATAGCTAAAAAATATATTAAGAAATAACTGATACGATTTTTTATAAATTTTTTTGTAGTGTGAAGTAATTTGTCCACAAAAGCTTTAAACATTAATAGCATGTTTCCACGACAACTCCTCCTCCTGTTTCGCTTTCAGAAGCAAGTTAATAAATCATGCTGTTTACACGACTCATCTACCTGCTTCGATTTTATAATATTTTTTCTTTTCATTGTTTTTTAACTTTTATAAAATTGAAATAAATCTTCACTGAATTTAAATTTATTATTACTCCTAGGAAACTCACACAAAAAACAATTATATTTTTTAACTTTTCACTTTTAACTTTGCTTTGTTTACAAAAATATTTAATTTTGACAACTAGTGCAGATAAACTTACGATACAAATTAAAGAAGAGGATTTTTTCTTGATTCGCAAGTAAATTCAATATGAATCTACCTGGTTCGCTCTCAAAATTTTGTATGGCGAGGCAAGTTGATTCGCTCATGGTTGGGGTGTGATGCTAGAGTTAATGTCGACGTCGTTGACGCCCTCTTAATGCCGAAATTGTGATGTTCGACGCAAAATTTCATTTTTCTGTTAATGTAAACGTCGTCGACGACGTTAACACATCTGTTTACTACTGCATTGAATATACAGAGAACACTCTTTTGACTTTTTCTCCGCATATACTTATCTCTCAACTTTTCCACTCTCAGGCTTTTTCACCTCTCAACGCCGAAAAAGTTGAAACAGATTGAACTTTTTCGGCGTAAAATTTCTTACGTCGTTGAGATTAACTGCTCTCATATAATTTCATACGATTCAACATTTGACGCCGTCGGCGACGTCGACATTAACTCTAGCATGAAGCAAGAATAGAGAGCAAAGCAGGAGCCGTGGAAACCAGCTATAAAGTGTGTATAAATTAATTTGTGTTCTTCCATGTTGGCTTATTTTATGATCTGGCAACTCAACACAGCATTAATTCATTTCACCATTTTACAACACTGTATTGTTATTGTTTTTATCTTCGCTGTCAATTGGAATTTTGACAAACGTTTGCGTGTCCCTCTTGTATATCAAAATACTTTGTTTCGTGGGCTTCTCAACAAGATTTTGAATAAAAAAAGACCAAAATTGATTAAAATACATTTAGGAATCTTATAAAATACACCATAGAGATGAAATACACAAAGAGTCATTTCATATCAGTAACAATATTTGCGATAATTTGCAAATTGAATTTGTCGCTTGGTAAGTGTTCTAGCAAAAAGATGTGGCCGGCTCCGATTGGTCGTTCAACGCCCCTTGTATGATGTTTATGAATTATTGTCTGTTTGAATTTAGATTTTAATCTATAAACTTTTTTTGGAATTTAGATTTTTATCGCTGAACTTTTTCTTTATTCTCTTGTGTTTATAGGAGCTAAAACAAAATATGTTACTTGTGGTTCCATAATTAAGCTGTTAAACACTGATTATGGAATGCGTTTACATTCACATGATGTAAAATATGGCTCTGGATCAGGACAACAGTCAGTCACGGGTATCGATTTGAAAGAAGATGTAAATAGTCATTGGGTGGTTAAAGCTCAAACAAACAGAAATTGCGATAGAGGCGAACCAATTAAGTGTGGCGATACAATACGTTTGGAACATTTGAGCACAAAGAGAAACCTGCACTCACATTTCTTTTCTTCACCTTTGTCCGGAGAACAAGAAGTTTCAGCATATGGTATCGATGGAGTAGGTGATTCAGGCGACCATTGGGAGTTAATCTGCAGCGATAAAGAATGGTTGCGAGATGCTCAAGTACGTCTGCGTCACATAGATACCGGTGCTTATCTTTCAATGTCGGGTCGTTCTTTTGGTCGTCCGATTTCCGGCCAAGTAGAAGTTGTTGGTGTTAGCAATCCTTCATATGGAACACGGTGGACAACGGCTGAGGGTCTCTTCATTGTACCAAAAGAAAAAGAGACTGAATATGCCCACACTGAATTGTAAATTGGCACTGCCTTTTTATGCATAATTGTTCAAATACTAGTTTGCATACCATTAGTAAATCCTATTTTGAATTGGTTTTTTTCATATTTTTTAGTTTAATTTTATTGTTGTATGTGATGTTCTTGGTAATGATGATGATAATTCATTTTTTGTAATTATCAACTAATTTAGTTTCCGAAAATAAAAAAATTCACCACTTCAAATATTACAAAAGTAAAAAAAACAATTTTGTCATTTTAAGCTGTTCTATCTAACTGGTGGCTCATACAAATTCATTACAAATTCTTGAATAATTTCGATGGAAATAATTAAGCCACTACATGCACATATATTGGACAGTATTTGAAAACTAATTAATGCCACATCAGCTAAGCGTATAGGAATGTGCTTAATATTTCCCGATAAAGAACTCAATAACTTGAGAGCAATTCTGCTACTTTGTACTCGCATGTCTTCATTCGCATCATTATGGAACCATTCCTGAATTCCCTTAGTTTTGAGTTGTGAGAGGTTATATCAGAGATTAGCAGGCTTTTAGTGAAAATTATAAATTGATATCGACAGAGTGTAATAGATTTAGAATAACTAAAAAATTTTCAATTCAAAATTAAAATTATCAAATTATCGAATTTTATTGATTAATTTTTGAAGGGGTGTATAAATATTCTGTAAATCAACTTGTTTTTGAAATCGAATAATTTTCAAAGACGAAAAAATTAATAAATTGGTTTTCTGTAAATTATGTATTTCAGAGCATTCAAAGTTAAATTGGAATTAAATACTTTAAAAATCAAAATATTAAAAAAATGCAGTAAATCAACTTTTAGTAATAAAAATAAATGAATATTGTTTAAGTAATTTTTGTTTTGATGTCTAAAACTTTGACAAAAATGATTTTAATAGACCAACCAATTTTTCTTCATAATTGGAGGAAAAATATGAAGAAACCATAGAGTGATTTTTGAACTCATATTTTTTAACTGGAATGTATGTAATTAGATTAAAGTCAATAAGGAAAAGAGTTACAATTTTATTTAAATATATTTAAAAAAATACAACGGGAATAACGAATGTACTCTAAACTAAATAATATGAACTAATTTTGACAAGAAATTTAAATTTTCGATAAAATTAATATTAGATGAGAAAAAAATTTCTCCAAGAAATTTAAATTTCATCATCATCCATAAATATCAAATTAATCAAAGTGATTTAATAGTGATTAATAAATTCCCATAATAATATAATAAAAAAATAATTGTCATAAGATCACAAGATATTTGCACAAACGTCGCAAAATTTTCCAGTGTTACTTTTTCAAACGTTTTACATAAAATGTACATACATACATACATATATACAAAAACTTTATTTCGTACTTTGTATACATTTTAATTTTTTTGTAGCACCCCAAAAATATAACTGCTTTAAGATTTTAGAAAAAAACTGAAATAAATGTATTTAAGAATATACGAGAGAGACGCCAAGAAAAAATCCCATTTAAAAAATTATTAATTATTGATGAATGATCATTAATCAATTACTTATTATTTAATAATAATTTTTTAACAACTAATAACTTTCTGTTAATCAATTGTATGGAGTTGCTACTTTGTAATCACAAACGAATTTTTGTGAAGCTCAAATTATTGCAAAAGCTCTTTTTAATTGTGTACACAATTCTACTTAAACATCATTGCGGCTTTTGATAATTGTATCGATCAGTTTTATTTCAACAGAATTACGTACTTTTCATCTCTTATTTGAACTATTTTATTTCCTTCCTCGTTTCATTTCCAATAAAAACACACAAACGAACGACGCGATCAAAAAACTAAACAACCAATATTCAGCGTCGACTGCACAGCTTCAATTTCATTTCCTTCCCATTCTCGTTTGTAAACAAAAACACACAAACGAACAGATTAACACTCTAATAAAAAAACTCTTAGAAATAAACTTCTATTTAAGATTCAACAGGAAGAATGAAAAACTCGTACGCGCTACCGTAGGTTTACTGAGAAACTGATACAATGATTTAGACATGAAAAGAAGTCGGGGAAACTAGAAAAACAGAGAAAAACAAAAAGTGCTCAATAGAATTTATATGTTTTTCTTTGTTGAATTTGAATGGTTTTCTTTGTTGTAAGTTTTATTATTATTATTTTGTTTTTATTTCTTGGTAAAGCTTAACTCTTTTACATAAAATGGATATATTTTATCATAAAAGATTTATTATTGAAATTTATTTAGGAATCCTCCCAACTAATATTTTTCAAATACAAATTTTGACAAGATTTTTATAATTTATTAAATATTTTATCAGTTGGATATTAATATTCTTCAGGTGGGTGCGTAGTGTTTTTTTAATGTTGGTATTTTATTATATAATTTATTTTGTTTTGCAAATTTATATATTAATTCGGAAGGTCGTTTTGATTTCAATTCTCCATTCTTAAAAATTACTCAGTAAAAAATGAAGTCAATGAAATTTCACCAAATCATTTGAAAAAGTTATACATTGCAACTTTTTACAAAATATTGAATTTGTTATAAAATTGTATTCTATACATATTATGAAAAAAGCAATTTATTATTATTGTCTTTCTTATGGATCTACGAAATACATTTAATATTCTGTGCATCTTTTTGAATTGCTTTGAAATCATTTTAGTTAATTTTACATTCTTAGACACAATTTAGCTTAACGAGTGCTTTAGGTTTTATTGAAGAAATTTCGGTTTCCTATAGGAATTTTTAGGTTCTTTGAAATTTTTCAATATCAGTTTCTTGGGGTCTTCAATATTAATAAAAATTTTAAAGAAATTTTTCTTGAAATGTACAGAAATTTTGGTCGATATCAATGTCGATATCGCCCACTGATGAAATTTAATTCTCTTAATACTTTGTTTTCACGTACATATGTATATACATATTTTTTTATTTATAATTTTTTTTCATTTGGGTGCCTTTGCGAAATTGACATTTAGTTTCCAATATATTTATAATTCTTTTTGTTAAATTAAATTCTTGATGAAATAGCATTTTTTTTTATTTGATCTTTTCATATTGTATGGTATTGACTTAGTAAAGATCATTATGAATATTATGATTATAATTACTGTTATTAAAGATCATTATTAGTATCATAGTTATCATTACTCTCTTTCAATATTGTTGTTACTCAGTACATAATACATATATAGAGTGTATGCATTTTTGGGAACAAATGGAAAACTGTAACAAATATTTTACTGTCTACATGATTTGTACAATTTCTATTTGTCACTCACTAATTATTCATGTAAGAAACAACATCAATTCAATATTAAGAAAAATTTAAATAAATAATTATTTGAGTACAAGTATAATAAACTCTGTGTCTTATTGTTTAAACAGCCGAGTTTATTATGGATATAATGATACATATTAATTCTTTTTCCAAGAAATTAGGATTTTTTTAACATAAAATTTTGGATTTTGCCAACACTTTCATTTTATTGGCGAAATCTCCTATATGCACCCATACATATATAATTTTTGGGTGAAAATTAAGTTTTTCTGGTGAATTTCCGATATTAATGAAAATTTCTCTTATTATTTTTCTCTTCTCTGAGATTCAGATTTTTTTCTTATGAATTTTCATTATTATTTTGTGAAGATACATATACTCGTACATAAACAGAGATCGTATTATAATAAAAGCTAATTTTGATTTTAATTTCCTATTCCTTAAAATAACTCAAAAAATACCATTCAGCTTAATAAATATGCATGTAAACTTACATTTCTCTTCCACTTATTTGAGCTGTTTTATTTCCTTCCTCATTTCTTTTATAATAAACACAGGCAAGCGAATACGTTAACGAACGATACGAATACAAACTGAGCAACACACATTGCGTCGTCGACTTCACAGCTTTATTTTTTTAACAATTGGACTTATTGCATTTCTCTGGCTATTCTCTTTTATTATCAAACACATGCAAAGACACATTGGAACACATTGGAAAACCCTAATCCAACAAGAATGAAAGAAATGAATGAAACACTAAACATTCTAATTTTTCATTTTAAAAGCTAAATTTATCGAAAACTTAATAACACTTTGATAGAACAAGTATTTCCCAACATTAAATGAATATTTTTATAAAATTTTAACACTTTTTACTATTTTTATTGAAAATGTAACCGGGACAGCGGAGAAACACGTACGCGTCAACCAAAGTTTAATGAGAAACTGATTCTGGAACTGAAAGGCTGTGGTGTTAACCCGGCGCTTTTAATACAGTTTTAGTGTTTTTCAAAACTTTAAATGTGGAGATATTTTGAAGACAGTGACGGCGCTTATATTTCTAATGCTTTTTATTTATTTCGACAGCAAATCTTTATATAAAATAATGGATCCAGACTGCTGAAATACAAGGCAAATTTTTCAAATTTGAAAACTAAAATGTAGAATCAACTGTGTTTCGAAAGTTATAAGATGAGTAAATTTTTTTGAAACTCTATGTTCTAAGTTCAAGCCTATTTGAGCAATTTTTAGGCTGAAGAGAAGAACTAATGTATATATTTCAAAATAACATTGTGAGAAACGCCCCATTGTAACGGGGGCGTCCATAAATATTCTAACTTTACCAAAGCTTAATGGATTTTTGTAGACGAAGGCGTATGTATAGTAACTGCCCAAGCAACTTTTCACTGTTGCATAGTCTTATTAATTTTTAGTTCCTTGTTTATTTATTTATATTTCCATTAAGAAACTGTGTAATTTCAGTGCTTAGTTTCACTTGTCTTAGGCAAAGCAAAGGAGAGGATTATAATTATGTGCCCGGTATGTGTGTCCATCCGCTACCTATAACCTTTGTACCGCTGCATTCAATATGGGACCCTTTTGAGAATGTAAGATCAGGAAGTAAATTTTTATGCCTCAACTGAATGTGCACTCGATAATTAAATGTAATTTCTAAGGTCATCATCAAACAATTGATCAGCAATTGTGTCTTTATTTGTCAAAGATATACGCTATAATAATAAATAAACATATTAAATTATCATAAAACTAAGCAACCACTGGTGTTGTTAGCTTTGAAAGTTCAAAAGGCTCCAAGGTCAGGAGAAAAAAAGAAAAGTTGTTTTAAGACATATTGAATTTAAGATTTAAGCTTTAGTTTTCCTTTTTAAATTTAAACTATTTCTAAAGTGATGATATTAATATCTTGATTGAATTAACTATTAAAAACATTCAATATTACCGCACTTTCTGGGGAAGTTTAAATTAGTTTTAAGAATTCAAATACAAATAATGAGTATATAATTTTTGAAAAAACTTAAATTAATTTTCATTAGTTGTGCTTGAATTTTTTTAACAATTTGAATTTTCTGAAGAAGACACCTAAGGAGTATAGAAATATTAAATGTTATTAAAAATATTATATATTATAAACATTAAATATTACAAAATCTGACCTCAAGCTCAATAAATAATTCAATAAATAGTTTCTATAATAAATTCAAAATCTAAAAACCGACTTCTGAAAATTACAAGACAAGAAAATAACGTCATCTTAAATCGGTATGAGCAACCAAATTTATATGTACAAACGTTATATATATAAATGTATTTAGTACATAGTCGTGATGATGTTCAAATGATAGTTGTGGTGGTATGCCACCTATCATAGACATTTGAATAAAATCTGAAGATCGCTATGAATGTGTATTAAATATATATCGTTTAATTTGTTGTTTTAACAGACGATATATATTGTACATACAAGTTTTATTTCCACATATTTTCTTACTTCATAATTCTTACATCGTGACCAGTCAGTGGCCTAAGTTTAGTGTGTTAACTTACTCTTGATATGAAACTATAATTAAAAAATATTTTTATCATACGGTTTAAATTTATAAAAGAAAACTTATAAATCCAACCAAAACTAAAATATGTAATTTGGTATTAAAAAAACTCTTGTTGTTTTTCTCCCGACCTTTCAGATTTTTCAAAATTTCAAGTTGACAGCACTGATTGTTGTATGTAAGAAAAGAGAGATGCAGGGCGAATTGGAGAGATGTTAAAGCTCAGAGACGGAACGTCTTGTACCAATGTACATGTTTTTTAAGATCATATACTTATTAAAAACTTACAAGTACCTTATGAGTATTCCATGGAACTCAAAAAAATGTTTTTACTTGTGAATTACAAAAAAATATGTAAGCATAGTAGTCTTAGGAAACTTTTGTATAAATAACTTTTGTTCGACTATTTTTTACACGTAAAAGGTATGGAGGATTCATAAAATATTCATGGGCTTTTATTTAAGTATAGGAGTTCGAATGCTTTATATACTTTTTTTAGCATCAATCAATTGGGTTCAAATATAGAGCTAAGCCCATGACAAATAACGAAAAAATATGAGACAATTATTTTAGAAAACATCCCAAATAATAGTTTAATTAAATAATTTATTTACTAATAAATTTTACTTTAAGAGCATATATTTCTAGACATTAGTTTTAACAAACAGATTTAGCTCACTTGTGTCAAAAATTTGTTCACTTCTTGGTGTCTGTAGTAGATGTGGAATAAAAATTAGGAAAGGACACAGAAAGCAGACACGTAAATGTCCAGAGAATCTATCCTAGAACCCTTTGACTATTAGTTAAGTAAACTAGCCATTTGTCCACGAGGACATCCAAAGAGCTAGTATTTGTGCTATAATTATTTAGTTAAATTTTTTTATTTATTTAAATATTTGCTTTTTTGAAATATTAGCAAATTATTTTTAAGGGATCAGGATTTTTTTAAATTATTCATTTTGACTAGCATCGTAGGAAAATATTCTATTGGAGTTCCATGCAATCTTTTTATTTTCTGACGATAATCAAATGGTAATGTTACAATGGATAATCAAATGTTATCAAACTTTCTTAGTAAATATCTAAGTGTTTTCCAAAAATACCTTAAACCTTAACAAAACTTATATATATATATATATATATATATATATATATATATATATATATATATATATATATATATATATATATATATATTATATATTCGTACATATTCTTTTTGTATATATAATTCAAACGATGGAAAAGTTTATGTTGAAAGTTGCATTGATCTAGGAAAAGTCTTAGAACAAGAATTTTGTGTAAAAAAAGAAACAAAATAAACAATTGATCAAGAACAGATACTTACTTACTTATTTACATACTTACTTACACTTATAGCCGGGATTTGAAAATAAAATTTATTTGTTATATAAAATATTTTATATTATATAATATTTTATTTTATTCAACCCGAATTTTTTGTGAGAATATCAAATAATAAAGGATGTTATAACTGATTCGGATAAAAGAGAATGGTAAATTTCACCAATTGTTTTTCGTTTAAGCAAAAAGTTTACTTAAACAAACTTCGGATAAGTTAAAACGTTTTGTTTGAACAACCTCAGCACTTAAAAAATTGTTTTTTACCCGACCGAGCGAAATGCGTTGCGATCAAAAAATTTTTTGTTAAAGTAGATTTTCTTTTAAGTGAAATAAAATAGTTTTCAATTAACCAAAGGCAATAGCTTAAAACATTTTTAATTACGTGATTTTTTTATATAAATAGTGCTCACTTAACAGAACACGATTATTTTATGAAAATATCTATATAAGTATTTGTAAAATTTTCCATCCCTGGTCTGCACCTGCATGCTTTTGCAAAACAGCCTTTAAAGCATAAAGTATACATGTGTATGTATGTCAATAGTACTTCATTCCTTTATAATAAAGCACTGCACAATTTAGTTTGGTTGTTGAGTTCGCGATATATATTGATGCAAATAATTTCCCAACAATGCACGTTGGGGTAAAACAGGTCGAAAATGGATATTGGTTTAGTAAAGAGAGATATAGATTTTTACAATTGTAGGTATATAAATTAATTATTATATGTGATAATTTTTTTAAAGCATTATTTAATTGTGTGTGTTTATATATAATGTATAATAATTTAAGCTCAGTTTTTAATATATATATATATATATATATATATATATATATATATATATATATATATATATATATATATATATATATATATATATATATATATATATATATATATATATATATATATATATATATATATATATAGGTTTCTAAGGTTCCAAAATGGAACAAGGCGCCATAAGCTCTCGAGTGCATATTCAAAATATTATGTTAATAGTTGCAGATATCTTAAATATATACGCATTGAAATTTAAGTCTATGTAATATATATGTCCTTCCTTATTAAAAGGCGAGATATTATGCTTAGGTTATAAGAAAATTTATCCTGGTATAAATCTGTATATATAGCACCACGAAACCGAAGAGATATAGAAAATAACAAGCCAAAAGAATTGAAAGTGCTTATAATACATATGTATCATTCTTATACGCATTTTCTGTATTTGATATTTTGACTATGACTGTCTATGCTACTATTATCACCACAAAGCAATGACAGTATTATTTTCATTTGTCCTCACTGTGACAGTCACATCAAACAAGTAAATTTAGTACAAACTGTGTAAAGTTGTTTCTATCCTATTTTCATATAATATAGTAAAAGTTGGCTAAAGAGTGTAGTCTTTTGTTTCATTTTGAAAAGTAACAGCAGACTATAAACAGTTGAAAGGAAAGAAAAACAAGATGTAGAGTATTCTTACATATATTGATAATTTTTTTTTACAATTTGCTTCAGAAAGAATAAGTTTCTACAGAATGAGGTAGTATTATGACACATATTTTCTACTGATTTCGAAAAAATATCAAGATACAAAATGTCGAGAATATATATAGTAAAAAATATATATAATTTTTATAATCAAGCGTTAGGTCTTTTTTTAAAAAATAATAATTTTATTCAATATTTCGACGCCTCTTTGGGCGTCTTCTTCAGGAAAATTTTTTTATTAAGAAGAAGAAGACGCCCAAAGAGGCGTCGAAATATTGAATAAAATTATTATTTTTTAAAAAAAGACCTAACGCTTGATTATAAAAATTATATATATTAAAACAAAAAAGGTCGAAAAAATAGTGTTAATTTATAGTAAAAAACTTCAAAAAAATATTTCTTTATAATGAAAGTTGTTGGTTTGTTTTAATATTTTTCTATTTATGGTATTAAAAAATAAACTGCGTATTAAAACAAACTTTTAATTATTTTAAGCTGTTTTTAATAACTTAAAAACAATTTCAGCCTTAGGATTAGAATAAAAAATTACAATTTAAAATTTTTAGGCTCATATCTTTTTTTTAATTTTTTCCTATTAGTCCTATAAGAAGCATAGGGTCTCAATTTTTACTCTTAGTGGTATTTTTTTTGTGGTATAGAAATTTTTTTATTCAGTACCGAAATTTATATGGAAAATTTAATTTTGAAATTTCAGTTATTCCTCACTTTCGGTACTTTTACCCTAGCGTGTATTGCATCGAACAACATATAGAATTTGTTGAAAACTTTTATTCATCCCAAAAAATCAACATATGTACTTTTGTCAATAGGACAAACATACCTAAGTATGTACATATGTTTGTAAGTATATGTGTATATGGATGTTCAATTAATTGGCTTGAACACATCATCAATCTATCTCTAGCAGATCTCTATCACTTAAGAATAATTGTTTCTGTTATTCATGTTGTTTCTTAGTCCGTTTTTTTATAACGGTTGTTCTTCTTGTTACTTTTGTATCAAGAGAGAGAAAATGTTTTATTATGAAATTATTATGAAATTCTTTGCTGTATTTGAAAGCAACGTTACCGTTGTGCAACTTATCCTATTAAATCCATTTCTGTATAATTTCTTTTGTTATTGTGCCCCCTTTTTTAAAGCTTTTAAATTTAGTTTTTATTTTGTCAGTAAACATTTTTTTCACAAGTTTTGTGCGTTAAAACAAACAGCCCTTGTTTAAAATCCACATGACCAGGAGGATAAATGGGCATCACAATAATTATACAGAAAAATTTGTCTTTATACAACAAAATTTTGGTTTATACTCGTAATATTATGAACAAACTAAACATTATTTTAAATCACTTTATCACATACAGTTTCTGCAAGACAAAAAAATTATAATACATTAAAAGAAGAATATTTTAATGTAAATAAAAGTATGTATGTACATAGAAAATATATAATTTATCATTAAATTTAAGATATGTTGTCCATATTGTATGTATCACATGAAATCGAGCTAGAAGTATGTATAAACATGTTTTCAGAATACAATATTACTGACATTTATAGCCATATACTTATCTTTTTTTATCAAACGCTGTGTTATGGAATTTTACTAAAAATTATTATAACGATATAATGGTTATTATAATAAAATATAATTAATTAAGATTATTTACTTGTTAAACCAAGTGAATATTTTAACTTCTTTGAAAATATTGCCGAACTTTGTAATGTAATAAGTAAGCAAAACAGGGGCTTTTGTGAAGGAATTTAAATTATTAAAAAGTAGAGCAACCGAAAAGAGCTATATTATTAATTACACAGCCCGACAAAATTAAAAAAGTTTTTTGCTTCTTTGAATTTATCAACTGATTCTAGTTAATTTGGGTGCGCTGAATTCAAATCTGTAATTAGTTTGTCTCTATCAGCTCTAGTTTTCATGATATAGCTTTTTTTATACCCTCCACTTATGACCTCCAATTATGACCGTCTGTATGTATGTACATATGTATATTTGGTGATTGACAATTTCTGTAAATTGACATAAAGAGTTAATCCATAACAACATTTACATTTACAGCGTTATGCGAACACTGAGCGTAAGAGTAACTGAAATTTTATGCTCTTATCCTATAAGACTTCTATTTCTTCACATTGCGTTTCACCGTATTCTACATTTAAATTTAGCGGTCGTGTCTCTGACGCAGACTACTGTGTACTTTTTTTCCAGTTTGATAGAGATAGAGTGTTATTTTTTGTGTAATTGCTACTTGATTAACGGCAATTTTATTTGCACAACGTCTTTTTTCTTTTTGCACTCCAATTGCATATCGAAAGTTAGTTGCTTGTAAGAAGTGTATGCATCAATTCCAATTGGGCACTCCACAACAATGAAAGAAGAATATAACAACATTGCATTAGTGATGAAAAAGATAAAATACCAAGACCATCAATGGATCATTTGTGTTGATCTTAAAATGGTCAATTTTCTTCTTGGACAATAGAGTGGTTATACTAAGTACCCTTGCTTTTTGTGTCTCTGGGATAGCAGATCCAAGCAACAACATTGGCGGCAAAAAAAATTGGCCTACAAGAGAAAAAATTATCGTTGGCGATAAAAATATTACAAATGAACCTTTAGTTCCACGTGAAAAGGTCGTCCTACCACCGTTGCACATCAAATTAGGACTCATGAAACAGTTTTTTAAGGCTCTGAATCGTGATGGGGAATGTTTTGCATATATTTTTGCCGCAAAATGCCTAATCTAAGTGGAGATAAGATTAGAGCAGGAGTTTATGAATGACAACGATTTTGATAAGTCAATGACCGAAACTGAACGAAATGCGTGGGCATCATTCGTGCAAGTTATAAAAAATTTCTTGGGAAATAAAGCTCCAAATTATATTCAATTAGTGGAGAATATGCTGGATAAGTTCAGAGACCTTGGCTGCAACATTAGTATTAAAATCCATTATTTGCACAGTCACTTAAACCGATTTCCCGAAAATTTCGGTAATTTAAGCGAAGAACAAGGAGAAATGTTTCACCAAGATATCAAAATTGTGGAGAATCGGTACCAGGGAAGGTGGGATACACATATGATGGCAGACTACTGTTGGAATTTACAAAGAGACTCTAATCTGGCTGTTCATTCCAGAATGTCTCATAAAAGAAGCTTTACATCCTATAACTAGAATTATATTTATATTATATTTTTAATGCTTTGTGAGAATTTTTCTTTATTTTAATAAATCGGTATGAAACAGGTTTACTTATTATTATTATTTTTTAATTCCTATGGAAAAATTTTACTTTTTAAATATGTACTTAAAAAAATTTGGGAATTAAGGAATTAATTAAAATCTGGCTTTAAGAGAGTACAAATGTAAATGTTGTTATGGATTAACTTTTTATGTCAATTTACAGAAATCGTCAATCACCAAATATACATACATACATACAGACGGTCATAATTGGAGGCCATAAGTGGAGGGTATAAAAAAGCTATATCATGAAAAGTAGAGCTGATGGAGACAAACTGATTACAGATTTGAATTCAGCGCACAAAAATTAACTAGAATCAGTTGATAAATTCAAAGAAGCAAATTGAGTGTTGGCCTGTGTTATCGTTTAAGAGTAAAGGACATTTTTAATTTAATATTTAGTGCTGACCTTCGTAGACTAGTAGGTAGTGTACTAGACTCATAATGCGAAGGTCCCAGGTTCGAATCCTGCCGCAGAACTCTGGCAGTTAGTATCTGATAATTAAAAGGGAGCGCACAACAAGCCTTCACTGGCTTAAGTGTATGTCGTATGACATGGGCTATCACACCCCTCCAATCAACCTAACCTAACCTAACCTAATGCTTTTTTACAAAATATGCGACTTATTTCGATTTGAAAGATTTTTGAAATCTTAGAGCTGACCCTACGGCTAAGACAAGAAGAAGTTACGGCAAATATTTTTATTTAATGGGGAATGGAAGAAGGAGAAAAACTATGTAAGTGCACCATAAGGCTGTTCCTTAAGCAGTATAGTTATAAAATAATTTTTTTTATTTCAAAATATTAAGCGGTTTGGTACAATTTTTGTAACTTCAGCGATAGCTTTTTTCTATCAAATGTAAGACTACCTCGTTACGACCTATCGACTTGGACAATATAACTAAAATGCTCATGTCGTTACGTGATTATTTTCACGTTATAAATAAAAACAATTTTTGCTTTAGTAAAGTCTTCCCTTCGTTAATTTTTTTCTTATGTGTGTTTCGTAGTCACTTTTAGTTTTTGCATAAATTTGTCACTGGCCGAATTTCTGTGAGACGAGTGCTTTGAACGACGTTCATTCCATATCGATGGTCAGTGAAGAAAGCAAGTAATGAGAAAGAATATATAAAATCCTTACTTTTCTTTTATACAAAGTTTAGTTCCAAAAATATTATACAAAGAACATTTCTTCAAATAAAAAATGACAATGATGGTGCCAATGCGTTTTATTCAGTGATTATATAAAGTTAAATCACGTTTGAAATAGAGATAAAAAGAGCTAAAGCTTTCGATATTTTTCATAGTTTAAATAGTGCTTATTTGTTTATTTATGTAATATAAATATATATTTGGTTCACTTAAATAAAAAATATTGAACCAATAATAAAATAAAACTATTTATTAAGCAAAAATTCTGTTTATGAGAATATATAACTTAAAGGGAAAACAAAATCAACCACAAAGTTCTTTAACTAAAACTAAGCAGTCTTATTATGGAGAAAAAGATCTCAAAACCATGAGGCAACACATAAAATAATAGCCTTCCAAAAGCGTTTTCTATTAATATACATAAGTATGTATAAAGTATTTAAAGCATTTAAAACAAATTTCATCATATTCTCCTACTTCTGAACCAGACAAGAAATCATTATCAGTTGTATAAACATCGTTATAAAATTTTTTTAAGAGATCCTCAGTTATTTCATACAAGTCATAACTTTTGCTTTGTCCGTTACTAAGCCTACCATGTACTTTATATCTAAATTAAATGCTTGCAAAACTTTTAAAATTGCCGATGATATTCCGCGAACTTTTGCTTCCTCAAGCATGTATACAAGTTTCCATAGTCTTTTTTAATGTCTTACTGCAATACCGAATTATTATACCTAAATGTTTTTCTACAATAATGTCGGTAGACTCGTCAATAATGAGGCTATATTCACTTTCCCTTACGTCGTTTTGAGATAAAAATTATTAATTAAAGAAGAAGCTAGAAAAAGCTAAATGCATGGTTGGAAAAAGCTAAAAGCTGAATGATTTATTTCAAGCTAAGCATTAAAATCTAAAGCTAAATTTAGCTAATATGGTCACACCGGTTTCATTTCATGTTCTATTGAGAAGTTTCTCTTCTCTCTATTTCCAGTTTCCAGAACTCCTTTCCATATCCCAATCATTGCATCAGTTTCTTATTAAACCTCGGTTAACGCGTATGTCTTTCTACACAGCTCCGGTTAAATTTTTAATAAAAATAGTAAAAAGTGTTAAAATTTTATAAAAATATTCAATTAATGTTGGGAAATACTTGTTCTATCAAAGTGTTATTAAGTTAAATAAATTTAGCTTTTAAAATGAAAAATTAGAATGTTTAGTGTTTCATTCATTTCTTTCATTCTTGTTGGATTAAGGTTTTCCAATGTGTCTTTGCATGTGTTTGATAATAAAAGAGAATAGCCAGAGAAATGCAATAAGTCCAATTATTAAAAAAATAAAGCTCTGAAGTCGACGACGCAATGTGTGTTGCCCAGTTTGTATTCGTATCGTTCGTTAACGTATTCGCTTGCGTGTGTTTATTATAAAAGAAATGAGGAAGGAAATAAAACAGCTCGAATAAGTGAAAGAGAAATGTAAGTTTACATGCATATTTATTAAGCTGAATGGTATTTTTTGAGTTATTTTAAGGATTAGGAAATTAAAATCAAAATTAGCTTTTATTATAATACGATCTCTGTTTATGTACGAGTATATGTATCTTCACAAAATAATAATGAAAATTCATAAGAAAAAAATCTGAATCTCAGAGAAGAGAAAAATAATAAGAGAAATTTTCATTAATATCGGAAATTCACCAGAAAAACTTAATTTTCACCTAAAAATTATATATGTATGGGTGCATATAGGAGATTTCGCCAATAAAATTAAATTGTTAGCAAAATCCAAAATTTTAAATGTATCATTATATTAAAAGATGAAATAAATAAATTCAAATTCATCAAAAATTTAGTTAAAATCTAAGTGTAAATTTCGCAAAGGCATCTAAATAATAAAAATTTTAATAAAAAAAAATATGTACGTGAAAACAAAGTATAAAGAGAATTAAGTTTCATCAGTGGGCGATATCGACATTTGATATCGACCAAAATTTATGTACATTTCAAGAGAAATTTTTATTAATATTGAAGACCCAAAGAAACTGATATTGCAAAATTTCAAAGAACCTAAAAATTCCTATAGGAAACCGAAATTTTGTCAATAAAACCAAAATCAACTCTATAAGAATGTAAAATTAATTGAAATGATTTCAAAGCAGTTTAAAAATATCCTCAGAATATTAAATGAATTACGTAGATTTATAAGAAAGACAATAATATATATACATTTTTATAATATATAATACAATTTTATAAAAAATCATTATTTTCTAAAAAGTCGCAATGTATTACTTTTTCAAACGATTTGGTTAAATATCATTGACTTCATTTTTTACAGAGTAATTTCTAAGAATAGGGAATCGAAATAAAAACCAGCTTCCGAAATAATATGAATTCTGTTCGTATAAAATTTTACAAAATATAAGTGAAAATTCAAAAATTCTAACTTTCGGAATTTAAATATCAAATTTTAATAAAATAATAAAAATGTTCCGCAAATATCGAAAATTCACCAGAAAATTCATATTTTTCATAAGAAGCTAAAATTTGGCGAAGTATTCGAAATTTTGTCAGAAATGTTAAAAATATTACCAAAATCCGAAATCTTATCAAAAGTTCAATATTTTAAATTTGTCGATAAACGAACCCAAAATCTTGTTAATAAATTATCATGTGATTTTTGCAAACAAAAAGTTGTATATCCAAACAAAGTTACATTTTGGATTTATTACTTTTTCTAATAATTTGGTTGACTCCTTGACTTCCGAAATATTTTTTATCGTATAAAATTAAAAAGCTCAACTCGTATTACAGTTTTAGTCTCCAAAATTTTGTATTAAGAAACAAGCAGCAACGGGGCCTCTTGTCCATTTTACTTAAAACTCTATTGAGCATTTTTTGCTTTGCTCTCTAGTTCTCTTTTCCCCAACTCCTTGTTATGTCTAAATCATTCTATCAGTTTCTCAGCAAATCTGCGGTAGCGCGTACGTGTTTTTTCATTCTTCCTGTTGAATTTTAAATAATAGTAAAAATTATAAAAAATTTTATAAAATTATTCAATTAATAATGAGAAAAACTTTTTTTTATCAGGTATTAAGTATAAATTTATTAATTTTATCGACCTTATGGTATGTAATTTATGGTTACTTTTATTTAGGCTCTAAAAAGTTTTTTTGTTTTAAAAGAAAAAGACGGCTTTACTCAAATGCCTGATGAAGAAAACCGATGGTGATCGAAATATTTAATAAAAAATTAAATTTAATAAAACAAAGAAGTTTTACTTAAATTAATATATGACCTAGAGCCTAAATAAAAATAACCATAAATTATTAGGTATTAAGTTGATGATTTTGTGAAAAATTTAATGCTGCGAAGTCTATGCGCAGTGTCGATGGTTTGTTTTTCTTTGTTGGTATTAATCATTTATTTAATCTGTTCGGTTGTGTGTTTTTGGTTACAAAAGAGAATGAGATGCAAATCATTTAACCCAAAGTCGATGTATCTCTCTCAGTATCTCTCTCTCTCAGTTTTTTGTTCTCGTTGTTCGTTTATAACGTATTCATTTGTTTGTGTTTATTGTTATCGAAACGAGGAAGGAAATAAAAAAAATCAAATAAGTTGTGTTGCCAGAATGATAATTTTATAGAGTAACTTTTATGAATGGGGTATTTAAACCACAAAGAGATTTTGTAATTGTATGAGCTCTGTTTTTAAAAAATTTTACAACGTGAAAAAATCAAATTCTCGGAACAGAGAAAGTTTATATATGACCGAAGAATTTTAATTTCATCAAAAGACAAAGTTTAACCAAATAATATAATATGCGGAAAAGTTAAAATTTCTTCGAAAAATTAATAAATATATGAATAATAATATACCAAAATACCAAATACTTTTTGTAAAACTCGATAATATACTACAAAATCAAATCATAAAAAAATTATACCGGTATATTAGCAAAGAATTGAAATTGTGATTGAATATTTTAACAAAGAAACAAAATTTCGCAACTTTTATATATTAGTTTTCGTGATGTAGTCACAATAAGAGTCAATTATTTTAAAAATTATTTACTAAAAACAATGTATTCTCTAATATGAAGAAATGTAATATAAATATTTCTCATTTGTTTGCATGCTTCGTTGTCTGTACACGAAACACTTTATCTCAAGCATCGAAGATTGTGTACTTTGTCCTGATAAAAGATACACTTGCACTTTTGCTTTTCATTTCCATTTGTATACATAATACTACCAATCAACCCCATTATGATGTTGTCCTTGGTCATGGTACGAGTGTGATGGGTTGCTTGTCTGGATTTTGCTTATATTTAATGAAAAAATGATGTAGCAAACGAGGCGGAGAATGCTGGAATATGTACACTAAAAAAATTTCAGTAAATAATTTTGTTGTTGACAATTTGAAAATCAACAGGAGTATTGTTTTCTCCATAATAGATTGTCCTTATGATTTAGTTTTTCATTCAAGAAAATTATTTTCTTAAATTTACAATTTGTTATTAAGAGAAATTCTAATCACAGCACAAATTATTGTATCAGAAATATTTATATATCCATTTATCTACATATCCATTATCTACATATCACTCATTCGCTGCAACAACGTCATAAATCAAAAATTTTAATTTTTTAGTGAAAAATGCAAAATTAATCACTCTATTTTATACAAATTTCATGCATATCTGTACCTCGTGCAATCAGCTCTTAAAGGATAATAAATGGAGATTTTTATAAGAACTTTATAGACAACGTTGCAACGTTGTTGCAGCACATCAGTAATATATAATACATATGAATGTATGCATGTACAATGTACATATTTATATATGTATGTATGTGAACAATGGATATTTATTTTAATCCTCCATCCTCTCGTCATGGTTTTATTGTATTTTTTATTTATTTTTTCGTATACACTTTTCTCTCATGTGGCAGTATGGATATCTTTTTATTCTAGCCATTAAATATCAAGATGTTCAAGTAAACTTATTTTTTCGACTTGTTTGTAACGTGAAATATTTTTCATTAACACCGAAATGGTCTTTTTTATTTCCATAGTAAATTTATAATAATACAAATCTCAATGTACGAAATCAACATCAATGATATATTGTTTCCATAATCAAATAATCTGTCGATAATTTTTATGTGTAATTTTTCTTAAGACAAATTTTTTTCAGAATGTTCTCTATACGATATTAGTGTTTTTTTTTTCTTGGCAATTGATGAACTTAAGGGTATTTTTTTTAGTTATTAATGAAGAGTTTTCTACATTAAACTTGTATTTTGAAAAAAAAAATTCCATCGGTAATTTTTATTATCGCGAAGTATTTTAAAAGGAAATTTGACTATGGAAAAATTTTCATAGAAAAATTTCGCGAGCGTGAAAAGGACATTTTTATAACTGAAAAATGTTTAATAGAGAATTTTATTTCGGAAAATTCTACTACTGAAAACATTTCTTTAAGAAATTTTAATTTCCGAAAAAAAATTTTCTTAGAAACTACTGAAAAATATTTTTAATATTCTATTGTTTGTTGTTGGCTTAGCTAGGTATATGCCTGCATTTCATTGGCGCTAACCAAATCATCAGTACCCTTTTATCCAAATCATGATTGAAATCATTCAAAGCTCGTATACTTATGCAAAAGACTACAAATATATATGAGAATTCCAACAGAACTCAATCATATTTTTCTATTTGTAATCAAAAAAAAAAAAAAAACACAAAAGTATAAATAGCTTTAGAATGCTTTTGTACAATCACAACACAACAAACAATTATAATTGACTTGCGTCTTTTTGTTTTTTCTTTTTACGCCTTTGTACAATTAATCGCCCTTTGGGTGATAATGAAAGTATTTATAAGGCAATGAAAAAACAAAATCTTTTTTTTGTGAAACCATTTTTTATAGAAAATTTTAGACACAAATGGAAATGAAAATGGAAAAAAATTTATATGAACTTTTTTTCATAAAATATTTCTATGAAAAAAAATGTTTGAAGCAAAAATTTCCATTATTGGATATTTTTTTAATGAAGATTTTTAGGAAAGTTTGTTTGTCGTCATCATAAAATGTTTGGCAAAAAAAATTTAACTATTTGAACATTTAGTACACAAGGATTGGAGTATATTAATATTTAAACCAATAAAAAAATTCGAAAGAATATTCAAGGGACAACAGATATGTTATATATGTTCCACTTACTCCTGTGGAGAGCATAGGGCCCCCAGAACAATTATCTAAAAGACTTTTAAATATAATTTTAAATACTGGGAAATTTTGATAAATTATTTCTTTTTAGGGAAAATATTTATACTAAATTTAATTTAATGGTGTTTTGTATCAAAAAATTTTTTATACTTTCTGATTGTTGGATTCCATATATAAAAATAGTTTTTACAATTCGGTAATGCATGTAAAAATAATTTTTAAATGTATATATTGTAAATTTATAAAAAAAAAGTAAAATACATCGTAGGACATATTTATTGAAGAAAAATTCCTTTTTTTGCTAAGTGATAAAGGGTGCGGTGATAACAGATAACCATTTCATATTCCATCCTTTTACTGTTTTTTTATTTGTTGCTTTCTTTGTGGGTAACATGTTTACCACATGCTGCTGTAGCAAACTCATAAAATACATAGTGCACAATGATTTCTCTAGATGATGAGCGGAGATGCGAGCAATTGTTTTAAGCAATACTTATTAAGATGCAGCAGCATAGACAAACAGTCGTTTGGTTGGGATACGTACCCGTTGCAGTCATATTAACAATGCATTCTTGAGGATGAAAACGATCTCTCATGATACTTGTTTTATTGGTGAAAAATAAAAAAATCTCTGTAGAACAATTATGTTCCTTGATAAGCCAACATGTATAAAACGAAAATTAAATTGCATTGTTTGAGTGTATACTTTTGTACTTCCGTTTCCTCTTACAATTTAAACAAAACTTAATTGTTCTTTTCATGCGAAACAGTTCTAAAATGAATTTTTGATGAACTATGACTGTTTGGCTTTACAAATCAGAAGTATTTTTCTTGTTGGGGTCTCATTAAAAATTTAATAATTTAAGGTATTTTCATACTTATAATTGTTATTGGTTTAATTGAAATTATTAATAATGATAATAATAAAATTAAACATATTAATAATAAGAAAAATAATCATAATTATTATTATGATTATTATTACTATTATTATTATTATTAAATTAAAATTGCTGTTTTTCATCCCCTGATCGACTGAACTTAAAATTGCATGGCAATGAAGTCTACTTTTAGGCGCACATATAAAAATCTAAAACAATTACTCATTGGGGAGTATAATGAGTAAAAAAGCTTCTACAATAAGATGTAATGCGCTGTAAATTTTTATAGAAAAATGCATCATTAAATTGTTTTATTTTAGCTTAAATGAATTAAAAAAAGGTAATGTGAACTTGGCTATTTAGCACCTTCTACGCAGCTGAATTTTAAAATTTTTTTCTTTCTACAGAATGATGTTTACACCTGTCTCTACTTTTACACGCTACTCGATTTACACCTTTCGATCTTACAGTATTTTTAAAATCAGAAATTAAAAAAAAAAATTAGAAAATTACTAACTTTGATTTCACTCCAATTTATTTCCACTTATTTATAGTTCTGTGTCCCGTTTCTATAACTGATGTGAGAAGTTTACGAATTGAAAAAATTATTATCGTCCTGTGATAAACAGGCTATATAAGAATGGCAAACAATAGATACGCCTTTGCAAAGATCATTTAAGTAACACCGAGAATTAAAAATAAAATATGTGTATGCTTCTCAGATTTTTCAAACCTTTATTTGATTAATATATTTTTGAGATTTTTCTTTTTTAGAAAAATTTATAGCACTCTCTATTAGAGTATATATGCAAGAGTTGATGTTATTATCGATGTCTTTTCTATTTTTTTCTTTTTTCTACACATGAGTGTTTAATCTTACACTCATATACATTTTAAATGAAATCGCAATAATAGCAACAAAACCCATACTGACTGGCAATTTTTCCATGTAACATTAATAGATGAGCTTTAAATAATTTTCATACCTTCTGCTTCCTGAAGTCTGTAGCCAATTATAATTATAATTAATACTGTACGGCAACATGATGGTGGAGTAGAAAAATATAGAAATAAGTTTAATTTCACGTTTAAATAAAGGCCAACACGCACAAGAAAATGTGTTTGTGATTTCCATTAATAAGTGGTTAAATCTTAAATATAATATTTAAGGTGCACACACATTTGTTTTTATTAAAATTTTCTAAATATATTTAATAGAAATATTAAGTTTTATGATAAAAATTACAAAAAAATAGAATTTAGGTCTTCAGAACTTAGAATAAATAGAAATCGTAATAAATTGATGATATTATTCGACCTTTTTTATTTTAAAATTAATTGAATTATTTTATTGAGTTTAAGGTCTTCTTTAAAAAAAAACAATATATTTTTTGATTTTTTGGATTTTTCAATATTTCAACAGAAAATAGAAAATATTGAAACTTTTTCTTTTGTTTTTGTTTCAAATTTTATAAAATATATTTTCCTGAAGAAGACACCCACAGGGTGTTGAAATATTGAAAAAATCAAAAAAGTATATTGTTTTTTTTTTAAGAAGAAGACCTTAAACTCAATGAAATGATTCAATTAATTTAGAAATCATAATATAAAAATAAAACCCCTGTTGTCCTACCGCGGAACATATGGCAGGCCAGTATAATAAATTAATTTTCTTAGCACTAAGCCATGTACAGACCCCTTATAGACATGGAGCTGACCTTCGTAGACTAGTAGGTAGTGTACTAGACTCGTAGTGCGAAGGTCCCAGGTTCGAATCCTACCACAGAACTTTGGCAGTTTGTGTCTGATAATTAAATGAAGCGCACAACAAGCCTTCATTGGCTTAAGTGTATGTCGTATGGCATGGGCTTATCACACCCTCCAATCAACCTAACCTAACCCTAACCTATAGACATGGACGGACAGACCTTCATTAGCTTTAAAAATATTTTGGAAAAAACGTAACATTAACCACGCGAAATTCGATTAGGAAATGAATTAGTTTTTAAGTTTAGCGGCTAAGAAATTTTATGCTTTTGGATATGTCATTTGCTAATAAAATTACACACTTACTTAATTATCCTTACACTTACAATACTTATATTTTTGGAAGAGGAGATTACGTTTCAAGTAACTTCAAAGACAACAAAGTTACGATTTTTTGGAGATAAAAATTCAAAAATACCACTTTTTCGTGAATAAAGAATCATTACGAAATGATCGAGAAGTATTATAAACATGTTGGTACTCTCTAAGCCCCAATAAATATTTATTCCTTTTCTATTTTACTAAAGAGTTATCAATTGAAGAAAAATAATTTGTTATTCCAATTATTGCGGTTGTAGAGATCTCAACTTGGCGTTGAAAACATTCGGCATCTTCGGTGCCACAGCGAATTTCAGCAAACCACTTCTTAACCATTTAATTTTATGGTGCAGAACTCCCTAAATGATTTAGATTAATAAAATTTTGAAAGGAGTCAACTGACAGATGCTTGTTGATAGAAAAAGGGAAATTCAAAAAATTAATTGACTTATTGACCCATCTTCTGCTTAATCTTTGAAATTCGAAGCTTTTTCGTGTTTTAAAGGACATTCCACAAGTTAGGCGTAGATAGAGGCCTATCTGGAACAGGCTTTTGCTAATTATGGTTTGACAAAAGCGTCGCCAGATAATTTTAGCGATGGGCAGGATATATAATTTCAATAAATTTGGTAAACATTTTTTTGTTTTATTTTAATTTTCAAAGATTTGAAAACTCCAACAGATAGCTCGGAGATAGATATACAAATGTATATCGTAAGTCAATTATATTTAAAGTCTATAATTTTTTTCTGTAACATTGTAGTGCAGTAAAATCATACAAAACCAGGGCCTTTCATATAGGAACGAAGATTTTCTTGTTCCGTAGCAGAGACAAGAAACAATTTCTTTAACTGTGCTAATTTTTCGGTTCATAGAGCACTGTTAGCCACTTAACAGTCATGGTAGATTTCAAGAAATATGGATAATCTAGGAACTGGGCCGGATCCGTACAATACAACACATGTAAAACATGAAAAATTATGCTTCCCCGACCCAATCAATTAGTCGCTACCTTATTTTTCTGATAGCAATAAAAATTGCCCTCTTCCCGCACTGAAAACTAAAGTTAAGTATAATTTGTTTTTCCAACGCAAATAAAAACTTCCATCCTGTATGAAATGCCGAGTGATATGCTCATTTTACTGGACTATTGAGCGTATACGTTACATTTAATTAAGCGAAATTTCATATAACGTATACGTCTACTATTAATTATATACTCAGAACACATTTGATCCACTGATGAATTAGAAAAAAATAACAAAATTATTAATTTGCTAATATATTTCTCTTCATTCTTATTACTTGGGAAAAATTGAAAGAAAAAATATTAAAAAATCTTTCAGCGAATTGATCGATTGATTTATACACTTTGTAGCTCCTCTGTGATCCATTAAAATGGTCACTAATGCAGTTTTTTACAATCTTATTTTCATTAGTCTTGCCCCACTGTGCACTACAAAGTCAATGTGACCCCAACTCTTTGGTGGTAACTATCCTTAAGACAACAAAGTAAATGTTACTGTAATAACGTTGACGTCGGAAAACATAACAAGAGAGCAGAAATTTGCTAAAAGGCATGATTTTTGAGAGTATATGTAAACAGAGAAAATCTAAAGTCTGACTATCAATTGTTAAACATACTCGTACCGTTAAACCCAGTCAATGTGTGGCAGTTGAGGTTGATAGTTCTAACCAAAATAACAAAATATTCTAACAAATTCTTGAAAAAAGGAAGAAAAACAAGAGAAAAAACAAGTAGTGATATAAAAAAAATATTAAAACGATTTATTATAAATTAATTAATAAAACATTTCCATACGAAAACAACATAATTACAGTTCTTTACTTTTAAAGAATAAAAGTAACATAATCAATAGGAATTGCGTTATTGTGCAGTTGGAATTTTAAAAAATCAATTGTTACATAAATCTCTGCGTCTTAGTTTCTATTGTTTTGTGTTGAATTTTCCAAAAAGAAAAAAAAATAACATATTCTACTCGTTTATTTTTAACAATCCCCATACATACTTATGTACATATTTATCTAACTCTCTGGCTATAGTCTCCCTTTGTTTATATTTGTATATAAATAAACTTGCCCCTCTTACGGCACATTCTCTTAAAGCGCATGTCCTCTAACGTTTTTCAAAGTTAGCAAGCTTAAGCACAGCCAGCTGATTTTTTTTGCGGACAAAGTCCTGGCAAAGAAGGGAAACAGTTGAACAGTTTTTGAATAACAGAATTGGCGAGTACTCGTGCATTGATAAACTGTAACGGGAATTTCACTGTTAATTAATGCAACAATAAAAATAGTGGCGTGGTGTAAAAGTTGCCAAGAAAAATAATAATTTGCGTTCTTGTCTATTACAAAAAAAAAAAAAAAAAAAATAACCTTAAGAAAAAAATTTAGAAAAACAAAAAGAAAATCTGTCAATTATCGGTTAAAAGAAAAGTGAAACTACAAAAAAAATACTTAATTTGTTTTTTAAATACATATATGTACATATAATTGTTATTGTTGAGTTTCGTTTTTTGTGCTTAGAATGTATAGATCTAATATATAATTTTTAAAGAAATCAGTGTTATAAATGTTAAAACAAATTGTGTCTAACGAATGAAATTATAATTGAAACAAACTAAAGCTTAATGTTGCAACGTAAAAAGTTTGAATAAAAGAAGAAAATAAAAAAAAAACAGCAGAGAAACTTTTGAACGAAATCAACCACCCGCCTAAATTTGGATAATTCTTTTATACTCAACATTTTGTTAAACAATGTAAGTCGCACTTATTTGTCTGTCTGTGTTTTTTGTTATTTTTCATTGATAAATTTTATGGCCCAAACAGTTATCCACCCATTAACACTTTTCAGCTTTCACCTAGTGTCTGTCCATGTTGACTTCTTTCGCTGTTCATGGCAAAACACCACAAAACTTTTGTATGGATTTTATGTGATTGTGGTTGTTAAAGTCGTTGAAATTTATAAAGAAAAAAATATTCAAGAAGTTTTAGGAGATTAAAGCAAAAATTTAAAGACACAATTTCAAATTAATTGAACTGCTCAAAGAAATTTTTTTTTATTCAGGTGTAAGTTTGTTATTAAATTTTCTATTACGTATGATATTTGGTGTTTCCATAGGGATAAGGCAAGGTGATCTACCATGAAATACTATATTTGTTAAGTCCATCAATTTGCATTAATGGCTCGATTATGGATGGTAACAAAACTTCAGGTAATTTACTTGTTAACAAAAATATTACGAACGAAATAGGACTCTGTGGACATAGTTATATCGGACAAACGGGACGGAGGATCAAAACAAGGGACTACAGTAGGAATCTAAGGGAAACAGGATCGTTATCAGAATCGTACCATAAATTTAACAAGAAACATGCACCAGCACATACACTGCAGCATTTATAGCATAAAGAACGACGACCTTGAAATAATAAACGAACAGACATAATATTCCACCAATTGAAACATTTTTACACATCATTAGTGCAATTGAAGACACCAATGCAACAAATCGTGATAAAAACAGGAGATAAATCTACGAACGGACAATTGAAGATTACTATGCGTATAGAGAAGGAACACCAGACAACTACGCGGCCACGCAATGAAATAGGACGCGAGAACGACACGATGTAGATCGAGAGGTATATGCAGACACACGAGCGGGCACACACAGCTAAACGATTTGGTTAAGAAAAGACTTCTGATGATGGAACATGGCCGATACCCGTATGCTTATAAATTGAATTTGACGTGGAATGATGGAAAATCGTTCCGAATAAATAATATACTGGAATTAATACTAGAATTAATACTCGTATGTTAAAATCATTGGCATTGGTTTGCATTTGCACTACCTGCGGTATTTTTCTCAGGGTTCTTATAATTTTCTTGCGATGTTATCGTTTTTTTTTTTTTTTTTTTTGATAGTTTACAAACTTACTTTAACAATTGGAAGTGGTCAGCCAATATTTGGACTAAAGTCATTTGACAGGTTGCCTCAATACTGCTGCAGGCTTAATTAGATTAAACGAGGTGTCCTGCCTTTTAGTGTAATGGCAGCATGAAACATAAATTTTTTTTCCATTTTTCAATCTCCGTGGACAACTCTAGATTGTACAGAAACTTTTTTATTTTAAATTAGTGTTCGTTATATGATTTCGCAAGGACACATTTATTCTGAATTCTATTCCAGTATTTTTTTTAGAAAATTTAGTCTATATAAATGAGATTAAAAACAAATCAAGTTCAAAGGACATGGAGTGAGAGATTTTGTATAGTAAGTAGTTATTAAAAAATTTAGAAGACATGTCAATTTTTTCATTCCGTTTAATAGCAGAAACAAAAATCCTTTGAAAATAATTATACTCCAGATGGAAAATCATAGAAATCTTTTCATATTTACAGAAGCTATCAACTAGGAAATTGCTTCCATGCACAAGATGCAATAGATTTAGGCCCTGTATTGCATTTCAAATTTAATTTCATACCAATTGGCTTAGGGGCCACAAAGTCCATAATTATCCGCACATTTTCATGACATACTACGCTGAGGCAGCCACACTTTAAGTAATTTCTCTTAAGCATCAAGAGTATAAAGAACCCTACGGACTACACGACACAAAACAATACCCATAAAAAAAAGGTCAATTCATTCATGCAAATCTACTACGCACATGCTTATACATACATATTAAAGGAACATTTATGATTGTTGAAAACAAAATAGCCATTATTGTTGTTGCTATTGTTGCAACATAGACAATTATTGTTGATAATCCAACCCTGTCTATTGTTTTGTAGGTGACATTGAAATATTGCATAATTTGCTGTGGCCACAGCGGTCCTTTTTAACAATTCCAATGCTTTTTTGTTCTGTTTTTTGTAATTCATCTTTCCTTTTGTACTATTTATTGGTCTTGTTTCTTGTATCCTTAATTAAAGTTGTAGTGGTATTGAATTTGTGAGGTATTAATTTTAAAAGCAGCCATTGTTGTTGTATATTTTGTTTCTGAAAGGGGCGAATACAACAACTTATTGCAATTTAGGCTTTATTTCTTGTATTTTTATTTCACATTATTTTTTGTTGTTGCCATAACTTGGAGAAGTGCTTACGAAATGAGCTTTTAGCGATACGGCAGAAATATGTAATCGCCTTAAAAGTGGATATAAAATATTGCGAGAAATTTTAATTTAAAATTCAATATTTGTTAATTTATTACCAAAAAAAAAAACTAGTTTTTCTCTACATTATATCTCCTTGAGATGAAGTCTTTTTTTTAATATTTCTTTTATTTCATAAACGAGGTTTAGGTTTTTTTTTTATAAAAAACAAAAAAAAATAATTTCATTCAACATTACGACGCCTTTTTGTGGCGTTTTCTTCAGTAATAATAACTTTTTATGGGGGTACCGGTCTCCCCTACTACCCTCTAGTACCACAGTAACGTCCCAAAAACTTTTGGTAGTCATATTATTGTAGTTTTCGGGATATAGAATAATTAACAGTTAAATTGTATTTGGTGTAACTGTCTCCCTCTTCTACAACGCCATACTTTTTTCAGACTATGCACTTTAGTGCCATAGTAACGTACCGAAAATTTTGATAGTCATACTATTGTAGCTCTCGAGATAAAGAATGATTAATAATTGCTTTATAAGTGGGGTAACTTACTCCCTCCTTCTACACTACCATGATTTTCTCTGAATATATACTTTAGTGTCATAGTAACATACCGAAAATTTGGATATTTTAGTTTTCGAGATATAGAATAATTAATAATTATTTTGTGAGAGGGTGCCCTTCTCCCCTTTCTACATCTCGATGCTTGCAATATTGAAAAAGGATATACCATATTATTCCTTCCAGGGCAGGTGTATAATGATAAGGCAAAACTTCTGATTGATTCTACTTGGTGAATCCAGAGTGATCCTTATCAATTACGCTTCAAGTCGACTCACAAGCCTCCACGTGTTGATCCCTGGGCCATGTTCTTGACACCCGTCAAACATCGGTGAATTATGAGAGGCATCTGTTTTCCTAGTTGGGGCGGCTGCAAGCAAACGTCTGTTATTATACTAAGCGGTTCGCTTAATAAATGTGTTTCACCCTCAGCCAGTCTGTTGGCTTAGATGGCAGTAGGATGCAGTAGACTAATCATTTACTCATCCGAGATAGAATGATTAACAAAACCTGAAACAACATACATATATTATCCCTTAAACTCTCAGGAACAACTCCCATTTTTTTTATAACTACATAAGTACGATATAAAACTTGTTTGATTATAACTTGAATATTCGCTTATAATACAATATACGGGTACTTATAGTGTAGAAAGGAGGAATTTGAAGGACTCCTGGTTTTTCACAGTTTTTTAAATAAAATAAAAAAAAACCATTTGCATCAATTCGTTAACGCTTTTCAACATTTTGCGCAAATTTTTTGGTTGCAAAGTTATTGACATTAGTTTCATATCAAAATTATATCTGTTTGATTTTTCTCATCATCATCATTTTGACCATCGTATATGACTTACTTTTTATGACACCTATTGGTGGCGAACCTTAAAAAATGGAAACGAAAAAATTAAAATAAACAGCATGACTTGATAAGAAAATGACAATAACTATGTGTAGGTGTGTGTGTGTGGGAATGGGACAGAATCTTTTACTGTATGTGTGTGTGTGTGTGTGTATGTCATTAGCACTCCCCTTATATTGTTGGGTGTTTATTCTACCTGCTATTTGTGATTTTGTGTGTGTGTGTGTGCGTGTGGATGGACTGAGTGTGTATTTTGTTATTCGGTAGTTTAGTGTTCTTCACGCAACACGCTTAAATTCATCTAAAGGAAGATTAATGAACACCTAATGCCACTACATTATGTCGTATTTGATGATCTGCCGCTTTAGTCCTTTTCTGTTAACTGACCTTCTTATTCCATTTTACTTTGGGTTTGGAAAATTAATTTTAAAAATTTTATATCAGTTTATATGAGAACAAATGTATTTGCTATTCGCACCATGTTGAAACACTCTGACAATGAATAACAAAGGTGACGAGAAAAGACAGCAAGAAATAAAAAAATATAAAATTATATCCTACAACGTTAATTTTAGTTGATGTTGTGACAGCAAACAATTAAAAAATAATTATATAATAATTATCTCTGATTTACTTTCGTAAAAGAATCAAAGGGATATTATCCCAGTGGAACAAAAAAATGTAACTCTCAAGGAACGACATTTTCATTGCTTCCAAAAATCTAATAGTGCATTTTATTAAATTCCTACGAAGTTAAGTGGAAACCTTTTGATTAAAAATAACAACAACTGCTTTAAATCTGTGAAACTCGATTTTAAAAGACTTTCTTTTCATAAAAAATATTTCAATCTAAATGAAGCCATGATTTTTCTTCAATCAATAAGTGATAAATTTACTTTCACATAAAGACAAAGTAATCATGAGTAACTACCGCCAGCTTTTGCCTTTTTCTAAATATAAAGTCCTAGTGGAAAAAAACAAATCCTAATTTAATGTAGAACTATTTTCCTCACGAAAGAACTGAACAGAAAGAAAGAACTTTTCTCAACATATTGATGTTGGCTTTCAAATTGGTGAATAGAAAAAAAGGAGAAAATACTGCAATGACGAGTCCATGATACGAATTCACACCACTTTCGGAAGCTCTTGTTTTACTGGGCACTTCTCAGATCAAAATGATATTCAAGTTATTGTTTGGTATAACACCTATAACTATAGCTTCCTATAGAGAGATCATATCGCACACCCATTACAAAAGTGACTCAACTCAAAATTTTAATTTTTCGGGCTTATATCATTAAACTATGCACAATACACTTGTTTATCTATAAGAAAAATATTTGTGTATTTTATTGTTGTTAACTGTTGCCAAAGAACAGCTGTCTTTCCTTATGTTTGAGTTGGTATAAAGTTGCAATTCATAAAAATGATTTATTATTAGTTGTGTCAGAAAATTAAAATTTTGAGTTGTGTCACTTTTGTATTGGGTGTGCGATATATATTCCTTAGAGAATCGTATTACTGTTGCATTCCTTTTTACAAATACAAGTCATTTTTTTTTTAGTCCGGTTGCCGTTTTGTAACAGAAACAATTAAGTGGAAATAGACATCCGTTCTCCTTAGGATTTTTGATTCCAAATCATTCTCTTCTCGTAGCAAGTTTAACAGAGTGTGGCATTAAGTTATCCTCATCCGACGGCCAGCAGGCAGCAATTCATAAACAGTTTGGACTTTGTAGGGGAGTACTTTGAAATCTTTCAGCAAAATTATTTGCAACGAACGTCTGGTGAAGCATAATTGTGTGCATCGTCGTCTCGTTTATGTGTATGTGCTCTCCCTAATGGCGTTGGCAACAGCAGCGATATTCTCGGTCGAACGAGCAATATGATACCGGCCACGTCTTGCGACATCTTTAATAGACACAAAATTCACGTTGCGTTAAAACAACGCACGTAAATTTTTTTAAATAAGCACTAACAATAATTCCATGTTCTTAAGGTGTATACCGCTCCATGGCCTGGTGACAACTAATCCTCTATAAATCTACATCATAAAAGTCAAAATCAAAGTGACATTTGGTGCCATTTGCGAAATTTGCAGCCAATTCAAATTATGACATTACTTTTGCACCATCTTGTATATTTGATTGAATCCAAAAGCCTGAGATAACAATGTCAAGTAAGGTGAACTTCATTAACTTTTATGGACTTTTTCGAGAGATACTCAATATTTTGAAAGAAGAGCGTTAATTTTTATTAACTTCGAAAATTGTTGTTAAATCGATTTTATATATTAATTCAATAACTTTCTGAAACTTGTTAAACTGCTTCGAGTGCTAGAACTTTATTTCAAACTGTTTCATTCTCTTGAAATAAGTATATCGTTGTCCTCGTTAGTTACTCGCTAAACATAAATATTGATTGTCTCTGGGGCTACGTTTCCAAAATCCGAAGATCTATTTTAATTGAATAAGTCACGAACTCAATGAAAGGGGTTATTTTCAGATCTCTTACCCGGCAAAGAAAACAGTTGTGTATAAATCCCTCAGATTTTTGGATAAATGAAGATAAGCACACATATTGATCGCTTTATGTGGGATGGCGACAGTGGAGATCCTGCCAAAGATTGGTTTAGAGTTAATGCAGATGCATGAAAAATAGCAGCCAAATCTGCAGAAGATCTTATGAAATTCAATATGACAATCAAATCTTATATTATTTTAATTGATCGGGGTGGGTCCACTCCCCACCAAAAATATTAACTACGAAATCCACTGGTTTATTTCCATAAAGATATCACAGTGAAAATCTAACCGGTAGCCCTATGCTACCAACTAATACATTGATGCATATTATCCTGAACCTGGAAATGTGTGTCCTTGACATCTATTATGATAAATATATACATAAATATAGATGCAAGGTACACAAGTCTTTAAGAATTGAATGCTTAAATTCATACACGTACGAATCCACTTTGAAAATACTTTGTCAAGTTAAGGGTCTAATGAATACAAATAGGCTTTTATGCTCTTGAATAGACACGGCAGCACACGCACAAAAAATGCCAACATTTTTGTAAGTTGTGCTGTGGTAACACAAGGCCCAAATTTAATAAATAATACTCGTTTATAGTCAGAGGACAAATATGTTCACATAATCGTTCATATGTATGTATGTATGTGTGTACGGGGACTAAGTTGTTGTTTGTTTGTTTCTTTTTTTTCTTTAAGGAAAACATTTAACTCAAATGGCCAGAAACAGCCTTTCTTGGGTGTTAATGGATATTTTTATTCTATAAAAGATACTCTAAGTTTCTAAAAATGTCTTAATAATATTAGATGTGCGCATTTGTTTAAACGTATTCATTTGGACTGTAATAACATTTGTTTTCTAAAATGTTTTCGTAATTCTGGTTAAACGCATTTTTTGCTCCGTTCGGTAAAGCTTCGCTGTAAAATAACATGCTGTTAAGTTTAGCGCAGACTCACATAATTTTGTCCTTTATTTCTCTTTTTAATTCGTTTTTTTATGTTTTTATTTGATATTGAATAAATACCGTTTATCCGATTTTGGTATTTGAAATCACTCAGCTGATTTTTGCATTGACGTTCCACATGTTTTTGCAAAAAAAAAAAAAAAAAAAACTACTACTCTTAATGCCCTCTCCTTTTCTGCCCAGTGTTGCCATCGTACGTCTACATTGTAATTGCATGGGTGAATGGTAAAAATATACAAAGTAAAAAATTTTCCTAAAATTGAGTTCAAAATTTTCCTTAATTTAAGTAAAATTTCCCTAAAATTAGGAAAAAATATAATTACATGTAATAAAAATCGGAATTAATATTTAAAACTAAAACTAATTGATTGTAAAAATATTATTAAAAAAATTTTATTGAATGTGTATTATTGCAATACAATAATACACAACAACTTCTGAATAAGTAAAATTTTAGAAACTATTCGCGAGTAAAGCATTTTCCATATTTAATTTCTTTTAATAAAATTACATAAATTTTTAAAGATTAATATACATTTAAAAAAATTTAGAAAATAGTTTTAAAAATCAATTAATATTTCGTCATATGTAAGAAATTCTAAAGTTCATACTTTCCCCTACTCTAGTGAAACTTTTTTTTAGAATTAAGAAAACAAATTCCAAAAGCTGTTTCTTAGTTTTTGACTTGCACGATTTTAAGAAAAAATGCGAAATGGTGAATGTTTTTTTCAAAGAATGTTTGAACATAAAACTGTTACATGTTGATCCTTTGGCTTAAAATAAATAATTTCATTTCTTAATTATAATGCACGGTTTGCTTGAGTTTGCCTCTCGCAATACTTTCTATTTATACCGTGAATAATTTGAAAAGCATTGATGGGCAACATGGAAATTGTTTAAAGTAAATTTTCTAGCCTAGCAAATTTTAACAAAATAAATTAAAATTTATTTGTCTGAGTGTTCTATTCTCTGCATCCCCTTAATTTTTTTATAATACGAGTAGTCAGATGTTCAGAAGTGCCACTATATTAATAGGTGCCTATATTTTTTACAAGACTGTATAAAAAATTTTCTACTCAAAGCTGGTTGAACTAAAAATATTGAGAATTTTTGACTGAAATGACAGCATTAATAAAAAAATATATATAATTTCAATACAAAGCCGCCTTTATTGTCCAACTTTTTTTATTGTGCCTAATGTTTATTAAGCTAATACACTATTGCTGACATAAATATTGGAATGTTTAGGTCGACTCCCTAACTTTTCGCTATTTGGAGTCCTCTGTGGTGTTGTTGATACAGCTGATTTTATGATGTTGCGTAATTTTTTGCTGCCTCTCTTAAGGTTTAAGTATTTTTATTCTATTTATTTTAAATGTTATAGACAAAATTACAAATTATATTATAACTTCGGCTTAACGAACAATCGCTTGTTTCGAAGGAGCCCAGAGTCTTAATTGGGAATCGAACCCACAACATCCGCACTTACTACCAACTAGCCTTCCGAGGTACCTAAGGTTTAAGTAATTTGCTGGTGAAATTTTCTTATATAGTGAAACTATCACACATATGGGGCTGACACAAAATAACAAATTCGTTACAATATGTCTGCGCAATTGTAGAGCTTTAAGCTTTTCGTAAGCTTATAAGATCGATTATTCCATAAATTACGTTTTGCTTTGTACTTGTACTCTTATTTTTTTATGGAAAAATTTACGACAAATAATTTACTATTTTTAAAACTCTTTAATATAAAAAATTAGTATTAAAAATATTTATATTTGTAGACAATTACACAAAAATTCCAATACGCAATTTAATATCCCCTGGTGTGTAATTTACAAATTGTTTGTTGGCAACACTGTTCCATTTTATAATTGTCATGGTGTTCTTGAATTCGTCCTTGACAAGGTTTTTTCGGTAAAGAAGCTTACTCACACACTTACTCACACAAACACATAAATGATAAGCACATGTGTATGCGGTTGTGTGCATTGTGAGCATGAATAATTTTTTATCCAAACAATCAAGGCACAAACAGGCTTTTTTCAAGTACATATACATACATATGTCTTTATGTACTTTAGGTATACAAAAGTACATACTTATTATTTAATGCACGACCCAACACACACACATACAAAAACAAACATTTTGATACACTAACGATTGTTATCCTCTTTCACTGAAGATTTTTAATTCAATGGACTTGGGATAAGAGAAGACCGTTTCGGTTAGAAGAAATTCGAATTTTTTTAATTGTATTTACTTTGAAAGGAAGAGAAGGGAAATATAATACCCGTACATACTAAAACTAAAGCGTGCTGTTTTCGAAATCAGATTTATTATTTAACCCTAGATAACCCATCATAGACTAAAGTTCTACATCATGCTGTTGTAGATCAGTCCTGCAGTTGTGATCAGCTGGTATTAAAAAAATATATAGAAATGAAATAATATATTTTTGGATCTATTGGTCTATATTTCTATTAACTATATTTTTAATTGCTTTAATTATTCAAACTTTCTTCTGTTTGACGATGATTTAATGGGCCCTTTAATTAAGCGCTTTTTTCTTTAAATTATTTGAATAAGACAAAGTGTGTGTAAAACATCATAAATAAAATTCTTTATTTATTAGAAAGGACTATTGCAAATATCAGTCGCGTTTTTGCCGGGTGGCCCGCCTCCAAAATATTGAATTTTTCATAGCTCTAGCATATTAATCAGGCTGAATTTGACCGGTGTCAAGAGTTATGTTGGATTTGAAAGCCGCTGTGGCTTGTAACATATCTATATAGCCCTGTGAAAAAATTTAACGCATGGACGTAAAGTAATTGTAAGGACATTTTCCTGCTAGTTTTCTTAATTTCGTTCATGTGTACAAGATCGTAATTGCTTCTGCATGTATGTTTCTAATTGTTTAAAAATCAAATGGATTTTTAGCAAAAAGGGCTCTCACTTATTTCCTCACTTAGTCAAGGACTATTATTTCTTTTAAAAACGGGTCTTCCAAATTTTCACACTTGATATCGGAAATGCTTTTGAAGGTTCAACTGTCAAATGGATTTTTATTTTTTAATCTACTTTTCCAAATAGAGATGGACGGACATAGTGATCAATAACATGTGCAAATGATAAAATTGTTTTTATCAAAATGAGTGTTTTGTTCGTCCATAATTTTCAGTAAAATATCATTTTTAGCGATCATCTTCTATGATAATGTTCATCACATAGCACTCCTTCGTGGGTGAAGTAACACATTAAACAATATGGGTACACAACAGCTTAAGAAATTTAATGCATCTACTTAATACTAGAGGCGCTACAACTTTGCTCTGAAAATTAATAAAACGCGCAATAGTAGAGGTGTAAAACAGAATTAAGCTATCTCTCTCTCTCCCCTCTCTCTTCTGGTTTCACCACCTGTCCTCAATACAATATTCTCTCCCCAAAGGAGTTAGAATTTCAATAGTAGGCACTAGTTTCCCGAGGGTTAATTCTCTTAAAAAAAGCGCAGTGATCATTAACAATAAAATATTTAAATAGTTTCTTACATATTTTTGTTTAGTGGTTAAAAATTTTAATTAAGTCTCCTTATAAATGTTGAGAAAATATTGTATTATTAAGAGTTTCATTTCAATAACATTATAACTTATTAAAACCAATAGAAAAAACTATTATAACACTTTTATTTCGCTAACTGAACGTTTCTTTTCCTTTTCCTTCGTCAACGACTGCTGAGTTGGTATTCTGCTGGAAATAGTCTTAATTTGCACAAAACATCTGAACGATTATTATTGGAAAATTGCAATTTTTAAGTCTACAGTGATTTTTTTATTTTCCTTTTCGACGGCTTTACTATTTTATGTAAATCGTGATTTACATTTAAATTGTCAACGGTTGCAATTAGTTTGAGTGCAGTATGAGGATTTGTTTCAGTAATTAAGTCAATTAAATGTTTAATTATATAATACTTGTAAACATGTCGAATTACCATAAAATTACTGACATAGAATGGTGCTGAATAATGCAGAGCCTTAAAAGTTGTTTTTAATTTGTGTATGTGGGTATAAAAGTCAATATTCAGAAAAATATTATTTTTAGAAAAATAATATTTAATAATAAATAAAGGGGCGAATTGTCCTTCCTATTTTCGATTTCGATTTGCATGCAGATCGTTTCAAACAAAATGAAAATTTTAAAATTCGCTTCATAAATGACAAAGATATGCGTGTTAAAATTAAAAATAAAAAATAAATAAAAAAAATACAAACGAATTGATAATGTACACCTTTTCTACTTTATCAAAAGATATTTAGTTTAGGAAATAATTTACTCGGGAATAGTCCATACTCCATAGTCCAGATTACATACCAAGAACTTATAAATGGTTGTCTTTAATTTTGGTTCATATTTTCTCCAACTTTGATAAGATGAAAATTGTAAAAGTTTTGAGTATTTCTTAATTCTTGACTTACAGCATTTTAAGAAAAGCTATGAAATTGTAGGTTAGGTTAGGTTGATTTGAGGGATGTGATAGCCCATGTCATACGAAATACACTAAGCCAGTGAAGGTTTGTTGTGCGCTCCCTTTAATTATCAAACAAAAACTGCCAGAGTTCTGCGGCAGGTTCGAACCTGCGACCTTAGCACTACGATTCTAGTACACTACCTACCAGTATACGAAGGCCAGTTATGAAATTGTAAGTCCTTATTCTTTTTTAAAGAATATCTAGACTTTAAACTGGTTCAACAGTTTATTATTTGAAATAAATAATTTCATTGTTTTTATATACAAGTGGGTACAGTCCTAAACTATAAATTTCGTTCATTTAGTATTAATATTGGGAACAAAAACAATATTTGAGTTTTTTAATGTGATTTTCAATATAAATATTCGATTCAACGAACGAACGAATTCGCTGGTTCGACCGCATCACGGAATACGTCAAAAAAATTGATTTATAATTCTTTATTTTAGATCTAATTAATTAATAAACACATTCTTACCACTTGGGGAAGTAAATAAAGATAATTCATGAACTAGTATATATATGTTCCTTTCACTCCTGGAGGGCCATTCATTCCTGTTCTGGTTTCATTAATAGGTTTATATTTAAGACGTACGGCTTATTAGACCATAGCGTCCGATACTGGTGTTGGGGCTGCCAACATCGCCACTAGGCGCACAGTATTATGTAGGTATTTAGCCATACAAGACATTAGGGTTATCCCGTCCAAGGTCGGTTGACAGAGCCTCTTTAGCATGACAGGGGTCACTAAGTCTTTTAGACAGTTGACATTAAGAAAGGAGTGTCTGTGTGGACATTTGCATGCGCAAATGAACTAGTATTTAGGAAAAATTACTGTAATCGAGTGCAAGTAGTAATTTAAAGAAGTTATCTGATGTAAGTAGCTGTTCAGAATATTGCGGATTTAAGACTAGTAAAAACATTGTTTCCAAACCTTCCTTCCCCAGTGCACAAGAATCACGTTTGCATGTGTAATATACGTTTTTTGTTTTAATTTTGGCGATTTTTATATTCCTAAATTAAAATCTGAAAGTGAATATTTGTGTTGAGATAAATTTATATTTAACTAACAGAGACAAAACCTTACTTTTTAGCAGAGCCAATTTCACAGTTAACAGAGCTCTGTTAAAAAACAATAGGATGTGAAAAGAACGTTTAAAACAATGCAAAAAGAAACAATAATAAAAACAGACCTCTTCTCGGGAAGATTAATGGCCATGTTGAGAAAAATAATGCCTTTTACGAACGAAATATTGACACATAGACACATAGATAGACAGATGGTGCTCCAAAGGCCCTCTACAGAGCAGATAAGGTCGCATTTCTTTGGTAGTTTTCGAACTTTACAAAAAATGAATTTGAAATACGTTATATATTTGAAAAATTTCTCGAGAGGATTAGTGGACCTTATGGAATAATAGTGATTTAAATATATATCCCACTTTATATAAATGATGCTTCAAAGGGTCCTCTATGGAGCAATAGTGATTTATAGGTATACTCCTTTACAAAAAAAAGGGTTTTTAAGCAGAAGTCAAGTTCGTACTTCTGCAATAGTTTTGATACATTAGGGTAATTAATTTAAAAAAGGTCATATTTTTGGAAACTTTTTCGGGAGGAGATTAGTGAAAAAACAGTCACTTGTAGGTATATCTCTTTACAAACAAATGGTGCTCCAAAGTATCCTCTAAAAAGCAAATAAAGTCGTATATCTAGAGTATTTTAGGAAGTTTAGAAAAATGAATTTGAAAAAGGTCATATTTTTTAAAAATTTCTCGAAAAGATTAGTGGACCTTATGGAAAAATAGTAACTCATAATTATATCCCACTATGTACAAATGTCCTAAAGGACCCTTTGGATCACCATTTAGAATATTTTTAGAATATTTGTGGAGCTCTAGAAAAATTAATTTGAAAAAGGTTATATTATTGAAAGTGGACGTTATGGCAAAATAGTGACTTATTGGTATATCCCCTTCGTTTATATAAAGTAGATTTTCTCTTAATCCTGTACAAATTGGGTTTTGGGAAGAAAATAAATAAAAATGTGTTCAAAGATTACACCTCCCTGATATCGACCCTCCCCAAACTTGGCCAAACTGAAAAGAAAACTTTTGATCTTCTTAGAATTTGTTAAGAGTACAAAATAATTTACATTTGCAAAATAATTTCCACTAGGGCAGATATTAAAGAACAATTATTTGGAACATATTTTTCCTGCTTTAGTACTTTTAGTGTTTAATTAAGTAGAAGTACAACGTTGAGATTCAAGACGAATAAACTGGTAGCGCTTCCAACAATTTGGTACTTATGAAAAATAGTGCTTTTGGAAAATTGGCTCTAAAAAATCACCAAAGTGTTATCCCTTCGTCACTTCTCTCATACACTGCCGATTATAAAAACAAAAGCAAAAGCAGACAGCATTTGTTACATGGAACATTATTGAAAAAAGTTTAAAAAAGAAAATTATTTTTTATAAAAATAGAACAGTTAGAATCAATAGAATATTGAATATTACGCCTAACAATATGCTTCAGAAATATAACAATTAGAAAATCCAAATGAATACATCGATTGCATGCATGTATTCAGCCTCAAATTTTATTTTCTCAGAGATTGTAAATAATTAATTACACCTGACTCTGTGTTAACACGATAGATACTAATATATATATCGCACTCGTTCAACAATACTGTATTAACTCAAAATTCTTAAATTTTTACCTGCTAGAAAAATTCCCATTGTACTGACCACTCCTTCATACAAAAATGGAGACTTAAAATTTGTTTTATCATATATGATTAATGTAAAATCAAAAAGTTTTTTGCCTCTACTGAAAATTTTGAAATTTTGAGTTAATACAGTATTGTTGAACGAGTTCGATATGTACATGGGTTTGTTCTATATTTTAAAAATCAATTAAAATTTGCGTCATTTAATTTTCATCGTTTTTACAAGATTTTATTTACTTATTACAGGACGTTTATGCATGTACTCCTATCTTACAGAATAGAATAGAATAAATCTATAAAATACATTAAATTGTATAATTAACTTTTTAAATTTGTTTGTTTGTTGTGACCTTAGTTGTTCCTTTGGCGACATTTCGTTGGTCGCTAAGCCAATTCATCAGTGAATATTTGACCTCATATGTTTATCTCAAAATATGTGAATACAAAACGAGAATTCTCTATCTTTTATGAATATTAAAAAAAATACATAAACATATTAGGCTTAAAATTCTTTTATATAAACGGCACAACATACAATTTCATTCGATATGAGTCTATTTTATTTTACTTTCTTCAACAGTCATTTAAGCGATGTTTTTTCTTTGTTTTTTAAACATTTTTCACTTTTATTTGATTTGTAAAAATGGTTTCGAAATATTGAAAATGAACGTTTTAATTATTTTTATTAAAAAAAAACCTAAAGCTCGATAATTTAAACAACTTAATTAAATATAAAAACTTGACGGCCGAAAAAATAATTTTAATTTATCAAACGAGAAGTATATACGTACATAATAAAAAATAATAAAAAAAAACAATTATTCATTGATATTAAACAATAATTAAAGAAATATATTTTCATTAGCTGTCACAGCCTGATAATCTACGAATTCTTCAATGGGAGACTTTAATCACTAAAGTTATCAACTTTATCATCGCCCTTTGCCTGTGTTGCTAATGTTGCAGGGACTTTTTAACGTTTCAACTCGTCAGTAATTGATTTTATTTATAGACAACACTGCTCATTTACTCCTAAATATACTTGATTTTGATATTTCATAAATTTCTTGCTGTCATTCTTTTTAAAAAATTTTTCTACCCCAAATATTATATCGAGAATTATTCTTACGAGTCGCATAAAACTATTTTAAATCTAGTAGGAAATTAACGTAACGATGTTACTCAATTGTGTAAATTTTTATTAGGGTAAAAAAAGTTCGCGTAAAAACAGAATTAGGTGTATTTGAATTTGAATTAAATAATTTAATGATCAATTTATCAAGCGATTAAATATTTTTTTCATTAGAATTATTGATTATTTGTTTTCTATTCGTGTTATTTTAGTGTCCTTCACAAAGTTAAAAGATTAATAAAAAGAAATATATAGACAAACATACATCGTTACCATATTCTCTTCGTCCTGGGTCTATACTTTTTAGGTTTAATTGTTTTTATAATTATAGAGGTTTTAATCATTTACATGTTTTAAAAGAATTTCAAATTAATTTAAATAATGAAAAATGTTAAAAGTGAGTTTTATTGCATTCAATAGTCCATAACAGTTTTTTAAAAGGCTCGTGTTAGAATTTTATACCCCCGACAAGTTTATTAATCGGCTAGTGTTCAATAATTAAGAAACAATTAAATATGGCGTAGTGTTCCAAACTGAACCAGGAATATGAAATTTTCATTGCAATCTGTTTATTAGAATATAACAATTTTATTTTTGAAGGCCGCTACACCCCTTCATCAAGATATTTAAATAAGAATTAAACAAATATTTTATTGCTTATTGTAAGTGACACTGTGTATATACTAACTCGAGAGCAATGTTTTTTGCCCAGAGGTCACTAAGAAAATAAAACAGAAAATGAAATAATGTTGTGCGACATGCCTAAAAACGTGTTGTACAACATGCAAAACAGAAACCTTCTAACCTCGACAGAGCTTTGTACAACCAACTCCCAAACTATACAATCTCACCATTAACCCTTTTAAATTCCCCGTTAAAAAAAATAACTTCCAAAGAAGTCGATAAAATCCATAACTTTGGATCCAAAGTCATTGAAAACTCTCATATTTTCTAATGATTTTAATATAGGCTTGTCAATGCAAGATATTCTGTTTCTGGATCCTGTTCTTTGGATCTAAAGTCATGTTCAAGAGGTTAAGAAAAAATTATAGTTTGGAAGTACATCAAATGCTATTCCTCCCATAGTGTATTTTACATTGTACTATAAATGAAAAAATCATCTTCATGAAATGTTTATCATTTTTGTTTATCTCTACATATATAAAAATTACGTGTATGTTCGTGATCGCTAAACTCAAAAGCGATTTTGACCAAACTTTATATACATGCTCTATGGGGCGTGAAAAGTGTTTCTGTGTAGTTTGAAGTTCGTGCGACAGATGACGCAATATTTAGTTTTTTTATTTTTTGCCCTATAGAGATTAGCGCGATAAGCCTATGCTGTGTTTCGCTGAAAGCGTTGGGTCCTTAATCAGCGTGTAGTGGCGTTAATTAGCCCGATACCGATATTTGAACAATAATTGCTATGGCGATTTAGTGCACCTTTCAGTCTTCTTCGAAATATCAATCCGCCATGGCCTTGCAACGAAACCAGACTGGCAGTGAAAATAAAATTTTAAGGCAAAACATCGTTTGCCCGTGTCAGCTAGTAGAATATAATTTTTTTTGAAATTGTGAGTTATATTTCCCCATGACATGTTTAATTGCCAACGTGACATGTTGGCAGTTAAATACACAGAGTAGCTGTGAGAGCTGTGAGTTTATGGAAGAGATTCAGTAAAAAAGAGCTTCCAAGGAAGTGATGAAAAAGCAGACATTTCGATGTAGAAAAAATGTTAATTAAACTCATATCAAATGATCTCAATATAGTCTTGTTAATACCAATTGTCTTTTAAGGACTCTAACGGAATCATAAGCAATTTTATCATGCAAAGAAGAATAAAGAACTCCATATTTACTATTAAATAAAATATTATAAATTTAAAACTTTTAAAGGATAACAACTTGCAAATAATCACAATTTCCTTTCTTTTAATATCAATGTAATACTTTCAGAGAAACTTAAGAAACATCCTTGAAAGGATTAAGTAACTTTACCAATTTAATCGATATTTTTTCTGCATATCTTTCTTCGAAGTCGAAAAAATGCTCTAATGAATGCAATGAAAATGTCATTCCTCAGGAAAAACTTCCATTTTGTTTCACCGGTTGCAACGTCTGTGACTTCATCTAGTAATATGGAGGTTTGACAGTATCTTTTCCCATTTCGTTTCTAACAATTGTATACAAAATCGACAGCCAGAAATGGTGTCATTTGCGCAGACAGTACCATCAACACTTAAGGCTCTATCTAAAGAAACACTTGTCTATGATGTGTAAATTTGAATTTTCATTTAAACACAAGGACAGGTATTGTCCTGTTTTATTGTAAAGCCAATATTGGCACTGCTAAATTATGAAATATTCGTTTAAAAAACTGGCGACATTGTTACTACTGCGTCTGAAAATTTCGTTTGACACCCTTGATCACGAAAATACATTGGATCTAGATCCTTGCAAAGCCGGCATATTGTACGCATGAGCTGAGGAAAAGTAATCAATAGACAAAAAGCCATTGTCATTAGAAATTTTTCTTTGTAGCAAATGATGGCACTTCATTCATATCTGGGAAACTACCATCAAATCTGCAGGGCTTATCTTTCCATGCACTTGCTTATGTAAATCTGGTCTTGAAGTATATTTTTGCTCCTTGATTTAAATACAAGGGCAGGTATTGTTTAAAAGACTATTTTGTTGCATAATTTTTTCTCCTCTTCTCCTCTAACTTGTTTATTGTTTTGTTTCAGGCGAAAACTGTGAGGCTGCTGCATCCAATGCCTGATGTTCATTCTATTCATACGTAAAGAAGTACGCTTTTGTATGCATGTGTGCTTGTGTTCAAGTTGTTAATGCACTTGTTCATGCATGTGTATGACATTGAGCTTGAGCCTTAATCTGTCTAATGATTACAACTAAAACAATGCATTACTTCGTGCGAGATTATTCACTAATACACTGTAATACATCCGCACGTACACTTGGGCATGTTCGAAAGGAAATTGTTTTTATTTTTATTTGGTGCTTCCCAATGCACACGGATAAGAAAAGTTATAACTTTTTTTTAAAATAACTTAAATACCATTTTATTTTTGTTTAAAAAGCCACATTTGGTAAAACGAAACGTTTCTAAACGTTTGAATAAATTTCCAATATGAAATGAACTCCCAGTATTTTTTATAAAAATCTTAAACGTTTGCGTTTATTAGTAAAACATCACTCATGGTTAGCAAATATTTGATTTTTAAACTGTATATCTTTAATGAAGTTTTTTATTTCAAATTCTTGACTTGAGGCAATATTTTGTTGAACAAAATCTTTCTAAGCCTGTGAAGTTTGCGTGAAAAAATCCCTGTTTTTTCATTCAAATTTTGAAACGCTCGGAAACGTTTCGGTTTCCAAAATTTGGCATTAAAAAATTTTAATTGAACTTTGTTTGCTACATCAACTGTTCGTTCCCGTGTGGCAGATCCAAAGGTAGAGGTAAAATAATACGGACTTCCACGATATGATGTGATCTAAGGTGCACCTGCAAAAAAATTTAACGAAAATGGAATCAGTGTAAGGATCCTAATTTGCTTGGAGAGAAAAAAAAGAAGTATGAATAACATTGCGTTGTAATTCAAAGACGATACGAATGACGTAGAAACGTGTGGAGCTAAAGTTTAAAAGGTATTGATTTGAGAAGAGCAAGGAGTCGGTTAGAAGAAAAAACGACTCGATGGATCGAAATCGCAAGCTTTGGAAGCTATAGCATCCATCAATTTGAATTGCATGCAGGCAGGTTGATGGACTATCTTTAAATGTAATTGAAATCTAACGATGACAAGAAATCAGTTATTGAATAAATAAATTAAATACACTGAAGAAAACTTTTCATAAACGTGAGGGGCTGGACAACGAGATCTTATTCTGCAAGATTATCAATTAACGAGATCTATTCCATATATAGAATGGCATTTATGGAAGGAAATGAACTGAAACAAAAGAGAAACCACTGTAAGGATGACTTGACTGCCGGACGATGTCAAAAAGATGAAGTACTCATAGACCAGAATTTCTTTGAATTACGACTTTATTCAAATTCAGTAATTTTTTTCTTAAATAATTGTTTTCAACTGAATATTTTGTCTTTGGCGGAAGAAAGATTCATCATGGAAGTACCTGTAATGTTTTGTTTTTTATTAATATTTAAGTCCCTAATCCGATAAGGAACTTTAAACCATTTTTTTATTAGGCTCGAACCAGCAACCTTCTGGTTAATAGTTCAGCACTTGTCTGTCCGTGCATTATAAGTAAGAAATGGAAATATTTATTTTAAGCCAACGGGTGAACATGTTGCAGTTTTAAGTTCAAACAATCTTCGAAAAGATTAAAGATTTCTTTTTTCGTATTTTTACTTGAAATCGAGTAAGTCAAAAACTAAGAAATAGCTTTAAGAATTTGTTGTAAAGTTTTATTAAAGTAGGGAAGAGTTTTGCTAAAGTACTATGAACTAAAATTGAAGAAAATGCTCTGACTGATAGTTGTGGCTTATTTGCAAAGACCTGCGACTAATAAAAACCCACAAGAAAAAGTCTCACGCGTTCAAATCGCTCTATCTCGGTGGCCAGTTCACATCACCTCCATGTGAGAGCTCGTTGTTATTGGTGATGGCCTGGCCAACGTCGTTCTAAAAGAAATATGGACCTTTGACGCCGCCAGTCCAAAAACCGCACCAAATACTAACTGTTTCGGGATGCATAGGGTGCTATTGGATCTCATGTGAATTCTTATGAAACAATATTAGGCAATTTTGTTTGATGTTTAATGAAAATTAAATTCAGTTTCCAACTGCTCCAGGGCCCATTCGGGATTACATTGTATTTCTATATTGATTTACCTTTAGCTTCTAATTCAACTGGATTTCTTACAGGTGCAGGTTGAAGTCATTATATGGAATTCGCCACGTTATTGTCTGTAAAAGGCCGAGCTCTTGTGAGCGATGCGAAATTGAGTGCCTCGTATCCCCCCTAACATTCTCACAGCCAGCGGCTATATTTTCGGCAGATCTTGCGTTTCCTATTCGTGCGGGTATTTGTTAACTCAAGCTTTTATCACAAAGACAAATCAATTATTTATTATTCTTTTTTTATCTCATTTAACAGATTTTTAAGAAATTTCGCTTATTCTTTTTCTGATTTTACGCTTTTTTCACCATCTGCGATATCAGATTTGTCTACTTAAGGGAATTTTTTTTCGATTTAAAATATAATGTCGACTTCAACTCTTACGTCGCGAACTTCCAACATTTTTCCAATTTAAGTCTGTGATGTTTGCTTTTTCAAGGTTCAACTCCCGCCCCATGGTTGACGACACAGTCACTGGTGCCGAAAATTAGTCTAATGATTTGCTTCCAACTTACACTTACTGTATGAGAATGAAAAGAGAGCACATTAAAGCCATTAATGAGAATGGAAATGCAAAGTAACGTGTATGCAACAGTTGTTGCATTAGTCAGATTTAATTGCAACGTCCTTTATGCTCATGAACAATGAATGATAAAAGTTAATTTTAGTGCAGATTAACTATTGTTGAATATTCGTACTTGTGCTTATGCTCGATGAATTAAAATGTGTTTTATTTTATAATTACTCTACTCGTAGTTTGTTGTTGTTGCTTTTTTGTCTTGCAGGTTGTGCATAAATATAAGGCAAATTACTAGAATGAATTTCAAGGCAAAAAAAAAAAAAATACAGATTGTGATAACAAAGAATTTGTTTTCGCTACATTGACTTGCGTGCATTAAAGTTATTTTTGTAATTTTTGCTGAAAAATCTAGTTTAAATCAATAGAAAATTTAATTTGTGGAATTATAATTCACTAATAAAGCTCTACTCTCTAAAACAAATGTAACAGTTCTTTTCCCTCTTTAATAAGAGCAAACTTATTAGGAGAATAAGCGCAACATCTTGTAATGGGGTAAATTTTCTTAAAGTAGATTGTATATATATTTTTCTTCTGAATTGATCAATAAAATCTTAAATCTTTTAAGAAAAGAAAACAGATTTATTTTTTGCCTAAAATTGTATTTCGTAGCTGCTATTCGCAATTAAAGGGTTAAAAGGATCCTTGCTTAAGCTAGTTAGGGCAATTATTGTCCTCTGCCATGCGAAAACAATATTTATAATTTATGATATAAAATAGTATTTAACAAAATTAACAAGAAATTTCCCCTTGAAAAGTTTAAAGTTCAATTTAAAAAGCAAATCGATCACGAAATGAGAATATGCACTCAGAGCTTAACGTATCTTGGTTTGTTGTATAAGGATTATACGAGATGTGTCCACAAACAAACAAGCCACCCTTTAATTTAGGCTTACAAAGAATTAAATATGAGGAAGCATTCCGAAGTCAACTAGGAAATTTCAACCTTGATTCCCCTCTTCACGGATCCTGTGCACTTAAAGAAATAGAATCATGGAATGTATTTTATTCCATGATCTTTCTTGTAGGCGTTAGCTTTAGTTTGAATTACCGTTAAATTACCCAAGTCAAACACCGGGTTGATGAACATGCTATAATCTCGATCTCTTCAAAGTAATCTCCTCAAATGGTTTATCTAATCCTTGAAGCACTTCTTTCGGATAAGCACTTTTTGGTTTTGCTTTGGAGCATAATTGTGTCGATACGTGCATAATTGTAGTGCAAAAGACATGAACTAATTTTTGATAATTCAAAACTTGATGCATGTTATTGACGAGAACCTATGATCCTGGTACGAACATCAGGAAATTATATATGTATATATGTATAAACATGTATATACACCGTACGATGTGGCAATAAGAACTTCTGGCGCATTGCGTCACGGTTATCAAGCAATCTGCGAAACCTTGACATTTGATCGGTCGTGCATTTCATGCATTTCAAGTATTTAGAAGCGGTTAGTTCCCATTAAAAAATTATGTATGTAAATTCTTTGCTACATTTTCTTCCACAGCAAAAAGTCGCCACTTCCATAAAACATTTAAAACTTCTATGCTTCCAGGCAAATAAACAGCAAATTGTGGATGCGTTCCGTTAGAAAATTCATATCGGAAAAAATATCAAAATTTTTTTTTGCTGAAGAAAAACTTTTCCCCAAAATTTTCTTTATGTCCGAACCAAAGTTATAACAAAAAGTGTCGATATGGCTTTTAAATTAAGCTGTTCTTGTAGTCATATTCCAAGAAATATGGGAAAAATGGGAAAAATAAATCAGAATTTTATGTGAATATAAGGCGAAGTTGCACCAAAGAGTTGTAATATGGATGCTAACACTTTGAAAATTTTAATGAGCTTTTGCCTAGTTAGAGATAAGACTATATTAAAGGAGCGACATATTGGGGATCAAAGTACACCAGATATTCCTAGAGGGTTTATTTACATTTATCAGACCCAAATGAGCTGAATTCTACTCTTTTCTTCTTAAAATAACAAACAATATATTTAAACATGGACTCCTCAATGTTTATACCACCATCATGTTTTCCCTTATTTGCTTCCTCTGGAAGACATGTGCATATTTCTGACAAAAAAATTTGGCATTTAGTATTTTATAACTTTAGCCATACAGAATATTATTTTCTTAACAAAAATTTATGAAGAGCTCATAAAATTAATGCTTTGAATTTTCTATTATCCATGGAAAAGTATTATGTATACGGCGGTAAATATTTGTGCCCATAATCACAATAGATCTTAAAATATTTATGGCAGTATTTATAATATTTAGCGAAATTGAAACGTGATCAATATTTTTTTTACATAAACTCAATATATCATCTTATTGAGAAGTACTAAATCCATCGCAAGTTATAGACTTTTTTATTATTAATTCGCAAAACGTACCATTGTGCGACACCATAGAAAATCATTTTATGCTTTAGTAATTATTCAGTGTACCAAAAAAAATTATTCAAATATTTATTTACCATATATTTTTAAATATTACAAAGAGAAAAAATATTTAAAAATAATACCCAAATGATGTGCGTCCTTGCTTAAGCAATTTTAATACATTTTCATTCAGTTTTTCATCCGACATCCGACAATCCCATCCGTTGACCGAATTCTTGTTGTTGAGAGAAAATGCATTAAATATTTTTATTGTAGTCATATAAATAAAAATATTATTACTTTATTACTGCCACAAATTTTATGCATTCACAAAAAAAAAATACAATAAATAAATGAATCTTGTCGTACCCTGTAGTTCACTTGTGGATTAAAGGACTATACCGTAACACTGTAGTATGTAAGAGATTCCGAGTTTTACTTGTGTTGAATATCACAAATTCCAAAGGATCTTTATCATTTTTGCCTGGACCATTAAATACAGTGGTGATCATTTATTTAGGTGCAAGTTAGGTTAGATTGAAGAGAGTATATGGTTGATCTCATGCCAAAAAGACATAAATATAGGCCTCCAAAAGGCCCCTTGTGTTATTTTTGAGAGAAGGAAAACCTGTGCCCTATAGAAACTAGCAGCCATGAATATTGTTCTTCAATACCCCTGAGATGAGTACTGTCTGGTAAGTGGTCATCCATTAGAACCATTAGAACATTAGGCGCATGCAGTTTCTTTGTATTTAATCGAATTTTACATACGATCAAATGATCATTTGCTTAAACTATAAAACTATTAGTTCTTAAAGGCTGTATTTTTCTTTTAATTTAACAAAGTTACAATCAACTTGTTAAAATACTTGAATTTTTCCTGCTTATTTAATTAAAGGCAAGTGGATTTGTATTAAGAATTATAAAAAAAAACTTTCAACAAAGGTTAAAAGGGCTTGCTAGGCAGACCAATTTTAATTTTCAAATTGAATTAGCAACAATATTGAAGCTTTTTGACAGACAATGTCAATATTACGCATCAATTTCCATTTTTATGTGTGTTTTAAAATGTAAAGATAATCAATTTTGTATCGGCAATTTTTTTTTTCGTCTATTAACAGATACTGAAAAATGAAAAGTGATGACTAGCAACATTTAAAAGTGTTAGCAATAAAAAAAAAATTTGAAAATGAAAACATTTCATTACACAATTTTCAATTCGTTTTTCATAAATAATTTTTTTCATAATGCATATTTTTTATATTTTAGTCACGTTTACTTTCTGATGTTCTATACAATTTTATTAATTCAATTTGTTCTTTGTTCTTTTTTTATCGCATAAAATTTCCCGTTGTCAAAATATTTCCTCTGCACGATGTTCGCTTGACAGTCATATAAAATAAAATGTAGATTGACAATAAGAGTGCCACACTATGTCAAACTGCATCAATTTTTTCTTTACAAAAATTAAACCATTTTAATATTTATCAATATTACACACGACGTAGGTATGTGTATGACGATTTTGTTGTTGTTGTAAACACATACTTTAGCACAAAGTCTGAAATTAAAAATTGTTCTGTATAGCAACGTTTTATGGCCCTATGCTTCCTTCAGGAGTGAAAGGAACATATATACAGCAACCATTTAAAGCTAATATTCTATTGGAAATGTTTAGAGTTAAGGATTGCACTTCCTTGGAAGAATTTCAAGAATATTGCTGCATCTTTCGACAGGAATGACATTCTAAATATTTTCTTTGATAAAAGATGTAAAATTTGTTATCCTTTCAGGGAGAAACAAAAATTAAATTAATTAATTCTTATTAAGTGCGGGCTTATGAGAAAAGATCATCACACATTCTTGCAAGGGGCTAAAATTTTAAATGAGAATATTAAACTATAATTTATTGCAATCAAAAATAAAAGTATTCAGAAACAAAAGTGGTATAAGACACCAATATTTTATACAGAGAATCATTTTCCTTGCCGTATGTTTTGTATCATTTTTGATATGCCTACGGGCTCATTGGCTCATTGTACTACATCACAGGACCTTTCATTCATGTACATATGTGGCAAATGGAACCAAATTTACTGCATTTTATAGATTTTAAGGTGCATGAAGGTTTAAATTTCATTGTAAGGTGGACGCCACGCATGTGTTTTGTCATCCAACTCGAATAAACTAAATTAGAACTCGTAGCTGTAGAGTATATATATATATATATATATATATATATATATATATATATATATATATATATATATATATATATATATCCAAAATTCTATTAATTTCCGAACATATTGATTTACAAATTGAATTCGATGATTTAATTTTTCTTTGCACTCATTTGGCTTCCTTTTGTCAATTTATGATCTCAAACAATTTCAATGTTTCGTAATGCGGTAAGAAATTTGTTGGGTCAGTTGGGTCCACCAATTGTGTTTATTGAATACTAAAGTATAAATCATCTCAATATTTTCACTAGCAAAGTAAACAGATCTTTGGTGAGATCCTGTACAGGCTAATTCCCAGCCTGCGTGACTTGTGAAGAAAAAATTTATGCTAAATATTATAGGAAGCGATTTTGTGGAACAACTTAACCCCATAACTTGTATATATACGTTTACATTTTCCGTTCATTATCGAGAAAATACAGGCTAAAACGAATAAAAAAATACTATGAGAAAATCCTTCTCTAACTCTCTGAGTTCATTAAGGCTGGAAATTCATCGCAAATTCTAGAAATAAATCTGAACGATCTTTAAGTGCGCACTTAGAATTTTCTATAAAATGCTCCACAAATCTGTATTTTTGGACCTGATTTTCTTTTTCCCCTTTTCTAGAATCTGTTATTGAAAAGTTGCTATTTAAAAATATTTATAGTTCTTATGCAGGGTAATCTTAAAGGACACATATTAATTACTGACGCCTTGCAATATAAAATAGATAAAAATCATGTTTCTATAACTACCCACCATTTCATTTCTATAACTACCCCCAGCACAATAATATTTAAGGACATCATCATAAAGTTAGATTAGCATTTTGTAATGGATTTCTTTAGAGCATCGATTTTTGTTTTAAGATTTAATATTTTCATAAATATCCCCTCTTTTATTTCTGTTGTATCATATTTGTTTATTTTCCATGCAAGTGTTCCTTCCTTCTATTTTTGTATAAAAATAGAAACAACATTTTTCATTTCCCCTTTTTGATATGGAAATTTATGCGAGCGAAGCATAACTGTTCATTATCAATAATCCCTTTTGATATTGTTTTGTTTGTCCATTTTCTGTACAACAATAAAAAAAATGGCCATATAAATTTGTTAACAATGAAAATGTGTCCCCAGAGTTTTTCATGATAACAAGTGTAAAAGCCATATAACAAGTAAAAATGATAACTACACATTAAAACATCTTTAATTACAATAAAAACATTTAAGTTTCCTTCATACTAGTGTCAGGAAATCTCTCGTCTATAAATAATTTAATGTTATTCATAGAAAATTTTCATAGTCATCACAGTCGTTATATTGAATAATCAATGGAATTAATAGCACGGGGAAATCATTCTCCAAGTTTGTAGCAATGGGACGAAGGTAGCTCTTTAAATTAAAGTCCTTTAAGATAAAAAAAGTTTCATTGATGTTGATGAAAATATTAAATCTTAAAAAAATCGATGCTCTAAAAAAATCCATTACAAAATGGTAATTTCGCCCCCATACATCCAGAAATCGAAAGATTAATTATTTTGCTCCACTCTGAAATTTTGTTATTAAGTATTTTCGTCTCCTTAAATTGATCTAAATTATTAATTATTATTATTAATTTTAATTTTTTTTCCTTCATTACCCCTCTTGAGAGCGTATACTTTCCACAAACTATCTATCCAGTCTATCGTTATTGTTGCCTTGTATCAGTTTTTTTATTCGGTTGTTTATCCAGCTAAGTAGATGATTGGTCTCCTATAGCAGGTTCCAGTATATTGGGCCTGCCATCTGTTGTTGTCTTTCTATGTATTTTGGTGTAGAGGTGAGAAACCTTGCTAATCTTTGATTCCTACCTTTTTTTCTCAGGGAGTGACTGGTGGCAGCCTGACCTTTGCCTTGATGTTATCCTCTTTCCCAGGAAGAGGGGAGGTCAGAAGGCTTCTTGGATGGATTTTTTTGAGGAGGGCAAAAGCCTCTTAATTTTAAAGCTCAAAAGACCAAGGTGAAAAAATTTTGTCCTCTGGCTCGGAACGAACCACTACACCACTACACAACGTCACCACCTAACCACAAAATAATCGGAAATTTATGATGTTGGGGATATTCTCCTAAAAATAATCATGTGAAAAATTAGTGTTAAAAAACTTTCATGTCTGTTGTAGGCTCAGATATCTGTCGGGTCTTCAAATAGGGCTTCCAGACTTTAATACCTTAGAGCAGCCATATTATTAAAGCTACATCTGTTAAATTGGCTCTTATTAATTCAGCCTGTTTTGTTAAATCACCGCGAACGGATATAGCGTTTAATAACGCGTGCAAATGATAAACTTGTGTTATCAAAATGGGCGTTTCTATTCGGCTATAGTTCAAATTACTTTGTCCTACAGAGAGGACTATTCACAATGTGGTGGATAACTTTGGGGCCTTTGGTTCAATAAACAATGCACCAACAAGGAAGATCTGCCAAAAAAAATATATCGCCACTGTCCGTGAAAGTTTCCGTGAGAGCATGCGGGATAGTCCGAAGAAGTCGATTTTGATTCGCTCACAAGATATCGGACTTTTGCAGACCATAACCTGTGGAAATTTCGTGTCGTGACTGGGGCCTGCACCCTTACGAAATTTAAGTGGTCTATGAGAAGAAAGTAAACGACAATAGTCAGCGACATGCGTTCGCAGAATGGGCCTTGGAGCAGTTGAAAACTGACCCCTATTTTCCTTAAAAAAAACATCAACTTCAGAGATGAGTCCCATTTATGGATGAATGGATATGGACAATACCAATCCATATAAATCCAAGAGCGTCCAATGCCTCCCGAAAAAGTCACTGATTGGGGTTTTGGAATTTGAGCTGGCGGAATCATTGGTCTACATTTCATTGAAAACGACGTTGGCCACGCCATCACCGTCAACGGAGCCGGCTATAGGTCGAAGGCTAGCAACTTCTTTAGGCCTGGGTTGGATGATGATGATAATGATAATGATGATGATATATTCCTTATACAATGGCATAATAAAAGACTCTTTATGTAATAATATATTATTGACACTAAGAAAATCATATCGATTATACGACACCAAAAGTTGATTTATTGTTAAATACAGCGGTATGCTAGTTTCCCCCTCCTTGTGTTTGAGTACTTTCCCAGCATTAACAAACCAGTAACTTGATGATAGAAATTTATATTTTTTTATAATTTTTTAAATTAATCAAAATTAAAGTTTTGTGATAATTTTTAAAAATTATAATGAACGCGAACAACATTATTGACGCAAGAAGGTTTTTTCAGTTAAATTCGTGAACATCCGGAAACTTACATTTCTTACATCACTAATACCTACACATACCATAAATACATATTTGATGGAACGAGTGGAAATTAAATAATAAAAACAACTTCCGTTTGTATACTTCTTTTCTTTAAGAGGAAACAAAAAGGACAAGTCTTGAAGTGTTTAACTTCCTCTTCTTGTGATTTAAGATTAACTTGTTTCAACAATTAAGTTAATTTAAGTTTTTCATTTATTTTTCTTGTCTCTGTGGAGTAGTTCTACTGTTTCCTTTGTTTGTCTAAATATACCCTTAAGGACAAGAGAGATTTTTTCTGACAAAGCTTTAGTATTCAGGTAAATTTAATAAAATTTCTTATTCAAAAAAAAAAAAAAAAAACAAAGTTCATATTTCATATGCATATCAATTATTTTTTTTTTTTTCACGCTAATATATGTTTATTGTATCTTCAAATAATTGAACTAACAATAAGTGTTCAAATCTTAAATATATAAATAATTATTAGGCCCAACCAGTGTCGGACATAAACTTAGTGATAATAATTAATAATACATAAAATTCATGTTACGCACAAAAAATATTTTCAAAGAATTTCATCTGGAGAGTTGCGTATTAATGCCGTAGTGTCCCTCTTCTTTAAGCGGATGTGTCCAGGAAAGTTCAAGATGTTACGAGCAAGGGGATTAGGATGGAACTCGAGTTTTGTTAAATATTTTCCAGCATATTTTGCAATTTCAGCGGTCACAAGTGGCATATTTAAATCACGATGTAAAATAGAATTTTTCAAGTACCATGGAGCCGTAGTTATTAACCTTAAAATTTTGTTTTGCATTCGTTGGATTCTCTCTACATTGGAAGCTGAAGCAGTGCCCCATAGCTGAATTCCGTAACACCATATGGGTTTCAAAAGCGACTTGTATATTAAAAGTTTACAATCTAGACTGAGGGTAGAATTTCTACCAATCAGCCAGTGTATCTGGGTTAATTTAAGCTTCATTTGTGTCAGCTTAGAGTCAATGTGGTGTTTCCATGTAAGCCGTCGGTCAAGATGTATACCAAGGTATTTCACCTGTGAATGTTGAGGAACAACTTGATTGTTGATTCGAATGGGGGAACAAGTGTCTCTTCGTAGCGTAAATGTGACATGAACACACTTTTGTTCATTTACTTTTATTCTCCATAAGTTCAACCACAATTCCAACAGGTTAATATGTTGCTGAAGATAACGGGATGCCTCGTGAGGGTTTTCATGCATACTAAGGCAGGCTGTATCATCGGCAAATGTAGAGGTGAGGATATTACTGCTTAAAGGCATATCACAGGTATAGATCAAATACAAAACTGGACCCAGTATACTCCCCTGTGGCACACCGGATGAGATAGTTTCGGGCTCACTCATGAAGTCTCCTTCCACAACAGTGAATTTCCGGGCAAGAATATAACTTTCCAATAGATTTACAATGTTTATTGGCAGATATGTCTTCAATTTTACAATTAGGCCTTCATGCCACACTTTATCAAATGCCTGAGAGACATCAATAAAGAGGGAAGAACAATACTTTTTTTCTTCAAATGCTCTTCTTATGAAATGGACCAATCTATGAGTTTGTTCAATGGTGCTATGCTGACTTCTAAAACCAAATTGATGGTCCGGTATGCACCCATTATCAGTTAGAATTGGGGACAATTTTGTCATGAGCAGCTTTTCGAAGAGCTTTGAAATTGTTGACAGTAAACTTATTGGCCTATAAGACTCAGCCTTGGTAAGATCTTTGCCCGCCTTTGGAATCATTTTGACCATGGCAAGTTTCCAGTTGTGTGGATAATACTCCAGTCGTAAAATGCCATTAAAAATAAATAACAGGATTCTAATAGCAATACGAGGCAAATTCATCAGCATCTTGTTACTAATTCCATCAATACCCGGGGCTTTTTCGGATTGGTTTCAGCAATTAGTTTTTGTACATCAAGCATCTTAAACTTTATGGGTCGAGGGGGTAGAGCAACTACGCTCGGCATATCAACAGCACCAGTACATGTGTTTGGGGTAAATACGTTTTTTAAATGACCAGCTAATATGTTACCTTTTTCAGTATTAGTTCTTCCCCAACCTCCGGTAGAAGTGCGCAGGGGTGGTTTAGACTCAGCGGGTGTTTTAAGTTTTTTAGCAGCGCGCCACAAGGAGTAATTAGATGCTGCTGTGACATCGAGACCTTCCAGATAGTTCTTAAGAGAAGCAGATTTTTCAGATGCAAGCAACTCTTGGAGTCGTTTAGTGCATTCTCTAAGTCTGATTTTATGTTGGGGCGATCTGTGCTGTTGCCATTCCCTTCTAGCTCTTCTTTTTTCACATACGAGACGTTCAATATCCGCAGAATAAATTCTATTAAACCCAGTCTGCGGATGGGAGGTAGTGGCATGTTTAGCAGCCTGTTTAATATTCTCGGTAACATTGGCAATGTTAAGTTCAATATCATCGGGAGTTCTAAGCCTGATGTTTTCCGTACAATGACTACTGAGATATTTTTTGAACCCCAGCCAGTTAACACGATGTATCATCTTCACATATGGGTCAGGTAAGTCACTTCTTAGTGGGCTACAAATTGTAACGATCGTGGGAGAGTGATCGGAGGAGAGATCATGTGAAGCTTCAACATGAATTAAATCCCTAGGGATATTTTTCATGACCCCAAAATCTATAACATCCGGAATTTTTTGTATGTCAGTAGGCCAGTAAGTGGGCTCCCCACTAGAAATGACATCCAAATCCATTTTTGAAATTGTGTTGAACAATGCTCGACCTCTAGGAGTAATAAGACGCGACCCCCAGAACGTATGCTTTGCATTGTAGTCTCCAGCTGCTACGAAACAAGGGCCAAGAGTTTTGTAAAAATCCTCGTATTGATCTTCACTGATTGAAAATCTGGGAGGGGAGTAAACTGATGAAAGCACAAGATTTGAACAAAAATTTTCAATGCAAATATTTGTTGCTTGTAGATGGTCTTCACAAGTGTTCTCAAGAATATAGTGCTTGAGTCTTGACTTTATTAGAATTGCTGATCCTCCACATGCTCTTCCTCTCGGGTCCTTTGTATCATATAAGGTGTAGCCACTCATTTTAAAAAGGCTTCTCGAAGTCAAATGAGTCTCAGATACCAACATTACATCAATATTCTTCACCGTGAGGAAGTGCTCTAGTTCGTTTCTATGTTGGCGAATGCCGTTAGCGTTCCAGAAACATAACTTTAACGTGTTCATGGCTTGTTAACTAATGCTAGAAGCAGAGTGTTCTGCATTCGCAGCATTTCTTGCATCATGCTAGTCATATTTGTCGTAAAGTTGCTTATAGTTTGCACCAGATTATCAATAGTAGCTTCAAGGCGATTGAAATTAAAGCTTGCATTTGCGTTTGTTGTATTGTTTGGTGGTGACACTTTTTGAACGGGAATAGAGTTGATCTTCACAGCGTCAGCATACGATACATGTGAAGTGATTGGTTGGGCCATTAGGGGATGAGTAGCGGAGTACGTATTTCCTGCTTGAGCTGGAGTTACTTTAGGCTTTTGGGTCATAGCTTGTTTCACAAAAGAGAATACAGGACATCCTCTGTAGTTAGCAGTGTGATTACCTCCACAATTACTGCACTTTTTTTCCTTCTGGTCCTTCGACTTATTGCAAATAGCAGTGTTGTGTAATTCACCGCACACAACACAAACAGACGGTAATTTGCAATAAGTTTTCGTATGGCCATATTCTTGACAATTATGGCACTGTACGGGTCCTGAGCGCTTGTGTGGTTCTTCGACTGTAACTTTCCGGTATAACAGATATTTTAAATTATAAATTGGATGGGTCTCATTTTTCTTCAATTTTATATCATTTGGCTCCAATTCAACGCGAAATAAGGGTTGGGGGATCTTCTCCCTGTTTATTATGTTAGAGACATTCTTTACCTTAAATCCCTGGAGGGTGAGAGCATCTTTAATTTCCTCAGGAACTACATAAGAATCTATGCCTTTCAATACGATCTGTAGGCCTTTAGCACTCTTAAGCTGGAATGTGTAGAAACTTGTTTTATTTTTTTCGAATTCGTTAACCATTTTGCGGAAGTCTTTTTCATCATATATTTGAACTTTTGTTTCATCAATGTTACCACGTTTTATTGGAACAATGTGAAATGACTTTTCACCAATGGCCGAGATTAGTTTTTTAATAAGTGTGTTCGAGTTTTTTTGTCTCAGATAGATTGGTGGTGGTTTTGAAGTTTTTTTCGAAGATTCTTCGGGTTTGTCGCTGTCGTCTTGCAATATTTTAAACCGGTTTTGACGATTAGCTGAGGCGGCGTCGTTGTCTCTGGATATTTTCGGAACAGATGAGATTTTGGATGAATTTGGGCTTCGCCCGCGCTTTACTACCGTTACATATCTGTCCATTCCGACAGGCACTTTAGGTTTTTGAATATTATCGTCCATTGTGATAACTGGGTTAAGTGATGAACACGAGCCCAGAGCGGATAATGGCATCGGAGTAAGCGAATTTGATCGCTCACGTAAAATTGGCTTTGCCGTTAGAAAAAGACTGTCATCCAATTTTTTCTTTTTATTGTTTGCATTAAGAGCTTCAGAACTCACAGTAAAATAGGCATTTCTGCCGTTAGAACTCACTTCACAATTTTTTGTTTTTGAGGTACTCATGCAGAGTATTCCTCAGTCACTTTGTTTGTGTTTTTTGTTTTTTTGTTGTTTCAGTTTATACGAAAAATATTATTAATGCGAATAAAGCAAATTTAACAAAAACTGTACTTATTACGAATCAGTACTTATTACGAATATTTTTTTTTTTTTGTTTGTATTTTTGTTTGCTTAGTATGTGAAAAAAAACTCCGCTAACACGTCTGTTCACTACGAAGGTTCAACAAGACTGTGATATCAATTATTTAGAAAATATTTTCTACTGGAAGGATTTTAATTTATTATTGAAATAAATTGATGATATTATTCGACCTTTTTTTATTTTAAATTAATTGAATTATTAATATATATTTTAAATTAATTGAATTATCAATATTTTTTTCTTGAAGAAGACACCCACAGGGTGTTGAAATATTGAAAAATCAAAACAAATAAATATATTGTTAAAAAAAGAAGACCTCAAACTCAATAAAATAACTCAATTAATTTATTATTGAAATTTTATATAAATCAATTCAATTAATAGTACTGAACAGGGGCAACAAGTATAAATTTAAAAAAAAAGAACTTGCGGTTGAAGTTTTTTTGAATTTGCCATAACTTCAGATAAGATTCTGGTTTTATTTTTCTACATATAAAGAGAATATTGAGAAATAATTTTTTCCCAGCAACAATATTTTGTTGTTGCATAGAGCCGCCACAAAATTATTCCGGTAAGTTCGATCTGATGCAAGATGTTTTATTTCATTCCAACGCAGTTGCATATGGGATATCTCCAGTCTTCCAATACATCGGCTGCCCTACGGGTTCCAATCTATGGCTTGTTGAACAATATCGTTGGACTATTTACGCAGTGTATGTCCAATTCAATTCCATTTGCATTTACGGATTTCAATTTGAATAGGTTTTTGACCAGTTTCTGACCAGAGGCAATAACTTGAGATTGTTCTAGGCCACGTATTTCTTAACAAAAAAGTGCTGCACTCCACGTCTCGCATCCATACAACAGTTTACACTTTACACTCGAATTCATGCTTGAGGGACTTTGTTAATGCGGCTGGACATGTCAGCTGTGGAACCTCCACTTTTGTCCAATATTTCTTCCAGGTAACAGAATGATTCTACTATGACAAGGGATTGATTCTGAATGGTTAATGTTATTTTTGTTTTGCTGATATTTATTTTCAAACAAACGTGTAATGCATATTCCTGGACTAGTGATGACTTAAATTGCATGTCTGAAAAGGACAAATGTCATCAGCGTAGTCAAGGTCCTCTAGTTTGTCATAGGGACCCCAAGTGATTTGTCTTCTATGAGATGTTGCCTTATCCACTACTACGTGAACAACGCAGTTAACAAGCATGGGAAATAATAATCCTTTCCGTACACCTGATATAATGTTTATTTTCTTGCTCAGTTGTCTTTCGTGAACAATACGACAGGAAGCGTATTCATATAGACCTTTAAGCCTTTAAAAATTTCCTTAAAAATTTCCCTAAAACTAGTAAAACTGTATTTGAGACCAATGAAAGTTGGATTTTAGAACAGTTCATAAATACCCGATTACCAGTGCACAAGAAATATGTGGATATTATACCTTCGCAAAAACGGCATTAACAATTTATTTTATTAAATTAGACCATCAAAATATATACCAGAGAATAATTATAAAGGATTTTTTATATTGGAATGATCAAAAGTCGAATGTTGCAAAAATTTTCATAAATATTTTGTATTTTTTTCACTATTTAAATTGCGAAATAAAACAGCTCATATAAAGAAAACAAAAATATTTTATGAATCATAGACATGACAATTTCAATAAGAAAAAAATAGCAAATATAAATAGTACTATTTTTTTTAATGAAAAAAAATTGACCAACTCAATTTCTTAAGAATTCGAAAAAATTCTATACAAATCTGCCATTTTTTCCGTAGTTCTCATATGTCTTTCCACTTTTTTTTTAAATCGTCTTTTTAATTCAATGCCATTTTCCAACTTCAAGATGATGAGTAAATAGAACCAAAATTTACTTTATTTATTATTTTGTTGAAAAAATAAATGCTCTTAGTCCTTTTTTCAAGAGCTGATGAATTCTTAATTATTGACACAAGTGAAATGGCCAGTATTAAAAGTGAGCAACAACTTTAGTGCACAATGGTTCTTTGGTTGTGCGAATTAAGGACATGGTAACCAGCAACCATCTGCCGTCATGCAGGAAAACAGAAGTATTTCTCCATAACTGTCCTTTAGCCGAGTACAAGGATTGACTGCTCTGTGGTATATTTACCTAGTCTTCGCTTTATAAAGCAAAGCAGAAATTCTTCAGGAAGTGAAGCTGGTTTTTTCCAAAATACATACTCGTATGAGAAAGCTATTGCCCCCGGTCTGAAGGCCAGCAACAAAAAAAAGTACTTCAGAAAGCGAAACCAATTGCTTTCAACTGTAGAGGAGAAATGTAAATGATGGGCAATACAGACACGCTTCAATAAGTGAAGCCGGGTTGGGAGATAATTTTCCTCTATCAGAAATTATTAAATTAAAAAATTTAAAGAAGTGCTAAAGAAATTTTCTGTTGAAAAAATCCATAAACAATTTTAATTGTTGGTTTTTATTTGAAGTATTTTTTTTATAAAATTAAATTATACCAAAAAGTATATGAAATTATTCATAAAAATAAGTGAAACAAAATTGAAAAATTTTTATAATACAAGAACTCCCACGTTTGGGGAATTTTTTAATTTTTATACTTCGGTAAAATTTTTTTAGGGATTATTTCCTACAATCAAAATTTACGTACATGATCATGTTTTCCCCAAATGATCAATGTAGAACAACATATTACACATATTTCCAGTGACAATAGTGATTAAAACTTTTGTTATTGAAGAATACCATCAGAATCGTGACGAAAAGGTAAATATGCCTTAAAAAGTTCAACAGGACTTTTGCATGCCTCATCGTTAAAGATCCTTTCCGAAGGTCAGTAATGCAGAAATTCTTATTTCACTTTCTTTACTTTAATAATTTCTCATAGAGAAAAAATATGTCCAAGACCGGCTTGGCTTTATAAAGCATTTCTGATTTACCTACTCTTGGACAGGCGCAGGAACTTACTGCTCTGTGATATTTTCAAACTAGGCATCTCTCATCTCTTTTCTGAGCGAGAGAAAGCATCTTTCTCTCTATGGTATTTTCACAATCTGAAGTTTTTTTTTTATTGGTGGCCTGGGCCGCCTTTTTTCTCAATTGTAAATTAATTTGACAGTCATATTCATTGAAATCATTATTGGTTACATGAAACAACAACAATTATCAAATAAAAATTACCAAAATCGGACGATCTTTTTCTTACTCATTTATCCCATAGTGAATCATTTTATATGCCAGAAGTGTTACGTGTATTAAGTTTGTTTTCTTGGAAAATACTATTTTAAATTTACACTTGTCCTTATGAATTTTAGCGCAAGTAAGTGTGTGTTTTTTGAGAAAAAAGAAAAAAGGAAGTGGAGAAGTACAATGTGGCATAAACATTTATTTAAAAAACTATGACGGATGTTGAAGCTAAAAACATTAAAAGAAATGTGAAAACAAAAAGTTTTTCATAGTTCCGCAAAAAAAAGTCAAGGACATTTTGAAGTGAGCGCCTGAAACTATTACAAAAAGAAACAAAACTTTTTTTTAGTTTTAATGAACTTTATGTGTAAAAAGTTATACTTTTCACAAGCAATTGAACATTGTTAGGTTGCTGATGCAGATTGAAATTTTATTAAAATAGTTTTGTGAAATTTTGAAGAATAATTTTCTTAAAAACTCAGCAAGCCTAAAAAAATCCTAAGGAATTGTGTTTTCTCGATAAAACTCACCAATCGAAATATTCATTATTGACTCCAATCATTAGTCTACGTTCATATGCATTGTGTCTTATTGACATGATTCTTACTTTTTCTTTATTGAACTTTCTTTGGCGTTCACACAAGTCATGTCTTGTTGACGAGTTTTTTTTATGTATGTGTACATAAAAAACGTTGTTTGAGTACGAATGAGACAGCAAAACGTATTGACAAAGTACATAAACTTGCGTACTCGTTTCTTTTCCCCTCGTCGATCTCGCCTATAAAATAGCAATCATGTCAATAAGACATGATGCGTCTGAACGTAGACTTAAAATCTTAGCAAACTTCTAGATGTTTCTGCAGACGAGCCAAGTAGCAGTTTGTGTTTGTTAACCTTGTTAAAAATAATAATAATAATAATAATAATAATAATAATAATAATAATAATAATAATAATAACAATAAAAGATTTGATTTTAGAAATACATGATATTGAGAGACTGAAATCATTTGCCAAGCAGTTGGAAAATATATTTTTTTCTCCATTACCCCTCTTGGGAGCATATGGCTTCCACAAATTATCTATCCAATCTCTCGATATTTTGCCTTGTATCAGTTTCGTTAATCGGTTTTTGTTCCACCTAAATAGATGATTGGTCTGCTGCAGCAGGTCCTAGGATAATGGTCGGTCGTTGCTTAGAAATAACGCCCTCTCAGTATTTCGTGTAGAGGTGAGGAATCTTGCTAATCTTTGATTCCTACTTTTTTTCCCCAGGCGGTGGTGGCTACCTGACCTTCGTCATGATGTTATTCTCTTTTCCAGGGGAGGGGTGGTCAGGGGCTTCTTGGATGGATTTTTTGGAGGCAGGTTGAAGCCACTTAATTTTAAAACTCGAAAAACCATTGTATTTGATTTTTTAGGCAAGCACTTTAACAACACATAACGCCAACTCCAGAAAAAAATATTTACTCGTAGCATATTTTCTAGTGTAATGAAACAGTTGCGTTTTTAAGACCTTGAACTGGGAAAGCTTAAAGATCCATTTTACTGTAATGGCCATGAAGCACAGCATGTCATAAGAGGCCTTCGATATTTTTAGGAGATTTTTAGTTGTAGACTTAAACCAAACATGCTGATCAAATCTGTTAGTTTTGGAGCAAATTGATATTGTTAGAAAAGACTTTGGAGAAAAGAATATGCTCTTTGTTCTTATATCACCCATATCAGATTTACCGTGTTATAAAAAGCTTCGCAGTATTGGCTTTTAAGAATAATTTAATGCCTCCACGCTTAATTATTTTTACTATTTTTTCTCTTTTCAATATTTATCATCTCAATTAAAAGGCAATCACAGCCGCTCACATGCATAACGTCATGCCAACATTCATGTTTATTTCGAAAAAAAAAAAAAATAAATAACAACTAACAACTTAATTTGATTTTCATTGTCGTTCTCTTTTGCACTACAAACCATTGATAATGAATGGGTCATTCTCTATATACCACCATCTTCATTTGTTTTCCAAATTTCCTTTTTTTGTTCCCATTTTTTTAAAATACATGCATTTGTATACTTTATTTGTTTTACTTGTATAATTTTTTTCATGTCAACGAAATTGGCGTACCATAAATAACAAGCTCAGCAACGGAAGAAAGAAACAAGGACAGTTGCTTTAAGCCAATAACGACAACCAACATGCAAGACTAATTTGCTTTAATGGATCCCAAATTATACAAATACATTTTACAACTTAAATTTAGGCAAGAGGAATAAATACATATTAATTATAAAAAGTAAATGAACCAACACATGAAGGCATACACTGATTTTTGTTGTTGTTGCTGCTGTTATTGTTGTTTGCATGACAGTTCAGTGTTGTTTATTTGTTTGCCCAATTTCTTATTGTAGTTTTCTCTGAGTGAAAGTGCGGACTCGTGTGCGTATGAGTGTTATTTGTATGCAAAGAAAATTTAATCAAATATTACTCATACGCAGCGGTGTTTTTTTTACGAAATATTTAATTACAGTTGAACTTTTATAATTTATGGAGAATTCAATTCATGGAATTGCTTCAAAAATGTTGCAAATAGGAAAAAAAAATAAAACGCTTCTCATTACCATTTATTCATATTACATTTTCAGCTTTTTCAGCGAAAATGGAAAATTGCATTCTCAACCAAAAGCGGTGTCAGCAAAGATACAACCCATGCATAATTTTTTATATTCTCATTCATTGCCCTCCCGTAAAAAGTATAGAGCTTCAAAAAAAATTTTGCGAATTGAAAATTATGAGAATCCTTATGAGAAGCCTGAATTAAACGACTTTAATTAATTCTCCATGGGTTTTTTATAATTAATTTATTATAAATTATTAATTAATAAAAATAACAATACAAAATTTACTAAGTTTTCTTTTCGCTCAATCCATGTTCAGTCTCGGAAGCAAAAACGTAATTATTTCTCTATTTTAAAGAAGTATGATAAGTGATTATATAGAACTCTTTTCTATAAAAATGGTATTGCCTAGTCTTTATTTTGATTAAAATATTACTTTCTAGTCCTAAGGCCCATTTAAAGTTCCCGATTGTTAAAGGTAACTTTAAAATAACATTTAACAATATTTGCTTATTACAGTTATTATTATTACCTTTGAAATGAAATTTATTTGTCTTAAATTGTGGCAATAAATTTATGTACCTTTGGTTTATGTATTAAATATTTCTAGTACTTTTGGTTTATGGTTTTGTTAAAAATGTAAAAAAAGTTTCATTGAAAATTCTTTGATGTCGAACACGGCAGTTTCAACTGCCTTTAACTTATCGCTCACTTTTGGTTTAAAGTAAATTTGTAATTATAAAAAACTGTTTCTTAACCTCAAGTTATATTAATCCTCTTTTTCTATTGTTCTTATAATCGGTTTAGATTTATTCAAAGCTCAATAAAATTAATCTTAAGCTTCCTTTCTTTTCCTTTTTATTGAAATATTTACATTTTCTCTTATTACAATATTTACTAAATTTTTATTTTTTTTTCTTTCTTTACAGGTTCGTTGACAACCGTATTATACTTTATAAAAACTTATACAATAAATAGTTTTTCCATAATGTAGTCTTCCAAATATCTATTAAAGAAACAACAAATAGAATGCCCGCATATATTAGCTACAACAACATAACACTTATACATACATAGTTATAGAACATACACGTACAAAGACATGTACACAATGTATGTTTGTAAGATTACAACATGTAAATATTATAGATTTAAACATATGCACATATATAAATATAAATACCTACCCACATATACAATATATTTTTCATGAACATAAATTTACTTGCAACACTTTCCTGCTACAAATAAACATTTCAATGAAATCAGCTCAAAGCTTACACGTTATTGATACATGCAACTCATATTTACACCTTTTTTGATTGTCAATTCAGTGAAAAAAAAAAAACAAATAAATAAATTTACATTTTGTGCCTTAAATATGTATGAATGTTTGATAAATATTTGCAATCTATAAATAAAACAGTGTTTTAAAATTAATGCAACATATGTTATGGCGAAGGCTTGCTTACATTCAAACATAATAAATTAATAAATTAAAGCTTGGGTTATAATAGATTCAAAATTTAAATAATATATATTTTAGTCTCAAAGCTTAATTAATTTTTTATGTATTCTTTTTAATATAAAAGCTTTTTAAAAACGCTTGGTATATCAGAGCTTCGCATGTTTTTTAGTGTTCGCTTTTTTTTTTTTTTTGTTCATATAATGAATGTTTTTATAATAATTTAAAAATTCTCACTTACACAGGATTTTAAAAAAAGATTACTCAATAACATTTGACATATTTCCTAAAATTTTATTAACACATTTTGAAGGGCTTCTTACTCCAGAGATGGAAAAGGGAAGATTCGTCTAATAAAATGAGTTGCAAGTATTCAAAAAGTTTAAAAGTATTATTGGTATTTATATTTTATACTTAAATTATACAAAGCGAATACCTTAGAATTCAGAATTAATAAAAAAAAACTTCTTATAAATAATTGTGTTTCAGCTAAAAAATTAAACCCCCACCTTGAATGAACTTCGTACATTTACGAAATTTTTATCCAAATTTTTGCTTTAAGCCTCTTAATGTTTAATTTTTTACGATTTTATATGTGCACTATGAAACAATAATTTTTTTGGTCGAGGCCAAAATATTTCATTAAAAAAATCTGCTGTTTTACCTATATAGCACAGTGGGACTCTATTTTTAAGATAACTTTTTGAAGAAGTTTTTCCTTCTTTAAAGCACTTTTCTCTAGTAGAGCAATTTTCAAAAATTCAAACGAATTTTCTTTTTATAAATATAGGGAAATTTCAAATAATTGAAATTAAATTCTTATCGACTAAATTGGGTTTCTGTTTAAAAAGATTGAATAGAATTTTATAGTCCACAATTATATATATTTATATAAAATATTGAAATACACATCTATTAAATCAATTCATATTAAAACAAATTACATTCCAAACACTCTCGAACTTGCAACTAACACACAGTCTCTCTCTGTCTCTATAACAAGAAACTACACTTTACAACTTGTCTACACTAAATAAAACAGCTTGAGTGGCAAAGCTTGTATTCCTTTTTCTTAATATTTTCTATTATTCTCAACTTGAAATTATTTTTCAGTGAATTGAAATTTTTATATGAATAAAAAAAATTTTAACTGCTACACTTTAACTTTTTGAATGCTAAATTGGGACTGAAATCTATTACCAAAAATTATTTCAATAAAAAAAAACACTTGAAACTTAAAAGCACCGAATCTGGTTAATTATCTTTGTCAATTTTAAATAAATCTTTAAAAAACTATACAACAACTTCAATTAAAACTCACCGCATTTTGTTGTATTTAGCTGCTCATATCTACAAATCGTCACCTCTAAACTAAACGTTTTTCAAATACATAATTTTCGTTTGTTTTTTTTTGTGTGTATTGAAAATAAAATTAAAATTTTTTGATATTTTTTTTTTCTAAATCAAAACTTTTAAAAACTACAAACAAAACAAACAAAATTTTAATACCCAAAATTTCCATAACAAATTTTTAATAAAAATGTCACGCGAAAACTCACCACGTCATAGTTCTAGACATTTGCCAAGAGACCAACAACAACAGCAGCAGCAGCAAAAAACGAATCAAAAATTATTATCATCCCAGCAATTGAAACAGCAACAACAGTCCTCGATTATGGAACACGGCAATATAACGGCGGCCTCCGTTGGCGGCTCAGCATCCATCTCAACATCGGCTTCAAATATTACCACCGTTTTTGAAGATGGCAACGATGAGAACGCTGCCATGTTGCCACCTTTGAGCGGTTCGGGACCAAGTAGGCAACGCTCTTTACGAGATCGTCTTAAAGATGGCATTACCGGCAGCTTTTCATGGCAGTAAGTCAATTAGATTTTTAATACTTTTGTAGTGATTTCAAATTTTTTAAATACTTTAATTTGGGTTTAGCTGTAGTTTAATGTACATATATTTTTTTATTGAAGCCAGTTTACTCGATATCAAAAGAATGGCTTCATTATTGATTTATCATTTATTTGTTATCACTTATATTAATGATAAGGCGCTAAGTCATTAAAAAAATTATTACCGTTTTAGTAACAACTATGGTATACTAGGATAAATTATTTCCTTTGAAGCCTTTGTCTTTCCTCTTTCCCAGAAATGGCTAAATTACTCTCTGAGTTTGTATTTCACAAGTTTAGTTCAGTGTGTATCGTAAACTTTAAGGACATGAATACTCTAAAGATAAGATTTTATAAAAAGAGTTTTTTTTTACTTCAAAAGTCAAGTTGATGCAAATGCATTTAAATATTAAACACATTTCAATTTCCAAATTAGAGTTTCCCACCTTCCTTTCTTTGGAGTTTCTTTCGATATCGAGTAAAGGTTTCTAATCTATATTTTCGTTCATTGATTGTTAGATTTTTTATTTTATCTTTTTCCAATTTACTGACGTTTCTCACAACAAATAGTTAAGGAATTTCTTTCTTTAATGAGTAGATTTTCTATTAATAAAACTTCATTTTGTAGTTGTAACACTGAATCGTTTGGCACCTTATTTTAAGCACTTTTATTAAAAATCGAAAAATTCTTGGCACTGAACACATTTCCTGTTTTTGAATTTTGTAAATATTTTTTCTAAAATAATTCAGTGAATTTGTTCTCAAAACTAGTTTAACATATGAAAGACTTTTTCTTGAAAATTTTTTAATAAAAATAGTTTACACATGATTACATGTATATGTATGTATATAAGTATTATATGTATGTACATTTTAAAATAAAAAAATTAATGCTTCAGGACATCGTCTTGCTCATACAAGTGTAATAGTTTTAGCAAACAAATTTCGTTATTTCGCAAAAAAAAAAATATATTAAAAGCTAATACTACTTCTTGAGACGATTCAGCTGTTCAGATTGAATACAGTTGGCTTTTAGTACAATAAATAAAAAAATTGATTTATTTACTAAATTCATTATTCGACATATTCTCAAAGTAATTGTTTATAAAATTAATTTTTTGTTGTTGGCTTAGCTAAACATATTCTACAGAATTATCAAATATTATTTGTTGATTTCTATATAATTTGAAATTGACGATTTGTTAGGCATATACTCAGCCAAGCCAATAATAAATAATAATTATTTCAGAAAAATTAATCTATTATTTCATGGAAGAAATAAGTTATTTGGTTTTTGTTATCATTATCTTAATTATGTTGAATTCAATACCATATTGCGCCTCCACAAAGCTAGTGATGCACAGATATGTATACAAGGATGACGCAAAAGTAATGTCCTAATTTGAATTGGCGGCCATTTCTGCAGATGGCGCCAAATGTCATTGTGCTTTGACATTTTAAGCCATGGTGCTCTTATAACCGTAGTCAAGAAACCGATTTCCTTACGCCAACTTGTGGCAGAATGAATGGAATAAAAGACATAATACAGTTTCCTAGTACCCACTGTTTTGCGATTAGTTCTTAAATTTGGGTATCCCGCCTTTGAATCTTAATACCGATTTGTAAAAAATTACATACTATGGTTTTCTTGTTACCCAGTAGAAGTCTACTAGTCATGTTCGAAACCCTTCTAATCTTAAAGTCTAAAACAGGTTTGATGAATTATTGAACGGCATGCAAGATATCGATAAGGCGTAAGAACCCAGAGAATTCTGCGATATTTATCCTCTACTTATGGATGTGTAGGCCTTAATGGCATTTTTGGAAATATTTTTAATTATCATGTAGTGAAAAGAAGGTGGATATTGCTACTGCCCCGAAAGGCGGATAAAGGCTCACTTCATTCTCCTAAGAATTTTTTCCATTTACATTTTAGAATGTTTTTTAATGTATAAGCATTTTAAAAATACATTCTATATTTATTTAAAATTACAATAAAATGTGTTGAAACCCTGTTCCATATGCAACAAAATAATTTGCTCTCTTAAACTGCCAATACACTTAAGATTTGTGCGTGTGATTTGTTCGTGGTCGACGTCAGACTACAAATTATTGGGTCTGAGCACTAACAAATCACAAGGAATTGAAAATTGAAAGTATACAATTGCTGTGTGCACTATCTCTAGTAAAAGTTCTTAAAATTTTGAAAGGACAAACTTTTATTTGGCAAAAGAAATTGAAAAACAAAAATACCTTAACAAATTTTCGCATCCCTTATTACGTTAAATCTAAGGATGAGTTGCATTATCCGCTTCATATTTACCTGCTGACGTTTAAATTTAATGTTCGACGTGTGTGAAGAAATTGTTCGCGCAGAAGTCACAAAGCTTTAGGCTTGCTTTATAGAATTTTTACATCAATATTTAAATTAAAATTTAGCTGAAAAAATTTGAAGATTAATTTGAAAAATATTGGTGAGTTACGGTAAAAAAAATGGAAAAAAAATGGGAAATTAGAAAATATAAGAAAATATTTATATAAAAACAATCACACAGTTTAAAAACCAACTTGTGTAACAAAATCTTTCATTTATTTCTCTTTCTCGGGTTATACACGGTGGGGGTGATAATTGTGCGGCAGAGCGCAACTCATGCCAATCACGTGAGCGGTGTTTCTCATCCCGTATATAAAATTTTGTTAACAACTTTTCAAAAATAATAAATAAAAATTACAAATTAATTTTAATGAAAAATAAAATTAATTCTGTATATTTGTATTATTTTATGTTTTTATATTCAACGGCCTTTTTCATGTTTGTTGGTTGCATCATGTTTTTATAAACATATATTTTTTAAATTGACAAATTGATTGACATATGAATGTTAAATGTTGTTATGTCAACGCTATTTTGTGTGAAATGACAAGATCAGTATTTTTAATTTTATTGATTTTCTTCTTTTTTTTTCGAAAACTAGCAACGTACATATATAAATATTTTTTACAAAAAAGTAAAAGCCGTTTTACATTTTCACTTTCTACCTGAGTATATGAATAATTATTGAACACACTATTTCGCAAAGACAGGGTGGGAGGAAAATTATTAACATCTTTCAGTTCTATATGAACTTCCAGTATGTACATGGGCAAGGTCATCGCCGATCTACAACAGAAACATTAATACAAACATTAAAGTCATTTTGTCCGACCTTCAAGCCCATCTGACTACAACGTAGGCCATCAGGGATGGCAATATTGCTACATAATAAATGAAATGATACTGCGGAGTACGGAGCTACAGATACTTGAATAATAGGAAGTAGATTAAATGAAGAAATGCTTGTTTTATTTTAAATCGAAATATTGAAATCTTATAGTAATTAAAGTATTTGCGAATTTTAGACAAAACTCTGGTGAAAATAATGAGCCAAATGGATGCCGTCAGGATATTGAAGATTATAAGCGGAATTAAGTTGGCACTACGAGTTCCATCCCTGACATATACTTTGCTTTGTTTGTCTAAAAAATACAAAACACAGTGCTTAGACATTGATTAAAACTGTTTAAGAGGTTGAAAAATAAATAAAATTATATGGTAGAATTAAATTATGAAAAATATTGAGCTTTAGAATAAGTCCGCGCAAGAAAGTCAGTATACGGGTGGTCCCAAAATAAAAAAAATTAGAAAAATTTTTCTTTATTTTTCAAAATAATGTCCTTTTAGGTCGATACACTTTTTCCAGCAATATTCAATAGCTTGGACACCCTGTTTTTAGTAAGATCCGTCTAGCTCCTTAAAAGGGCCATCAACGGCAGACTTCAACTCTTCAATGTTGGCAAATCTTTTACCACCCTGCCATCTTTTCAAGCCTAGAAATAGAAAATAAAACAAAGGAGCTTAATCTAGCGAAAAAGATGCCTGATAAATCAATTCAAACTTTCAATTCATTTACTTTGTCCATCGCAATAGTGAATGTGTGAACGAATGGTGCAATACTTTCTTTTTCGCCAAATACAGGCTTTTTTCTCGTAATTACATCACTCAAATGCTGCAATAAGTAAGCATAATGATCGCTGTTGATTGCTTTTCCTTTTTAAAGATAATCAATGACAATTATCGTACGTGCATTCCAAAATAAAAAACAGATGCCATGACCTTGCCGCAAGATGGAAATATCTTCATCACAATTCCCGTATTCCAGTCCACTTCTTTCACTGTTACTTTGTCTACGATGTGAAGTAGTGCTCCTATGTCTCATCTATGGTTAGAAATTGATGCAAAAACTCGGCTTTACTGCTGTGAAACATCACCAATTACTGTCTATTGAAACACCATCACAACACTGTGTTTGTTCTAGTGTGAGCAAACGTGGCACGCATCTTCCGCGCAGCTTAGAAAGCAAATCTTCAAATTTTCGGCCAATTTTCAGCTAGACGATCATCCGGTAACAATATGTAGCTTTTCGTAGCCGTTTCTGATGTGAAAACTTCGATTGGCCGTCAACTACGATGTTCATCTTTGCAGCTCGAGGAAAATACTCAGAGGACACACATTTCACATATACAGTAATACATATTTAAAATTTTTATTTCCTGCTAACTATATTAGCGAAAGTGTTCGGAATTCGTTTAAGTTACTCTAAAGCCAAAAACAAAATTAATTTTTAATCAATTTCATCTGAGCCAAAAGCCATATTCTTTTTAAATGAAAATTAAACAAATAATAAAGAAAAATTAATTTAGCACTTTAGCGACCTCTTGTGACGAAACAATGAGTTTCTTTTAGAAATGGCCAATAGTTTTTTGTTAGATATTTAACAACAAATATAATACAATTTTTTCTATACATCTAATGCAGGATATCTTTTATGAATTTTTGTCTATGGACCAAAGCACTGTGCACGTAAAATATAAACAAAAACTATCATCTGATCACTTGCGATGACCTGTGTAAATAAACCTTGCATCCATATGAGTATCTGTAATAAATATTGCAAGTGTGAATTCTTGTCTCATCCATCATTTCAGTCTGACATTTTAATTTGGCTGTCAACTGAGAGTTAAAAAAGCCTTAAATTATAAAATGATCTCTTACGTGTAGTTTAATAACTAAATGACGTTACAGTGAAAGCTCTACTTAAGCACGGCGCTCCCATAAGCATTGGTTTTTCCTGGGCGGGTAAATTTTCTAGACCCTTGTGTCATTAAAATGAAAATCAAGGAAGTTGGAATAATGACTAATTGCGGCTACGATGTGTTGAACAGTTAGTGTGACTAAAAATTTATTTTTCCCCGCAATGCAACATCTGTTTCCCAACCTGTAGATTGGAGTATTATTTTTATTAACTTCAGAACACGCTACGAACAAAATTTACAAAATCTATTCTCGAATATTGACGAAAGCAATTCTGCCCAAAAATTAATTTATAATATTGTTAATGTCTTTCACTCCAAATATTTAATGAAATAGTCGTGAAATAGTGTGGCAGGGATGTCTGAAATAATCTAGGAAGCTTAATAAATGGGATTTGGAAAAAAAATATATTTTTTTTTTAATTTCTGGGGAAGATTAGTGGTCATATTGGAAAAATGGAGAGGTGTTGGTACTACGCACTATATAGAAATGGTGGTCCAGGCTGTTAACTGCGAAATTGTCATTACTAAAAAATGTGGTTTTTGTCTGTACTAGTTAATTTAAATTTATTTAATTTAAATTTATCTTCACACACATAAAACAGGCAAGTCACCACAATAAAATATTGACTTATAAAGAAATTTAGGATAGATTGAAGAGGCAGCAACCGCTCTCAGGTCTGTAGTTTGGTCACCTTGTGTTGTTTCTAGAGATATGAAAATGCAGAAGAAAAGGAAAAGAGAGGGAAGGACTCAGGGATATTAGAAAATAAGAATATTTCTAATAGAAAAATGGAGAAAATATAGCAGTATTGAAAGTTCAATTTGGGAGTATTCACTACTCCTGATAAAGAACTTAAGCCCATACATATCATTGCCAAACCGGTCAAATTGGCATACAGTTGAAAAAAAATACACATCACTTGTACATCTTTAGCGAAGACCAGAAGCACAGGTCTTTAGAGGTCATGTGATGTGATTGCCGTAATTGGCGAATTTGTAATATTCGATAAGATAATCGACTATGTCCTTCCATACTCCCTTCTGGAAGCGTAGTAAATTTCTGTTGGGAATTACATCCATTCTGGGGTATAATGCCGTAAAATTGCTGCAAGTGGGCTCATTTAGTCAGTTGATTTTGGAAAATTTTGCTGACTTTCTCTCCACCATGTAACATATAAAAAAGTTTTTAAACAAGTTGAAACATGAAAAACTAAATTTTTTTTTAAAGAAGCTGCAATGATTATAAAATATTTAAAAAGTTACTTTTAACTGTTCGTGATTTTTTTTACACTTTGTAAATAAAAGAAAACATTTTCATAAATAATAATTTTTCCCGCAGTATTATTGATAACGAGCATGTTCATCTAATGGTCACAAACATCGCCCAATAACTGTCGGCCTATGGGAGCTTTCACTGTATTAAAAAAACAAATTTAATTAAATGCATATATATTATTTTATATTATTATAGTGATGCAGCTGTAATTTATTAGGCAATTTAACGAATCTTACAGTGGGCTTAAGGGAAACAAAAAACTTATTGATGATGCTTTGAAATTGTCGGCTCTTTTATCTTCAATTATTCATATTTGTTTTATTATTATTTGTTTAAATTAAAAATAAACATTATAAATTTTAAAATAAAATGTAAATATATGTGTACACACTCACACGTATATAAAATTTTCATTTCTTTCAATGTAATAGCGTCAGGGACGTCCATGGAATAGATGTGCATCGACATTTATATTCCAAAAAATTAGCAACACTTTTTATTATTATGAAGGCCTATTTCCAAATAATTGTTTTGATTTTGGTTCGTTTTCATGAGAGTAGAATAAAGTTGATCTATATGGGTTGACATGACCATACAACTCATCAGATGTGTTGTTCATGGAATCTGTACTGGTCCTATGATTGTAATAAGGTATCTTAAGACGTTATTTGCCCCGATACTTTGCAAAGATCGTCCAGTATAAAGATGCCTAGAAATCTTTGTCATTTTATCGCTAAGGCAGTAGATGCTTAGAGAAGATGAAAGATTATTTCTTTTCTTCGTATATCCTTGCAACTGCGGCAATAGGCATTAAAATGTATTCCTAACAACCAATGACCCGTTGATATTAACAGCTTACGAGTGCAGCTACGGTTTGCAATGTTCGGTTTATGTTGTAGGAGGGCCATTATCAGCATTTTGCAGGAAGTTGACACCACATTGTAAACGTTCAATGCAGATCCCCATCTCGCTAGCTAATCTGCCTGTTCATTGCCAAAGTAGTCTCTGCAAACAGGTGTCCAAACAAAGGTGGTGTCAAAGAGCTGATCTTGCTCATTTTTCGGTTGACAGTGTGCTGTTAGCCACTTAACAGTCATGGGTAATTTCAAGAAATGTGTATAATCTAGGAACTGGGACAGGAATCGTACAAGACAACACATGGAACAGGACGCAAAATAAAAGGACTTGCAAAAAACTTTCAAAACAATACAAAAAAGCAATTATAAAAATAGAAATTTTCCCGGAGAGATAATTGGTCTTTATAGAAAAATAGAGAACTATAGGTATATCCCACTATATAGAAATGGTGCTCCAAACGGTCCTCGGCTTGTCGTCTGCATAAACATCCAGAGCCTTCGGAACGAATTGAATCTGCAACTCTCGGGCTACTAGTCTAGTACATCCATAGACTAGTTCGTGAAAATTATCGTTGTATACATCTTCGATGTTCTATATTTTAAGACATGTAAATTTTTAAAGAAATTTGAACTAGTATTGCCATAGAAAGGCCATTCTGGACTTTCAATTCCCTCTGAAATATTCAAAACTTCCATTATTTGATTGTGTTCTCTATAATAGAAGCACAAACGAAAAATCTTGGCCCACATCCATTAAAATATTTTTGGCTCTGTCAGTGAATATGTGCATGAAAGTTTCCATTCTTTTGTTGTGTTTTTTCCCCTCTTATTATTCAGCTTTGAATTCGTCTCCCATAACAAAAAACATTAAATAAGATAAAGCAAAGTTTAAAAAAAAACTATTTTTTGAATACAAATATTTCTGAAACACATGTGACCACGATTATTGTAGATATTTTGAATACAAGAAATTATATCATTTGGACTGAAAATAAAGTATTTGTTGTTTTGTTTTTCTGGCTGGGGAGTCTGCCCTCGATCTGTGCTACATGAAAGGCAGCTCTAGGTTTGTATACCAATTCATATACACATTGGCTTTATCTGCATGAGATTTTATCAATTGAATACAGGATTCAATATAGAATTTGTGATGATTTTGCTTTTAAGAATCCCGTCCGTCAACTTGAACGAAGTCTAAGTTCAAGTTAATTAAGAGAAAACTTTCCACAGATTGCTTAAAATTCAGGTACCATAACTCTAAAAATTTTCGGACAGAAAACTTCCTTAAAAGTCATTTTAAAATTTCAATAAAAAGTCTAGAAAATAAAAATTATTTTATTCTCTTCATCATTTTGATGGATGCAACTGTGAGTCATCTTAAAAAGTCTGTTTTACTTTTAACCTTCTCACTTGCACGCTCGAAATGACCAACAATAATTACATCGACTGACTGACTGACTGATTGACTTTAGTTGCAAGTGTTACGTTGATCTGACTAAAAATTGGTGGCAATTAAATGATAGTAGATGGGAGGCAGCTTATTTTTACTGGTCTTAAATATATGGCAAATTCCGTTCATTTTGTTTTTATTTTTTTTTTTTCGAACAATTAAATCAGAAGCATCATCTGATTTCAGCATCTGCTCTTAAAGAAACACGAGAAGTGGCAACGAAAGCGCATCTTCAAAATCTGAAAAAGATTCAATGCAGTGATAAGGATAATTTATATTTTTTGATTACTTTATCTCCCGCAAGAGTATAGAAACAACGAAAATATATTCCGCAATACAGGGATACGTTGTATAATGGCACCAGTGTGAAAAGGATTCAGTTAAATAAAACAAACCTGTATCAGCAACAGTCTATTTATATTTAACAACTTGTAACTAAATGATTTATTATCATATTGAACTGGCGGCATTGAGACGTCGCTTTCAATAAAGTGGCACATTTTTATTGATTACCCTGCTGACTGCAATAAGAAGTGCCACAACTCATATGCAATGATTGTATTCAACCAAATACTCGTATAGAAGTACGCGTGTTTGCACTCAATTCTTAAAGTTTTTTCTGTTCTCAAGTACTTGGAAGCGACGACAATGAAAAGAAACCGTAACAGAGAAAAGAAACAAATACTCGGCCAGAAACTGATAACAAGTTAAACAAAAAGAAAAGAACTAAAAACGTATAACAACTGCAAACAACAAAAAATTCAAGGTTGCATGCATCAAATGCACCAGAAGCTGTTGAAAAAGGGGAAAACAACAAGCAAAATGTGAAGAAGAAGAAAAGGGTTTCAAGGGCACATCAATCATGTTTTACACAAGTGGAATTAAGATGAATCATTCCGGTGGATTCGGGATGAAAATGTGTATAAAATTACTAACAGTGTGACTATTATTTATAGAAACAAAAATTTTTTTTTCTAAACTAAGGTGGACTTTTTTGTTTTATACTTTTTAGTCCTGTTCAAAATTAAGTTTCGAAGGTGCTTTTTTAAAAACATACTTTTTCAAAAAATATTTTTTAAAACATTCTTTTCTTTTTTTGTTTACTGGGACTATATTCGGTATAATTTTTAATAAATAATATTTAAAAAATACTCTTGTTAAAAGGAAAATTTTTCTTAATAGCTGCTCTTCAACGTACTTTTTTAATGGCAAAAAGCACTTTTACAAATATAGAGCACCTTTGTAAAACAATTATTTTTATAAAAGGTGTTCCTTAAAAGGTATTACTTCTGCAAGGTACTTATTTTAAAGGTACTTTTTTAAGGAACTTTCTTAAAAGTACTTTTTGTTAGATTTTTTTCAAATATAATTCTTAGAAGTATTGTTTTTAGGGGTACCTCTTTAAAAGACCATTTTTTAAAAGATATTTTATAAAGGGTACTTTTTGACATACTTTCTCAAAGGGAATTTTAAAAGCAGTTAAAAAGTGCAATTTCAAAACAATTATTTTTGTACAAGCTACTTTTTAAAAATTCCTTTTTATAAAAGGTGCATTGTTTCAAAATAATTTCTTTGAAAGGTACTTTCTTTTTAAGATACTCTATTTTAAAATGTACCTTATTTTTAAAGGTACTTTATTTTAAAAGGTACTATAAAAATACTTTTTTAGAAGGTACTTTTTTTAAGATACTTGATTTTGAAAGGTATTTTATTTTAAAAGGTACTTTATTTTAAAAGGTTCTTTATTTTAAAAGGTACTTTATTTTAAAAGATACTTTATTTTAAAAAGTACTTTATTTTAAAAGGTACTTTATTTTAAAAGGTACTTTATTTTAAAAGGTACTTTATTTTAAAAGGTACTTTATTTTAAAAGGTACTTTATTGTAAAAGGTACTTTATTTTAAAAGGTACTTTATTTTAAAAGGTACTTTATTTTAAAAGGTACTTTATTTTAAAAGGTACTTTATTGTAAAAGGTACTTTATTTTAAAAGGTACTTTATTTTAAAAGGTACTTTATTTTAAAAGGTACTTTATTTTGAACTTTTTTTAGTTACTTTATTTTAAAAGATACTTTATTTTAAAAGATACTTTATTTTAAAAGGTACTTTATTTTAAAAGTTACTTTATTTTAAAAGGTACTTTATTTTGAAAAGTTCTTTTCTTAAAAGATACTTTATTATAACAGATACTTAATTGTAAAAGGTACTTTATTTTAAAATGTACTTTATTTTGAAAAATTTTTTTTAAAGATACTTTATTCTAAAAGATACTTAATTTTAAAAGGTACTTTATTTTAAAATTTATATTTTACATTTTTAATGGAATTTTTGGGAGTAATTGGTTCTGTTGGGAAACATTTTTGTATATTTTTTTAAACTACTTTATATTTTTATTTTGGTCTTAGACCCTCTAATCCTTGTATTCTGCTTTAAATTTTGATTTTTCGAGAATTTTTCTTTATAATAAAAATACTATTTTTTTATATTTGTAATATTAAATTGACACTTCGTTTGATGGCAATTGAAGTGCCTTTACTTCAAATATTTTTTGGTTTGAAACGGCTTAATTCCCTGGTAAACTAAAAGTGGAGGCTTTTATTCACTCGTCGGTACCTAATTAGAGTATTCAATACAATAATATCTGCCGTCACTATGACTCAGAATTTGTTTTTGCTGTTTTATCATGTTACAAAACAAATTTCTATTAGATACGACTACATGAGCGGTTGTGAAATTAAGAATAAAGATTGCAAGCCTTAAAGCTTGTCGACATAATTAGCAAAATCAATGGGATTTTTCCTGCCTCTATTGTCCTGCCCACTTTGCGCAGCTGCAATTTCAAACACAGATATATTAGACAACAATTTGTTCGAAAGACCATAGAAATATATTCTGTATGGCAGAGCATGTCTGAGGTATATTTCTAAGCTTTTAAATTTAGATTTTCTAAAATATATAATTAATGACTTTATTTAAAGTATTAAATTCAGATTAATTTAATTAAAACACGATTTATTTGCTATTTTAAACTTCTCGGCATTTTAATCAAGATATTTGGGTTATTATGCAGTAATAAAAACTTTAAATAATTTAAAAGCCACTTGCGATTTAAACTTAAATACTTCTCGTTTGCCTTACAAACTGAAAGTAATGACCATGAACTTTAAAACAATAGAACTACTAAAACTTATACAACAAACATTAACGCTCAACTAGCTTAACGCCAGCAACAACAAAAAACAACTTGTATAAAAAAACCACAAAGCAAAAATAGTTGGCCCATAAAAACCAAGAAAACAAAAAAACACAAAAAAAACAAACAACAATTTAAAACGCAAACAGTGCAAAAAAGGTTACTGACTTCAAACTAAACGAATGGACACATTAGAGCATTAGAATCTCTATAATTGCACGTACAAGTCTTAAACATGTTAAATCCCTCTCGAATTTTGGCTTAACAATATTAAAGACCATTAACTACTGCCAACAAAAATAACAAACAAACAAAAATTTTTGATTTTGTTAAATTCTCACACACTCAACTCACACACACACATACACAATCACTGTATTTGCTCTTATACTCATAGAAGTAATTAAATCGTTGCTTCTAATTTGTATTTTACGCTTCTAATGGAAGTTGAAACACATCCGTGTACTTTCCACATCCGCAAATATTCTTTTTCAAATGCAAACAATTATTTATTTTAGCTTTTGAATGTGTGCGGCAAAAGAATGTTGAAATGAATCTATTTGAAGGGTTTTAATGCAAACGCTAGTTTTGTTCTTTTTTTTTTTTTTTGATGGGGAATGGGGCAGTTGGAATACGATGTGATTTTCAAAAGTAACTTTTTGTGGGAAACAAAATACTCTAATGATTACAGCATTCTATCAAATTATTCGGTTTGTTTATTTTGTTGTTAATTTTGGCAACCGTGCTGTATAAAGTTCAACTCATAGCATAAGCATTCGATTTTTAAATAGAATTCATTCATCAAATAATACCGAACTCGCATAGTGGAGACAACTTATACGCGACCGGAGTCTTTTTATGCCGGTATTATTGACTCTGCAGCACGCGTATCGATAGTATAAGCTGTTGCAAATGACTGCTACAGCAAATCTGGCATCTTAAAAGCACTCGTTCAGCAGGGCAACAGGTGATAATTAATTACAATATTCTTTGTTGCAAAAGGGAAAAATATGTTTAGGTTTTATTTTCTTCGAAAGAAAGTAAAAAATTTACAAAAAATCATAAATTCATTTTAAAAAGATCACAAAAACTGAAATTTCGATTACCAATTCGAACTGAACGAAAACAATCGAAAACTATAAAATATAATTGTGGCAAAAAAAATTACTGTCATACAAAGAGCCAATCGAACAGACTAAGTATAAAACGACACGCAGTCATGAAAATCGGTTCATAAATAGCGGCGTTACACGATAATCAATATTTTGGGCGGGCACTTTGTTCGTCTGATTTCTACCTGAATTTCTACGACACCAAATAAAGCAACACTTTAAAAATAGGAGAGTTATGCGACAATCAGTATTTTGGATGGGTAAAGAGTCCGTCCGATTAAAAAAAAAGATGGAAGTCGGTTCAAAAGATCGACATTTAAACAAAATATAAAAATTTTTGGTAAAAATATAAAAATTCTTCGTAAAAGGGCTGTATACTGGCATATATTCAATCTCTAGCTCTGCTAGACATCATATCAAGAGCAGGCTCGACCTTGGACTTAGCAAATTACAAAGGGTGGAGCTGTCCCATGGACTCAAATAGTGGGCGCTGAAAAGGACGGAACTTAAGTGGTTCAGAGCTCCTACTTATGAAATATAAAAAACTTTTTGGCTCTCATTAAAAAGCGATGTGATTAAACATTTCCTAGATATTGGGAGAGGATTACCAGATTTTCCAGTGGCCATCATTATGGGGCACTGTACAATCGATCATGTGTAACAATATCTAGCATTCCCGTATGGTGGCCAATGCAGGAGCTGCTTCGACGAAGACGAGGAAAAGTTAGTTCAACACTTGCTATAGGCTTAGAAATCTAGGTCGTGTTTTTCTTCAGCATCTTGGACTGTATCGGGGAAGTGCCATTAACTGATAAGGTTTTGTAAAAAATTCAAATCAATCTTAGGATGTAGAACTCCAAAATCTCGTAGGAAGCCTTTAAGAGAAGCTGTTTCTCAAGACAGCGTTAGAGGTACTTCAGTCCTTCGATCGCATCTATAAACTATGAAAATGGAATAGACATTTGCTTCAAATTCTATTTTGAAGTTAGTCGACCGCGTACAGAACCGCGAACGAAGTAGCTCATCGGTGTAGCCAACTCTATTGACTCGCTGGAGGAGCATCAAGGCAACGTAGGGATTGTTTCATTGTGTTATCGGTACTAAATTGGAATATGTGTAATGAAGGCAGATAACTTGTTTCTAAAGCAGCGCGTTCTTTATTAAAAGCCATTCCCTTTGTTGTCGATATGCCAATAAATCCCTTTTCGCGTTACGGAGAAAATTCATTATTTAGCCGAATGGTTTGTATGTGGAATAAACTCTCTGCTGAGGCCTCTTTCCTATCACTTTCATTTAACGTGGCGAAGTTTTAAACATAAAACGTTAAAAATTTTCCTAGGGACATCCCCTAAGTACTTGGCCGTGAAAAAAGAATATGTAAGGTTTAGTTAGTCCTCGAGTCATCATAATTTCTCGATTTTCCGTTTGATATTGGGAACATCAAAAAAAATGTTTTTGCTGAGAAAAATCATTTCACTGTGTATTCAGCCATTTTAATAAAATTCAATAAAATATAAAATTTTAGTACTCAAGGTTTATTATATTTTAATTTTTTATTTGTATTTACGAAACGTAAATAAAATTGTTTGTTTTATTTCCGTTACGTACATTAATGGAGTTTTTCCTGTGCATTTTGAACGATATCATTTTCCTCACAATTATTATTTTTTTTCATCTTTAGGATGTTTCTTTAATTGCAATACTTTATTATGTTTGTATGTCTCATATTTCTTCTTTTTTATTACTAAATAATTTATCTCAACCAGCGTTCTTAGCACCAAAGTACTTCATCTGCTCCACTTTCCATCAAGTAAGGGAAGGCACACACACATAAATACATACATTTACACTATATATAGTGAATATGTGTCTGTAAATATATATTTTTATTGTTTTTTTTTTCATTTTTCATTATTATTATTATTATTAATATTTTATTTGAGTTGATATTTCCTTGCAGCAAAATGAGGCAAGAAAATATCAAAGAAAATTTTTAATCATTTCAACTTTGAACTTTATGTGGGACTATAAACTGTACTTGAACATCTTTGTTGAAAAACAGAAACAACATCTGCCTTAATATTTCAATTAAATGGGTGTTTAATGCTGCTTGCAACATACTTTTTCTAAATATTACATTGTACATTTTTTTAATTACAAAACAGGCAAGTCAAAAGTTAAAATATTAAAATTAATTAAGAAGATGTCAATTAAAATATTTCAAAACATATTAAAATGTTGACCTTAGGCTTTGATTAACTCCATAGATTACAATCTGATCAAGAAAAGTCGCATGATATCGGCAATCAACAGCATTTATTACTGCTTCATGATGAGTTCTTGTAGACATGTTACAGGTGCTCTGCTGCTGCTAAACATTTGTGAAAAGTTTAAATTCTTTAACATACTGCACAAATTCAACTGAAAACCCTGAAGATAAATGTAACAGCTTTCTTAAAAAAGATAAATGAAAAGATTATTGGTGGTAGAAAAATCAGTTTAAAAAGGAGTAGGAAATTTCAAAAATCGGGTGTAACTTTTTCATTTTTCATTTTTCACAAAAATCTAACTTTTCTATTTGTTGTTGTGTATATTTATTTAAATTATGCTTTATTTTCCCTGAACTAAATTAACAAGTTTGCGTCAAAATATACTGCAACAGAAAATAAAGCGTTGCGCTAGTTGCGACAAAGTTCCATGTTTTTGCATCAGTACGGCATAAACAACCATTTCAGGTGAGAACGTTTTTCCAAGCTCTTGCAGATGGTGCATTTACAAATGCAAAACTTTGAAAATCCAGCTGGTTTGCACAACTACTGCATTTTCGAACGTACTCTTTCACATAATAAAATAATAACATTGTGGCTACAAGCGAGTTCTTAACCTAGTAGTATATTGCATACATTTATATTCACGAGTGCCTTCGTAGACTAGTAGGTAGTGTACTGGACTAGTAGTCAGAAGGTTGCAGGTTCGACTCCGGGTGTTTCTGCATATTCTGTATTTTCTGTATATTCCTCATCTTAATATAATAGAAGATAGCTTGTGATTTAGTAAATAGGAACGTAGGAATTTATTTTGTAATGACAAATCCTATTTTAAAATCATTGAAAATTACCCTAAACCGCATTACTTCCGTATCACTTATAATTAACTTCTTTGGAAGTTCTTTTATCTATTTGGATTGGATGCAAAGCACGTTTTGAAAGAGTATTTGAAATTCTTGCTAGACAAGAAGACTCACATATTTATAAAGACTAATTTTTTTTAATAGATTCAAACCTTTTCTTTTTTAAAAGAAAAGAGTGTAACATTTTTTACCCTTTTAAAGAGAAAAAAGGGGAATTTAAAGCAATCTAACAAGCACAAAATTATTAGAAGATAGCACTCAATCCTGTAAGGAGTTAAATTTTCTAAATTAAATCTGTTAATAGACATTTTAATTATTAATTGATAGACAAAATGTTAAGCTTTTTGCATAAATGAAAACGCCATTAGGTAATGAAGTGCAATAAGAGTTCGTTAAGAAGTAAATTTTGCTCGAATGCTTTCCAAGCACTTTTGTAAATTGTATTAAAATATTAATTTTTAAACTCATGAGAAACACATTAAATTTCGTTCATTTATTAAACATATTATAATGATATGAAATTAAAAAATCGGGTTGGTTTTTGAACTCTTCATCGAATCATCGAACTTTCACAGGTGATAAGCATTCATTTGAATGATAAGCCGTTCATTCATCATCACAAGTGAAGCATCATCTTCAATAAATTAAGAATATACGCATCATCATTTTAATGTTAATAAAAATTTCAGCGAAACATATGAGAACGAGCTCTAACGAAATGATAAAGAAATTTTATATATGAGTGATTTGGATGCAGAATAAAATTCATATTAATAAATTGCCAGTGGTACCCAAATTTAAAATTGCCATCGCACTCCTGCATAAGCAACAGAATTCTGCTGCAACGAATAATAAAAAAAATCTCTATTAGAATAACTATGAGGAATATGCGACTGTTGATTCGTTTGATTGAAGCGTCTCATATTTCGTTGAAGCACGAGGTCGAATAAAAATGTTTGCTGTATTTTTTTTGTTTTAAATTTTCTTCAAGTATTATGCTTTTAGGTTTTGTAGTTCACAAGCAGAAAAGTCTGATTGAAATCTATGGAATTCTCATATAGTGTTTGTTGATTTTTGTATAAGTATATTAATTTGAACTTTTTTTCAAACACGATTCGGCGAAAGTGTACTGATGGTTTGGCCAGCTAAGCCTATAACAAACAATAAATTTTTTCAAAAATTAATCAGGTCTATATAGCGAATAATTTTTAATAAATATTTAGTTTTTATAAGAATGGAAATATTTTTGGTATTGTTTGAAAAATGTAAAAAATTAATTGATATGTGTACTTATTTACGAACTATTTCAAAATATTTTTATTTGAATTACAATTTATTTAACAAAATAGTTCATTTGAATGTCTAGTTTACAAATGTCGAAAAGAACTCGGAGCTTTCAGAGTTGTAAGTTCTTAAGTTTTTTTTTTCTTTTTTTTCACTTAAGTGAACTAAAAAAGTACAATATTGAGCAAGAGACGTGAAACACACACCGATATTAATTATTAATGTAGTAGTTTAAGGTTTGGAGAATAGTTCGTGATATATAAAACGACAAAAAATGTTGCAAATTGTGCTAATGTGAAATGTCGCCAATATCTTTTAAACTAGTAATGCTAGAGAAAAACTAATGATGCCATTGTATTCACGAACAGAAACAAGAGTGTCATGAAAATTACCAATGAATACTTTGTTAATATTTGTTTCTGTAACTTTTTATGTCCTTTCTCATATCTATTGATATAAGCAATTAAATGTTCCACATATTTGGGGCCATGAAATGTTGTTAGAACTATCCTGTATACCATCAATAATAAGGTCAACTAGATCTTGTCATTTATATTAGACTGTGATGCTATTGATTGCATTAAAGTTATACATATAACTAATGCAGTATGCGTTAGCTTTTAATGTTCGTGTGTTCACGACAAATAGTTCTCCTTGAGAAAAGCCTCCTTTAGATCACCATATGTCCAGCTATCCGTCTTTTCCATAAACTTTCCAGGTGATCCTTGTAAATGAACATTTTTATATGTCTCGATTAGTTCCATAACATTTTTCTATTAGTTATACTAGTTTGTCCTTGACTTTAGATCCTTTAGCTGGGGGCAAATCACGGCATTCGATATCGATCGAAATTTCAATACAATTTTGTTTGAAATTTCGATCGATATCGAATGCCGTGATTTGCCCCCTGCTTTTAGTGCACAACGCATTTTTACTACTTTAATTTAATTGTCAAATTATAGCTCTCGTGTAGAGGTAGGAACAGAAGTGGCAGTAGCAAAAGGAACAGGGATTGAGTAACTAAAAAAAAAAACAGAGGTACACATTGACGCTTCTTGAACCAGTTACGTTACGTTACAAAATACAGTGGCCTCTTTAATCGGAAGTTGCAATGAAATTTACGAAAGTCGGTGCAGCGGTATTATATACGGAAGATTTTGCAATAAAAGCAGCAAATGTAACGGAAGGCCTCTAAATCGGAAGTTGAAATCGGCGTATCAATAAAAGCAATAAGAGCATCACTAGGAGTTGAATCTTTATTTATACTTAATTCATTGAAGTTCCCTGAATCGTACGAGTATCAACTTCTTAATTGACTCATTGTGGCGGATTATGGAAAATGAACCCCCGATTCATTTGAAGTGTTAATAATCCTTTGACGGTTGGGCCGTCCTTTTTTTCTGAAACCCAACACTTGAATTATAATAATGCTTTCATCAAACTGATTTATTTTCTTTTCCATTTTTTTCAATAACCATAAAACTTAAGATTAATTGATTCAAATAATTATTTGACAAAGAGATTGTAACGACCAAAGTCGGAATCTGGTTTTGGCCCCACTCAATTTTAGCTTAAGCTTTGGTAAGCTTTATTTCATTTTATTTACCATATAATGTAGTTTAAATATGAACATCCGTTAATTTGAATCCTTGCTAGGAAATTGCAACCCAGAACTAGCGCTATAACACGTCCTCAATGTTGTTTATGTGCACACACACGTATGTGTGCCGTATGTGTGTGACTGCTGTGACTAGTATAGAAATCCGAAAAAAAGTAGCGATCGTAGACAGTTGGTTTTTTGGGTAATTGAGACTTTTGGCTTGGCTTTCTCTATCCCTCCAGCACTAAAGGGTCACAATCTCGTGGAAATTGTTGTCTTGGCTCTTCCTACGGTATTGATATTTTTGGGGGAAAGAGTACTGCTTGTCCTGCTTTTCGCCCATCTCTGAAAGGGAAACTGCTGATTTTGCTTTTTCCCATATCTGAGAGCGGAATTGCTAGCGGTGCGTCTGGCCCAACTCTGAGGGGGGAACTGCTGCCGTTGCTTTCTCCCATTCTTGTAGACATTTCTAGCGTCATTGTGTTGGTTCATTGTATTTTCCCATTAATAGTGGGATATGATGCGATTTGCTTAGAGTTATACCAATTTTTTATATTTATATTTGAAGTATTTGTTGTTTCTTTTGATACCGAATGTACGGGAATAATAAATGGCTTGAGACTCCACTGACCTACCCTAGCTAAGACGAGAAATTCCGTCGTTTCAACATACATTTCAACATGTACTTAACAAAACAAACAAATTCAAATTCAATCATATGAAAGTTCATTAAAATAATTGAGATGAAATAAATATGCACTTGCGCATTCCTCCCACCTCTTCATTTATTTATTTTCTAAACACTCGTATTAACACATTTATTGAAATAATTAACAGCCATAATGAGTTCTAATTAATTGCAATACGTTAAAAACAACACATGTTTGAAATTGCTTTTGAATTTGAGAAATTAATTTAATGCCGATATTTGCTCAATGGTTTTGACACTTCCGAGCAATATATTATTAAAATTAAATGTATGTAAATAAATAATTCATAAAATAAAATTAAAACTAAATTCATTAACAGGCGCTTATTTCAATGAAAATCTCATTAAATTATCAACAAACTGCGAAAGGAATAGAATTCGCTTCTTTGTGGTAGAATTTGGAAAAGGAAGTACATGAGTTAAATACGTTATGATGTCTGCCACAAACATTTTTAGATCTTCCCAAAATTACAAGCAACTTTTGCATAAAGAAAAGTTAAATTCTTATGTAAAATTGGCATTTAAAGTATAATTTGCACATTGAATTTTCACTAGATGGCGTTATATTCATGAAATAAAATTTTTTAAACGAAGGGTATTTGTACCGATTCAAATGAATGTTACGAAGATAGAACCATGATTCCATGCCTTTTTGAGCTTCCCACCTCTTATCTGAAAGGGCAAAATGGCTCCTGTCAAGAGGCATCTGTGAATTGATTCCTTTGAAGGAGCTGTTTTTGTTTGACAGCCATTGATAGCAGACTGTCTCGTGATTTGAGGAAAAAATAGAAAAGAGTGAATTTCGTGTGTTCATTTTTTTTTCGAAAAAAACCATCACTCAAACCAAAACCGAGCTTAAAAAATATTATGCGAGCTCTGCACCATCAATTTCAAAGGTAAAAAAGTGGTTTACTGAATTTCTTTCTGGTCATAGGCAAAAAATAGCATGATATGGTGTTGGCCGATTGGAGCTTGAAAGTTGGAGAAATTATTGAAGCCATAGTCATATCACATGGCTCAATGGTTTCAATTTTGTCTGACAATTCAGCGTTTTTAAGCCGCAATATGGACGAAACGTGGTTGCAGCACTACAAATCAGTTAAAACAGGAGGTTTATTGACCGGAATCGGCGGCAAAGAAGGTCAAGTTGGCTTTGTCATCCCATAAAGTCATGTCGCCCGTCTTTTTTTTAATGCACGCGATATAATCCACATTGACTACCTTTAAAAGAGCAAAACAATTAATGACGAATATTAATGACAGCTTGTTGGGTCGATTTAATGAACAAAATTCTTTCCACCAAAACAATAAAGGTGTGCACACGTGTGTAGTTTCCACTATTTGTTGTCTTTAAACGTTGGAGAAAGTGTATAGAGCTCAAGGGAGACTAGGTTAAAAAATGAAATGATTTTTTCACCCAAAAATCTGTGTTTCATTCAAAAAGTCACCGACTTATTGAGCAACCCTCGTATCGCACAGTTTAACTGTTTAGACGAGGATATTTCTACAAAAAAATGTTTGTATTCCTTGCCTGTCTACATGATTTTAAAAACATCAAAGACTTGCCCTTGCATTCCAATTGTAATTATGGCTGAAATTTGTTTGTTAAAAATAATTAAGGATATTATTATCATTATTATTTGGATATATGGGAGATAAACATGTCCTTCCTCCGATCGAAGTGAAATCTGAAGGGAATTTAATGGCACAGCTGAGACTATAATTTTAACTAAAATTAAATTTTTTTAAACAAAGCATCTATAAAAGTTAGGCATGTCCTTGCACTGAGTGAACAGAAGTTTTTAGAAGAGCTTAACCAAATAATTTCAGAAACACTTGCATATTTTCGCTGCATTTCAGCTATAATTGAATTTATAAAATTAAGCATATACATATAAGAAATAGGGATCTATGACTATGTGTGTATTTATGTAACAATCATATACTACGTTTATACGCACGTCTTATTTGCAAATAAAAAAGAAGAATGTTGCCGTATAACTTTTTTATTGTAACTTATTAACTCACTTAAACAAGTCGTGAATAACGACACTATTTGCAAATAAAAAGTAAGACGTTGCCACTTCATGAACGTTTTTTGTGTTTCACTTACCAAACAATCATATTTTCGTCACATGGCATCACTAATAATAACACACGTTCTGTATGCAATGTCCCGTATAAACAGTGAATTTGTTATTTGCAAATAGTTCTATTTGCAAATAAGCCGTGCGTATAAACGTAGTAATAGACGTTAGAGAATTCTCATATTGTATATGATTTCTTTGGCATAAATATATGAGGTTGAATGTTTCGGAAGCTTAAAGTTCACTGATGATTTGGCTTAACGACCAATAAAATATTGGCATATGAACAGCTAAAGCCATGGCATTTAATAAAAATAAATTTTTATTATAATTTCATGAAAAATGTAAGCAGCTTTTTTATCATCAAAAATATTTTTGGTACCATGTAAACTGCCACTTAAAAATGTATTATGTTTACGACAATTTTGTGAGTTTTTTTTTGGGGAGGAGGGGGGTGGTGTCTCTGTTACATTCTTGTTGGTAGGGCGGGAATATTTTTTCCAAATGTTTCTGACTCCCACCAGCTTTTAAAGAACGATTTATTATTAACTTTTGAGCGAACAAACACCTAAAGGTTATCAAAAGTGTCGTAGGCGGCCACTATGCTTTTCTTGTTCCTCGCCCCCTTTTAACAATTTGATGTTTAAACACGGATATAAAAAAATTATATTCCGTTTATAAATACATACATACATACTTTCATACATTTGTGTCAGCATAACTTGAAATTTATTTAGCATTAAGCTGTCAGCAAAAACATTTAATTTTTTATACAACAAAAGTGCTGCTGCTAATACTACCGCTTCCAGTGCTGCCCATATTCAAGTATTTTTAAGTTTTTTATTCTTATTCTTCTCTCTCCTTGCTTCGTTAACCATTTCCTTCCCATAAATAGAATTATAGTGCTTATTGTAGACTTTTTTAGTGTGAAAAATCTTTGTATGTGTTTCGCATATAAAATTAGTTTTTATATGAGACAAAAAAAAAATACGTCCAACATCTTCTTTCTTCCCCATCGTTACTTGAGCCACAATGAAATCACAATTTTGTTTTGTGCGTTTGTTGCATACAAACGAGTTAATAAAATGCACTAAAACTATATAAAACACAAAGTTGGGTGTTGAAATTCTTTTAATACGAGTATGTTATTTCTAATATATCTATCATTGTTAGATAAATTGAAATAAGTTTCAATAATAAATAGAAGTTGTAAGAATTTTCTAAATAAACAATAACATTTCAAAGTGGGTGATTAAGTAAAATATTTTTAAATGATTGTTAATCATTGAACAGTCGTTGTCATTTCAATAATTGTTATTATTTTTTTTAATTGTATCACTAGTCACTTTCATGGAACTACATTTTCATTGGCTTAGAAAATACTCTTTAGCGATAATCTTTCTCTGCGAGAAATTTCTGGTGCACGGCAGCCAAAAAGGAGGAAATAATGCTACAGTCGATAGAAGATTTATCTCATGTAGACAGTGGACAGGCCATTAAGAGGCCTGCTGCGCTCTCCCACATAGAAGTACGAAAATCTAAAACACTATAGAAACTCCGTGCCATAAAGATAGTTCCTCAAATCTCTCTCGCCTGCACAAAAGCTGGGCAGTAGTAGAGGAAATGTCCCACTATCCCAGTGTCCTCCCTACATGCCCCACATGGCTCCTATACGCAGGTGTGCTCGCAAGCTGAAGTGTTGGAGTCAAAAGACCGATTAAATTATTTAACTCGAGTTTACTTATTCACCCCATAAAACTTAGGTCACCAAATAAGACCTAGGTCACCCCATAGGACCCAGAGATCCGCTATTACACAGTGTAATGGGTCCTCATACCCTTAAAATTCTTCGCATTGACCAGTGACACTATCTGCAATGCTCTGGGCCTGATCGCCAGGCTGTTACCACGCCCTTTCCTGACTATGCCATGAGAGGGACTCTGCCGCGTACCGCGTAATTGTTAAAAGTATTTTTGCAATTTAAAATGGTTCTTAATTATGTACAAGGTCATCAACTAATGTGATCGCTAATGCCGTTTACAAAAACTCCCTCTTGGGAGGACACTGCAAATGTCCGCTAATGTAAATAGAACATTTTCCATTTACATTTTTCCAGATTACAAACTCAAGTCAACTGAAAATTATACATTAATATAAAAAAAAAATCTATTCCCCTGTCAGATTAAATTAAACAATTTCCTCTAAAGTATTATTTATAGTTTTCGTTTTATATTTTTGCACAAAATCGAATAAATTAATAAATAAATACTGAAAAGTTTGTATTGTAAATTCGTTATGATGGCTTTTTAATAACAAATCTAAATCGAAACAATTTCATAACAACTTGTAATTGTTATTTATTAAAAATTTATATATAATTTTTTTTGTTCGTTCTATTTTTGAATCATTTCCTTTTTCTATAAAATTTTATTTTATTGCTTATTAAGTGACATACATATAAAAAAGTTGTTTTTGTTGCCACTAAAATGGTCACAACGATTTGTCAAGTTTTGATCAAATGTTAGTTTTTATGGCGTTACAGTGAAGTCTAGAGTTGACAAATAATCGGCTTGTGCGAAAACCCGGTTTTCGGATAGTTAAAAAACGTTTATTTTTTAACCGGTTCACTTTTTAACCAGCTCGATTTATCGGCTTTCTCGGCTCTTTTTTTTGGGATGCGCGCAGTATTATAATTTACAATAGTTATCTTCAAAAAGGTAAAATAATAGTGCATATTACGCAGGTCTGCAGCAAAATTTTTTTTCTTTAAAATAATGGGTGTATTTTGGTCCCTCAGTTTTTTTTTCAGCACATCGGATTTTCCGCAAAATGCATTTTTCTGCGGATTGCCTACCTTAAGGCGTATATTTATGAATATGCCGAAAAAAGTTGTTTTTCCTATTCGGCTTCATAGTTTTATATCGGAAACTATGAAATATGATAAAAATTAGTATATTTAACAGTATTAGTCAGCGTATGAATCATGGAAAACCAGCAGAAAGGTGCCTTGTTTAGTGACTAAGATGGTTGCTAAGTCAAAACATTAGTATAAGCATTATTATATCTGTTGTAAGAATTCATTCCTTTAAACAACTTGTTTACATGCTTTAGAATTCTTCGTTTAAGCATTTGTTACTCAGATTATTTGTATATAATATATATTATTTGTATGTAATATGTATATAATACATATATATACATATATATATATATATATATATATATATATATATATATATATATATATATATATATATATATATATATATATAATGTGTTTTAAGGATGTTTCCTTATAATAATAATTCCAATTTATATAATGTTTCTATTCTAGTTATAAATCCAATATGATTAACGCAAAATCTTATATATTCTTGAAAATGCTGATAACATTGATGATAAAGTATTGTGAGGATTCGTAACGTTAATTGGTGGCTTAATTTTCCCCGTTTAAGTGCGAGAACCTTGAAATGAAAAATACTCAAAAATTCCAAATACTTAGATGCTGAACGGCCTGTTTCTAGAATTACCCGAAAACCATCACTATTTAAAAACCGGGAAAATAAATCAAAGCCGTTGCTTTCGAATAATTCCGTCTTGGACAATTCTTAAAGAAGTAATTTTAAAATAAAATTACGCATGTCAGATTGCTCATGACAGAAATCAAAAATTCTAATGCAAAGTTTCATAAGAGTTTAATTATATAAACATTACCCACGGACACGCCAATTGCGTGAGCAATTGCTTAACAATTTAACCTCGTAAAAATTGATTGTTTTTTATAGTGCGATTATATTTGCTGCTAAAAAAAATTTCAAAAAAAAATTAAATTTTTTATCTTATTTAGATCCAAACAACCCAGAACGAAGATCTAAAAGCCCATTTATAAATAATTATTTATTTCAATTGTTATAAATTGTTTATTACGAAGCCTTTTAAGATCATCAATTTGCTTCTAGTGTTTATTAATTATACTCATGACTATACTAATGATGCTCACTAGAGCAGCATATACAGGACTATCCATTTTTTGGTTTCAAAAGTAAAATTAAATAAAACACACATAAAGCTATGGTTTTGATAAAACTTTTGTTACTTTATAATGCTTGGACTTGCCATTACTTACAAAATACAGTGTCATTTATATGATCGCCTCTGAGATAGTTGCAGCATTGGATCCTTTTCAGCCGCTTTTTCACACATTTCGGGCGGTATCTCGGCGAAAACTTGAAGAATGTTGGTTTTGCAAATGCTCCTACATTAGGAGATTATTAACGTAGATACTGTTTTTGACGTAGCCCCACAAAAAAAGTCTAACGCCGTCAAATCGCACAATCTTGGTAGCCAATTTACGTCGCCAAAACGTGAAATCTCGAGCTCTGGAAACTTCCCATGCAATAAAGGCTAAATTGGACATTTAACATCACCAATAAGTAAATATATAATACAACAAACTTTTGAAATGGTTTTTTCAAAAAGACACACTGTTTTTCATGATCATCTTATAATTACTTATGCATCCTTCAGTTCATAATCTTCAATGGCAGGTTAAGAAAAGTCGCTCATCATATGGTCATGACACTATGATTTGAAGGTAGGGATTCTTCCAGCGTCGTTTTCGAACAAATACGGTCCAAAGACACCTTCAGGCTATAATACGCGAAACCAGACCGTCACTTTTTCCAAATGCAATGGCTTTACCACAATCACTTCTGGATTTTTCGAACCAGATATGGCACAATTTTGCTTGATGTACCCAACGAGGAATGTTCGAAAAGTGGTCACATTTGAACCATCACTTTTATAATAAATTTTAACTATTTTTACATGTTTTGCGGTTACTAAGCGATACATATTCGTTGATGGCAAACCTTTTACTAAATAAATAACATTTTAGATATTTATTAGCTGACAGTCGTGCCAGACCGTAGGGTTTTGAAACCATTAAATGGACGAAAGATATCTTGAGGCTACACTGCTAAAGCTATGCTCCCTACCTACGTAAATAGACTTATTAACCCCTTTTGGCGAAATGATCGTGAGCGATATTTTGAACAAATAATTATAATTGAAATTAAAATTCTATGGACGTAGCCAGAGTTTAAAAAGTACATAATATCAGAAATATATAATGTTAGATTTGATCGTGAGTCAATTTAATAATTTGGCTGAAAAAATTTCATCGTAAGTGACAGTGAGACGGTACGTTTTTGAAAACAGAAATCTAGATCTTTTACAAACAATTTTGAAAAAGGGTTTATACATAAACCAAAATTTCAACCCTTATTTACTATAATAGGCTGGGGTGAACTTTAGCTTCCCCTAAAGTGAAGACATAATTGTTCAAAATTCCCATACACGTATATGGTTTTTGATCTCCTCTCCCAGAAACAGTCGCTAGAAATTTGATATTTTGGAAATAAGTTTTAATTTTGTGGTACAGGGTATATGAAAAAAGCTAAAATTGTATGAAATCTTTAGGATAAGCACCAAAACAGGTGAAGTTATATATGTCGGCAGAACTGAGCTATCGAAAGAAAAAAACGCTCATAAAGGGTGCTTCAACCAAAACGTACGACATTAATCTATATATATAAAATAGGATGTGTGTATGTATGTATGTAACGTAATGGCTCCAAAACGGCTGGGCCGATTTTGACGAAATTTTCAAGGAACCTTCAGAATATTCGGGCAGGTGACACTGTGAAGTCCGATTTTTAATTTTCGGTCTGTGGGCGGAGGGGCGTGGCAAAATCCAATAATTCATAAAATGAGAACGGCTTGGCCGATTTCTGTAAAACTTTTTGTCAGTTGTTCGTATTTTCGAGGAGAAGGTTTTTATGGAAGAAAATCCATCCGGAAAAGTCGAAAAATTGGAAAAATCGAAAATCGAGTTTTTGTATGAAATTTTGTTTGAAATTATTACTTAATGGTTTTTCAAATTAAAAAATAGAAAGTTTGTCTGAAGGCTTAAAATTGGGGCGAGGCGAAGTTCGCCTGGTCCGCTAGTTATAAATAAAACAAGAAGTTTTCAAAGTATTATCTTAATAGTTTTTTATTATAATAGAAGGATCTATGAGAATTATGTGTAAAACAAAATATCGGTGCCATACCTCTATCCGATGGTCCATATTTTCAGTGACTTTGAGACATAATTAGGTTAGGTTATGTTAGGTTGATTGGAGGGGTGTGATAGCCCATGTCATACGACATACACTTAAACCAGTGAAGGCTTGTTGTGCGCTCCCTTTAATTATCAAACACAAACTGCCAGAGTTCTGCGGCAGGATTCGAACCTGCGACCTTCACACTACGAGTCTAGTACACTACCTATTAGTCTACGAAGGCCAATCTGAGACATAATTAAGGTTCAATGTCGTTAATAAGCCGAATTATTTCATTTCTTAGCTCTTGAATTGTTCTTTTGAACTATTTTCTTTTAAATATCCCCAAAGCAAGAACTTCAATGGTGTCAAGTCACATGATCGTGGCGGCCAATTAACATCGCCACGATCCATTATAACAAGGCCATTGCGCAAAAGAGCCATTGCTTCGTTGGCTGTGTGGCAAGTGGCACCATACTATTGAAACCACATATCGTCCGGCTGCATATTCTAAATTTCTGGCCACAAGAAGTCCGTTATCATCTTGCGGTAGCGAACACCACTTACTTTCCAAGATGTACAGTCCAACGATGCCGCCAGTCCATAAACCGCACCAAACAGTCACTTTTTGTGGATGCATCGGCTTTTCAACAATCACTCGTGCATTCTCAGTTGCCCAAATGCGGCAATTCTTCTCGTTAACGAATCCGCTGAGTTGAAAGTGTGCCTCGTCGCTGATTACGAAATGCAAAAATGCATTTCGACTTGAACGCCTGCTCAATAGTTGAATTTGTCGTCAAACACTAAAACAAAGAAATGTCAAAATTAGTTGGGCAAAAAAGGTGTGTGACTCACAATTAATATCATGCATCACGGTTGGACCGTAGTTAAGAACGCAATATTTATTTATGGTATGAAATGAAAACTTTTTAGAGATTTTCAATTTCCAAAAATTCCAAAATCAATAACTTTTCCCTTTTAATTCAAATTTTTCGGAATTGCAATTTTCGCGAAATTCCAATTTATCTATTGATAAAAAAAATACAAAGTTAATTTAAATTTATCCATTATGCCTAATTTTGTTTTTTTTTAATATACATAATTAAGTCAATTTGTTAGATCTTCTTCAAGGTTTGGTGAAATATATTCCCCATTTATAACATCACTAATAGAATTGTTTTTAAAGCATAGAAAATAATTATCCCCTGGCCAACATCAATTATTATTTTAATTACATTGATTAATACAATTACGTGCAGGAGTTCAATTAAAAGGGTTTTTGCTGTCATATATTTCTAATACAAAAGCATTAAAAATTTGAATTAATTACACGTTTTCTCGCAATACACAATAATTAATCATAACAAATACTTACTTCGATATTGAAACAAATTGATTTGTTTGATCGTTTTATTATCTCTTCAGAATGTAGGGGAAGAAATAAACAGAATGCAAAAACCAAATTCAATAAATAAATGAAATTTTTCTCCAGTTTATTCAAACTGGCTGATAAATATGTGTGCATGTGTGTGTGTGTGTGTGTGTGTGTGTGTGTATATTTGTGTGTGTTTGTATGTCTGTTTTTATTATTTAAATAATAAAGTTGCAGACACTCAACTGCTCCTGTATGTGGGAGTGTGTTCGAATATGAATAATAAAAACAATAATTTTTCAATACTTTATAAAGAATATATTTTTTGTTCCTCTGAAAAAGACACATTGACGAACGTAATTTTTCTTTATAAATGTTGTGGCAAAACAATAAGCAAAAATTTTGTATATTAATAAAACAAAAGACAGTTTAAATATTCTGTTTAAATATTTATTTTCCAGGACAGAATAGAACTTTTAATTTTCAATTACTTGCATTACAGCCGGGTGAAAACGTTCATCTCACCGCTTACAACCTCTATGATATAAATTGCAATAAAATGATAAGCCCACCAGCTAAAAATTTATTTATAAGATAAATTGACAAAAAATCAGTTTTCTGCTTTAAGTGGAAACGATGGCATAAAAATGTTCGCTTTAAACTAATTATTTTGAAAATTTTTTCTTAAAAAAGCAGGTTAAAATAATCAAATAATTTTCAAATCACCTGCAAAAATTTACTTCATAAAGGTACTTTTTAAATCAACAAATCGTGTAAAATAAGTGAATCATAAAAAGGAAATTGCAAATTTAAACTTTCCAATATTTTCATTTTTAAAAACCGTTTTTTGTGTAGTGTTTGATTATCTGAAAAAATGCATGCAAGTATCGAAATTGTATAATTTTTTTTCACTCTAATATTTATTTATTTTATCTTCAAAACTGAACTAACAATAAGTATTCAAATCTTAAGTATAGATATATGTAATTAGTAGGCCCAACCAGTGTCGGACATAAACTTAGTGATAGTAATTAATCTATATATATAAAATTGGATGTGTGTATGTATGTATGTATGTATGTATGTATGTATGTATGTATGTATGTAACGTAATGGCTCCAAAACGGTTGGGCCGATTTTGACGAAATTTTCAGGGAACCTTCAGAATACTCGGGCGGGTGACACTGTGAAGTCCGATTTTTTATTTTCGGTCTGTGGGCGGAGGGGCGTGGCAAAATGCAATTTTCATATTGCACCACCAATGACATACATATATTTATTTTTTGTGCTTTTTTTATTTTATTTTACTTTTTTTTGGAAAGCCGTTGTCATGTTCTTCAAAACGAGATATCAAACTCTTAAATCGGTTATGTAGTTCCGAAGATATTTTGAGCTGACGGTGCCAGCTATATGTACATAAAAATTATGTGTATGTTCGTGATCGCTAAACTCAAAAACTACTGGACCGATTTTGACCAAATTTGATATGCGTGCTCTATGGGCCGTGAGGAGTGTTTCTGTGTAGTTTGAAGTTCATCCGACAGATGGCGCAATACTTAGTTTTGTGTGTGTTTTTGCACCGTAACTCAAGAACTACTGCACCGATTTTGACCAAACTTTATATACATGTTCTATGGGACGTGAATAGAGTTTCTATGTAGTTTGAAGTTCGTCCGACAGATGGTCCAATATTTTGTTTTTTGTGTTTTGCCCAATAGAGATTAGCGCGATAAGCCTATGCTCTGTTTTGCTGAAGGCATTGGGTCCTTAACCAGCGTGTAGTGGGGTTAATTAGCCCGATACCTTTATTTGAACAATAATTGCTATGTCGATTTAGTGCAAATTTGAAGGCAAAACAAGGTTTGCCCGGGTCAGCTAGTAATATATAAATGTCGTGTTAAGCGTAAAAATATTTTCAAAAAGTTCCATCTGGAGTGTGGCGTATTAAAGCCGTAGTGTCCCTCTTTTTTAAGCTGGTGTATCCAGTAAAGTTCAAAATGTTACGAGCAAGGCGATTAGGATGGGACTCGAGTTTTGTTAAATATTTGCCTGCATATTTTGCAATTTCAGCGGTCACAAGTGGCATATTCAGATCACGATGTAATTAAATGTAATTAACCTTAAAATTTTGTTTTGCATACGTTGTATTCGCTCTACATTGGAAGCTGAAGCAGTGCCCCATAGTTGAATTCCGTAACACCATATGGGTTTCAAAAGCGACTTGTATATTAAAAGTTTACAATCTAGACTGAGGGTTGAATTTCTGCCAATCAGCCAATGTATCTGGGTCAATTTAAGCTTCATTTGTGTCAGCTTAGAGTCAATGTGGTGTTTCCATGTAAGCCGTCGGTCAAGGTGTATACCAAGGTATTTCACCTGTGAATGTTGAGGAACAACTTGATTGTTGATTCGAATGGGGGAACAAGTATCTCTTCGTAGGGTAAATGTGACATGAACACACTTTTGTTCATTTACTTTTATTCTCCATAAGTTCAACCACAGCTCCAACAAGTTAATATGTTCCTGAAGATATCGGGATGCCTCGTGAGGGTTTTCATGCATACTAAGGCAGGCTGTATCATCGGCAAATGTAGAAGTGAAGATATTACTGCTCAGAGGCATATCACAGGTAAAAATCAAGTACAAAACTGGCCCCAGTATACTCCCCTGTGGCACCCCAGATGAGATAGTTTCGGGCACACTCGTGAAGTCTCCTTCCACGACAGTGAACTTCCGGGCAAGAATGTAACTTCAATTTTAAATTAGGCCTTCATGCCACACTTTATCAAATGCTTGAGAAACATCAATAAAGAGGGAAGAACAATACTTCTTTTCTTCAAATGTTCTTCTTATGAAAAAATGAACCAATCTATGACATTGTTCAATGGTGCTATGCTGACTTCTAAACCCAAATTGATGGTCCGGTATGCACCCATTATCAGTTAGAATTGGGGACTATTTTGTCATGAGCAGCTTTTCGAACAACTTTGAAATTGTTGAGAGTAAACTTATTGGCCTATATGACTCAGACTTGGTAAGATCTTTGCCCGTCTTTGGAATCATTTTGACCATGGCTAGCTTCCAGCTGTGGATAACAGGATTCTAATAACAATACGAGGCAACTTCATCAGCTTCTTGTATAAATAATTTCTTCTTTTTTTAGTATATTTATAAAAACTGTAATCTCTAAAATATATTTTAAAAGATTTATATACTTATGTGTACTTATGTGCAATTCTTATGTATGTGTATGTACATTTTTTTAAATTGTAATCATTTTAATCTTGAAACCCTTTTAACAAATAATCTCAAAATTTATTATAAAAAGTGCACCGAATTCGACCAAATACACCATAAAATTACACATCAGCTTATTTGAAAAAAATTATAATAATAACTCGGTCTGTTTTAACAACATCTAATGCATTCTGCTTGAATGTTCCATATTTAGATTGTGAATAGTAAGAGACCATGGAAAAATTCAATGAAAATAATATTGAATAATTAATGTCAATATTCATTTAATTGTTTTGTTTTATTTAATTTTATTTTACTCGTATATCAAACAAAGGTGATACAAATATATCATCAATTTTCAATGATACTGATGCAAGTGCATTGTCTGGAAGAGAAGAATTGTAAGAAATTAAATTCTTTCAAATGAATGAAAACCCCATGACTCCCATGTGTTTGTTGTCAGGCTTCGTCATTAAAAAAGGAATTTTTTAATTTTTTATTTGAAGAAAATATAAATGTTTTTTTTTTTTTTTTTTTTTTGACTAAGTGAACGGCCAAACGGAAATGTCTTTTAGCAAACAGTAATTTTTGGTTACACATCCGTTGCTCCGCATATATATTTTTAAAATCTTCACCATGAAAATGAAGTGTGATGTTGCAATACTAACAAACGGGCAGATTTTAGGCCTAGAAGTTATGGACATGTATAGCAGTTCAAAAATGTAATACAATATGCATTTAGTCCTTATTATTAATATTATGATTATTATTATTATTATTATTATTATTATTATTATTATTATTATTATTATTATTATTATTATTATTATTATTATTATTATTACTATTATTATTATTATTATTATTATTATTATTGTACTTAGTTCCTGTAAGGAGCATAGGGCCTCCATTTAGTCCTTGAGTGTCATTTAATCTCAAACAGATTCGGCCACCAACAATGTATCACCCAGTAAATTTAAGTGATGTTTAAAACTAAGTTTAGAAGGTACATGCCTACAAGAGATCAATATTTATTCTTTAACTTATTTTCAATCATTAAATAGAAGAGTAAAAATAAAAGATGCATTCGAAATAAATAATTGAAATTAAAAGAAAAATTATTTTTGAAAAATATTTATACGCACAAATGAATTAAAAAAAAGAAAAACAATCCTCGGACTACTTTCTTACACAGGAATATAAGATTATCGTTTAATGAAATTTTAACAGGGTTTTTTGCTACAAAATTTATATGCCTGCATTTATTTGTAAGTGATTAAAAGTGAAATTTTGAAACCAGGATAATTTACATACAACGACCACAAACTTTAACGCATTTGAATAATTTTCTTCATCTGAGTTTTCTAATGTATTTCTAAGTTGCTGAAGAGTATTTTATTTAAAACATTCACATCACAACACGTATCTCGAATAATTTTAAAATGATCTCTTCAGTAGAAAATTATTGTATTATTTTAAAGGGGGCTTTTTTAAAAGGTTGTTTTTTAAAAGCTAATTTTTCTGGATATACTTTATTACAAAGGTACTCTTTTAAAAATTGCTATTTTAAAAGGTCCTTTTTTTGAAAGGAACTTTTTCAAAAGGTACTTTTTTAAAAAGTTCTTTTATAAAAGGTGCCTTTTTAAAATGTACTTTTTTAATAGGTACGTTTTTAAAAAGTATTTTTTGAAGGAACTTTGTAAAGGGTACCTTTTAAAGAGTACTTTTTTAAAAATTACTTTTTTAAAAGGTAGTCATTAAAAGCAATTTTTTACAAGGTATTTTTTAAGATTCTGTTTTAAAATATACTTTCATAATAGGCACTTTTTCAAAAGGTAGTTTTTTTTAACGTATCTTTCTTTTAAAAGGTACTTTTTAAATTGTACTGCTTTAAAAGGTATTTTTTTAGAAGGTACTTTTTTAAGAGGCACTGGTTTATCGGATCTTTCTTTTAAAAGGTACTCTTTAAATTGTACTGCTTTAAAAGGTATTTTTTTAGAAGTTACTTTTTTAAGAGGCACTGTTTTAAAATGTACTGCTTTAAAAGGTACTTTTTAAAATGTTCTGCTTTAAAATGTACTTTTTTAAAATGTACTGCTTTAAAAGGTACTTTTTTATAACTTATTTTTTATGTTATTTTTTAAAGGTGCTTTTTTAAAGGTGTTATTTTAAAAGGTATTTTTTATGAGATTCTTTTGTAAAAGGTACTTTTATAATAGGAACTTTTTCAAAAGGTACTTTTTGAACGCTTCTTTCTTTTAAATGGCACTTTTTAAAATATACAGCTTTAAAAGTTACTTATTTTGAAGATTCTTTTTTAAAAGGTATTCTTCTAAAAGACACTTTTTCAAATCGTACTTTTTTAAAAGCAATTTTTCATGTGGTACTCTTTTAAAGTTAAATTTTAAAAAAGCACTTTTCTAAAGGGTTTGTGGTTTTAAAAAAGTTACTTTTTTAAATGGTACTTTTTTAAAGGTTAAATTTTTAAAAGGCACTTTTTAAAATGTAGCCTTTTAAGGGCACTTTTTTAAGTGTATATTATAAAACAGGTACTTTTTTGAAATATAAATAAAATAAATAAAAGGCATATTTTAAAAGATTTTTTAAAGGTATTTTCATAAACATAGTTTTTTAAAAGGTACTTTTTTAAAGTACGTACTCAAATTGTGCTTTTTTAAGTGCACTTTGTTAAATGATACTTTTTGCAATGGTACTGTTTTCGAATGTACTTTTAAAAAGTAAATTTTTTTAAAAGAACTTTTTCATAAGGTAGTAAAGTTTATTTTTTTAAAAGGTAATTTTTAACGGGCACTTTTTGGGTGGTACCTTTTTAAAATGTACTTACACAAACGTTTTGTGTTAAATGTACGTTTTTAAAGGGAATGATTTCAAAATTTAATTTTTTTATAAGGTCGCTTTTCAAAAGTTTCTTTTATAAAAGGTTCTTTTAAAAGGAAAGTTTCTAAAAGGTATTTTTTAAAATATATTTTTTACAGGTTTTTTTTATAAAGGTACTTATTTTTAAGATACTTTTCTTAATTATTGTTTTAAAGGTTCTTTTTTTAAATATTTTTATTAAAGGTATTGTTTAAAAGAGTTTTTGTTAAAATTTTAATATATAAAAAAATTCCCCTATTTACATAGACGTCATTGTAAATAAAGCCTTTTTGTAGAATAAACATGGGTAAATATGTGTATGTCGGTTTTTTTTATGAACAGTTGTGTAAATTACGGTTTAAATTGCCTGTTGTTTACATTTAACACTTTTAAGCTTTCGTCCTTTGGAATACTTTTATTTAATTTGTTGTTTTTTTTTTTGGAAAAAATGACACATGTGTACTCGTACGTAATAATGAAAAGGCTTGTTATTGATATGATTAGATATTCAACAATAGATCACGACATTTATGATCGTTAACAATATTTTATGCCAATTAAATTTTTCAAAAGTCAATAATTTTTTAAAAATTATTTTATGAAGGCCTTCAACTGCGAACAGTATGCAAATGGATCAAATTTCTGTGATTAAATTACACAGAGAAAACTTTATTTTAGGGAACAAATGAATTTTTTTTTTGACTGAACTAAAGGGTTTCACATGTAAAGACACGAGTAGTGGAAGTGTTGAGATTGTAAAACAGGATGTGGCAAATAACTGCTGCAGTTGTTATCTTTTATGTTTTCGTCCATATAAATTTCTTTGTATGTAATTTTAAACTGTGATTTTATTATTATTTTTTTAGCCGATTTAATCTCATAATCTTTATTCGTATTAATTATTGTTTTTCAAAAACTATTTGAGTCGCATAAATTGTGAAATAATAACAAAAAAAATTTACTACAGCCACGTAATAAATGCACTAATTAAACACAAATTGAATGCCAAAATCTATAAAATAAACAATATTTAAAATGTTTAACAATTCGAATCGTTCGATATGAGACATTTATGAAAAGTTCAGATTAAAATCCAACGGATGTAAGAGTCTGAATGTGAAACAATTAATTAATGTTCTATCAACAGCAATAAAAATCAATTAAGAGTGCAACGTAATATTAAACAAGTTTCCTTTTTTAATGCTTTCAAATAAAATTAAACAAAACAAATCTCAAAATAAATAAAATGCGTATTCAATGAAATTGTATATAACGTTTAGAAACTTAAAATTGAATTAAGAATGAAATTTATAATTAAGTCATTTGGGAATGAGAGTAAAAATTTTAGGTGCCGGTAGGTAGTATTTGCAGTAGTGCACAGTGGAACCTATAGCATAAATATTATAAATATTCGCTACTAATGCAATGATAAAATCCTTGAAGTCTCGATGGATCCGACCAATACGAGTTTTAAAAACCTTCAAAAGCAAATGTTCAGAAATTTTGATTAACTTTAATTTTTAGTAAAATTTGCATTATGACTATTTAGAAAAAGATTTTCTGTTCCCACATTAAGCGAGGATTAAACATAATTTTATAATTAATCCTTTGTATTTGATAAATTTTTATAATTTTAATGTTTTGCAAAGCACTACAAGTTTTTCTAGGGTGTGAAATTTAATATTTTCTATTAATACTGAAAGATATTAATTAATTTAAAATATCATTTCTGAAGGCTTATCCTTTCAAACATTAATTTTTTTAATAAAATATTCAAAAACGATTAAATTGAAATTTTTCCAAAAGTTTGCGATTTTTTCGAATTTATTTCAAAATTTTGAAGTAAATCACAAAAACATTTAACATTATTCCAGCACTTTTTGAATATAACGAAATAAATTTATAATAATTTTTGAGCAACCGCTGTGAAAAATATTTGCAAAGGAAAATCACGGTTACAAATAAAATTTAAGAAGTCGTTTATAAACTTATAAACTATAAGCGATAGAAGAATATTTTTCGTTGTCTCCTTTAAAAAAAAGAAAGAATAAAATCGATGCACATTTATATAATTTAAAAGCCTGAAAGCACGTTTATTTAGAACAAATTATATACAGTTCAATTTCTTAAATTAAGTTTATGAAACTTTCATTGTGGCCTTTGTCGATATCATTCTGTAATGACGCTAAAAGTAATGCATATATTTTTTTGCATTTTGTCCCACTGTGCATCTTTAGTTAGCCAGTCATAAATAGCAGTTTGCCGCTTTCATATGTAAGGACATGTGATCTTACATATGTATGTTGCCATAAGATAGATAGGAATCACTCATGCAATCCACATGAATCACATTTAATCATGCATTATTACGTTTGATCGTGAGAATTGTGTCTCTTCAACCACGCGAGTGTTCATAAGTTTAAGCATAATTAAATTAGCATCAGTTAGACAGTTTGACTAGAAATTTCGAGCGATTGTCTTGTGATTGCGAAATTAGAAAAAACAATTCGAGAATTTTGAATTATAAATGGAATTGATGTATTTTTTTGATGTATTTTTTGATAGATTTTGGCTATAAATTTAAAGAAATAGTTTCGCCGGCTTATTGCATATTAATATTCTTTAAGCGTAAATATCTAGTACCGTGTGTTTTTTTTTTTCAAATTTAACTGAATCACTGAGCATGAACTTGACTCAGAAAAAACTTGAAATGGGAGATCATATTCGTTGGGGGCACGTGATCTTACAATTATTTTTACTGATTTATCACTTACCTATGAACGCTTAAGTTGAAATATTGAATAGTGCAACAATATGTTTGTTACAGACGTTTTAAGTAAAACGTTTAGTTGCTTACAGTAATTAATTTAATTTTTTTTTAAATGTTTGATGTAAAGCCGCAACAACAGCAAAGCGATAAAAGTCACCATACAATCACTATTTTAAATCGATGCTCTTTTTAGAATATTTTGTTTGCTAATGATGATATTTGAGTTATGAAGACAATAAGGCCGAGATTTGTTTGTTCTTAAATGGCTTGATAATCATGCAAAATCAATTTCATTTATGTCATCAACAAGAATTCCAACAGTGAACTAAATATGATTTAATTTGCGAATAGAGGGTGTTCCATTACAAATGCATGCTGCTAAATGTTATTCGGATGACAACTCGAATTAATTTTGACAGTAGCACGGCAGCAGCTGCTAAAGCAGAAAACACACCTCGAAAAATTCTCGTACACACGTTTGCTGCTGTGGCTGTTGCTGTGGTATCGTCACTTTAATTCGCCTTGGTTAGAACATGAAACGTCAGTTTTCTAAGCCAGTGTCTCTTTGAATACTCCTCAACTGTCAATTGTCATGTTTTGCTTTTTGTTTCTTTAATAAGTTTCATTTAAGGCATTATTTTCACTTTTAAGATTTTAATTTTTAAATACTTAATATTGAAAATTCATTATTTGAAATATTCTCCCAAAAAAAAAAAAAAAAAAAAAAAAAAATAGACTCACGTTGAGTAAATTGTTTGTTGTGTTGGTTTGTATAGAAACATTCTAAACCTACTATGATAATGTATTTGTTGTAATTCATATGCAATATTGAAATTCTCATATTGTATTTGATTTATGTTGCATAAACATCCAAGGTTGAATGTTTTCAAACTGCTTAAACTTCACTGACGATTTGGTTTTAGCAGCCAATGAAATGTCGGCATATGAAGAGCTAAAACCACAACAAACTTTTGATTTTAATTTTTAATAATATTTTTAAGCCAATGCAACTATTCTAATATATAAACTTGCTACTAATACAAATTGCAATAACTCTGCTCACAAGATGCATCAGCGACGTTAGACATTTATTACTTTGAAATGAAAAAGACCCCCGGAGTTTAAACTCTCTAGCGATTTCAAAATGTTTAATTAACAAATTAGTTTAAGTCATTAATTCGAAAGCATTTAGAAGCATTTTAAAGCGAGAAATTTCTTGAAAATGTATATAATATGTTGTTTCTGATTTCAATTTAAAACTCAATTTAAAGCATTTGAAAATCAACAGCCGATATCATTTTAAATGTCTGCAAAAATAAACTTTATTTCCGAGGGGAAATAACGCACAAATGGTTTTGTGAATGGAACGAAACTTTCAATTAATCAATCAAATTGTTAAACTAATTTGCATTTAACAAAAATACTAATAATAATAACAATAAGAAATAAAAAGTAATTTGTCATTGATTATTGATCGATTTGAAAGCGTTAAAAAAATTGCGTTCATTTGTTGTGGGTACAATTAACAATTTGAAGAAAAAAAACACTCCTACTGTCTCTTTAGCAATGTCGTATAGATTATAATTGGCAGCTTGTCTATTACTAAATTTAGCCGTCCATCCGTCCATCCGTCTGTTTGTCTATCCACCTGCCTGACATTTCATATTTATTTTCGCAGCACGAGTGAATACGTTGAGCTCAACTTGCATAAAAATGATAAATAATTGAAATAATTCTTAATTGTATACACACGAGTGTGTGTATATTTTCATAATATTTTAAATTAAAATGTTTGATTTTTATTACTCGAAATGTATTATTATTATTGCTGTTGTTGTTTTTTTTAGGAAGTTACGAGTATTTGAAAAAAATTTACAAGTTAATAAATGTTTTCGTAGAAATACACAAAGAAATTAAATTTATTTACTTCCAATTGGGAATACTAATGCTAATTTATTTCCGTTGCATTTGTTATGAATATTCGTATTATTGAAAGCTCTACGAATACAGAAATTTCTTTAATACTTTTTTGATTTTCTTAGCATTGGCATACATAAATTTTTTTTATAATTTTAAGTCGATAGTTTAAAATTCATAAATATTTGAATCAAGTCATTTGCCTTTCCAGTGGTGGCTTAAAGAAAAGGTAACTTTTTTTGTCAAAATTTCTTTAATAATCGATGAGTTTCTCTAGTTCAAATTTTGCAAATGTGTTTTTTACCTCTAATTATGATAGATATGACCAGCGTTGCCGTTTTCGCCATGTCTAAATGAAATTGGTTACTTTTTCCTCCAATGGGCAAATGTCCACATTTGTATCGTTTACTTTTTTTGGAAAAAATAAAAACCCAACATAACTTACTTAACATTTATTTTATTGATTTTGTAAGTCAAAATTATTATAACCGCCTGTTAAAGACTAGAAAAAATTCACTTTTTAAAGAAAGGAAAACTCTCGGAAGACTATTTAACACCGAAAAAACAACTAAATTAATAATAAAAAAATATATATATGAATAAAATATGTATGTACATTTCTGGAAATAAAAAATCCCAAACCAGTAGCTTTTAATATCTTTAACTATCTAAATTCGAAATAAACAATTTTTTTCAAAAATAGTCAAAATTTTTCAAATCAGAAAACAACCTTAAATCGAGTGATTCATTCGGCAACAAAATATCTAAAAAATTGATGATATACACCAAGAAAAATTTTTTAATCCAAAAATAAAAGCATTTTTAAACTTGGAAAAATGTTTCGTTATCCCACGTCAAATTGGGTTTGTAAACAGATCGATTTCGATTATGTGCCATCTTTAGTGTTCTTAAAGTGAGAAGAAGAAAACTAAATAGATGGCTTGACATGATATAAGGGAAAATCAATTAAAAATCAAGCACGCTCGATCGAAAAATCAAAAAAAAAAAAATTAAAAATTAACTACAAAAAAATCACTCGTTTCAAAAAAAATTAAAAAAAAAAACTTCAACATGTGATATAATTTTAATTTTATGGAAAAGCATTCGCTAAAAAGATCATAAGTTATGTACCCTACAATTAAATATATAAAATGCTCCCGCAGACTAGTGGCTAGAGGGCTGAAGGTTCGATTCCTGTGATGGTTTCTTCTTTGTCAATCCCCTTCTATTAGAGGTATTATAAAGTGATTGAAAGCAGCTTGTGGGAAACTGAATAAATAGTAAATAGTAAATCATATAAACGAATACTACTCTTTTATCTAACTTAAACTATTTCACACTATTTATTTCTTTGTTTTCATTTTTAAGAAAACAAAATTTTTGAAAAAAAAAAAATTTTAGTCGTGGTAACACTGTAAATTTCTATAGAAAATGAACGCCAAAGCAAATGAGAAGTGTCATATTGGCTGTCAGAGAAAAATAATCTTTTCATATCAGCAACGTACATATGGTTCACAATATGAATAGATCTATTTTAAGTTTTCAGAGGCGAAAGCAATAATTTATATACTCGTACATTTATTTCTAATTTTCTTTTAACAAGAGAAAAAGGTACCTGATCGAAAAACTTACAACAGTACCATTAAATAGTTTTGTTCATTTTAAAGCTGATTTTTGTAAAATTAAAAAACATTTGCCGAGTGCCGAAAATTTGTAGAAGCTGAATTTCGTATTCAAGTAGAACTTAAAGATAAATGATATTTTAAGACGATATCAAAAACTGGCCATAAAGGACTCCCACAGTTTAAGATTTAATTATTGTGGGTACCATTTGTAGTGACTGCATGAAACGAGTAATTTTCCTAAGCCTTTCTTTGTCAGGATTCCAATCAGTCCAATTTATTTTCGATTTAGGGTGCCTAAATGACGCCAAGTGAAAGAGAGGAATCGATGTGGCTCTTTCCTCCTGGTATTCCTTTTAGTCTCCTGGCCTTTCATATTTTTAAAATATTCTTAAAGGTACCAGATGATCGAAATATGGTAAAACAAAAAATTTATTTTTAACTAACGACTTATAAGTTGTAAAAAGAATTCCCCCGCAGGGGAATCCAGCAGGGCTATCAATTTGTCAATCGATCTTTCGTATAGATTATGAGCTTTATTTCCTCCAAATCAAATTTTGGCTCTTCTCTTCAACCCCAATTCGTAATTTTCCTAGAGGGTTCGTAAAACTTCACATTCATTGCAAGACAAATTACAAAAATCTAATAAATATTATTCGATTATCTATGAAATCAATTCAACATTTGACAATTAATACAACAACACAAGCAAAAATACGCAGGAAGCAGCAACAATAACAGCAACAATTTAATTATTAATTCATTCTAGTCAACTGGACAAATGCAATCACTTTCGTTGCAACAAATTACATACTTTCACTCCAGCAACATGAAATAACCAGATATTCGCTGGCCCAATGGTGGGAAAAACAAACAGATGATAGGAAATTTTTAATAATTTTTTTGCGGCAGAAAAAATATTTACACATAAGGTCAAATTAAATAATAATAGTTTAAGCAAATTGTTGCAATTTTGTATGGAAATCAATAAATAATATTTACACTTCCTTGACGTAAGTAAAAATAAGAAACTTAAATTAAATTAAATTAAATTAAAAAGGAAATATTTCTAGCCAATTTATAACAAAATTTGTTTACAGAATCGCTCGTCCTAGTTTGGCATTGCGAAACAAATTTAAAACACAAACTAGAAAAATAAAAATTGCCACAAAAAATTAATATTAAAAAAAATTAGAATATGATCACGTAAAAAATATTCATTCATCTACGGGCTGCAGGATGGTAAAGTGTTGTCGATTTTGATATTTCATTTGTTTTTTATTATTATTTTTTCGAATTAAAAAATAAAATAAAAATGTGTTGAGAAGAGTGATCCTTATGGAAATGTATTTGATCTTTAAATAATCCAATTTGAGAAAAACAGTTTTCATGTGCAAAACCGGAAATGAAAATTTTAAATTAAAATATAACCGACTTTGACACCATTTTTTATTAATTTTAAACTGAAATTATGCATAAAGGTTTTAATTTTTTTAAAATTTTTATTTTTTAAACTCTCTTGTTTGAGTCTCACCCTAATGAAATTTTAAGTAAATAAAGTATTACACATGTAATTTATAATATAAGTGTATATGTGTGTACATATATTTATTTGCTTCTAAAATTAATGATGTTATATTTTTTTTGTAATGTTTATGCATTTAAAAAGTAATTAAATGTATGATATCGTACAGTAAATTAATCATAATTATCAAATTCGTTATTCGAGATATTCTTTTCAAACACGATTTGGTTGAAGAGTACTGATGATTTGATTAGTGCCAATGAAATACAGGCATATACTCTGCTTAACCAACAACAAACAATAAATTATGTAAATTACTCGTGTAATATTTAATTTAATTTAAATTTCATTAGGATGAGACTCAAAAATGATTGCTGCTGTGTGTGAATATCAATTTAAATTTAAGTAGCAGAGACAAGAACCAATTTCTTTAACAGTGCTCCTTTTTCGGTTAACAGAGCGCTGTTAGCCACTTAACAGTCATGTGTGCTTTCAAGAAATGTGGTTAATCTACAAACTGGGACCGGAACCGTACAAGACAATACATGGAACAGGTGCTCCAGAGTATACGAGTTGGACGCAAAATAAAAGGACATGCAAAAAACGTTCAAAACGATACAAAAAAGAAATTATAAAAATAGAAATATTTCCGGAGGGATAATTGGTCTTTATGGAAAAATAGAGAGTTATAGGTATATCCCACTATATTGAAATGGTGCACCAGACGGTCCTCTAAAGAGCAGATTAGGTGGTATTTCTCAAATAATTTTAAGATTTTAGAAAAATTAATTTAAAAAAAGTCATATTTTTAAACAATTTCTTGCGAAGATTCATGCCCATTAAAGAAAAATAGAGAGTTATGGGCATATTTCACTATATAGAAATGGTGCTCCAAACGGTCCTCTAAGGAGCACATCAGGTGGCATTTCTCATATAATTTTGAGATTTTAGAAAAATTAATTTAAAAAAGTCATATTTTTGACCAATTTCTGGAGAAGATTCATGCCCATTAAAGAAAAATAGAGAGTTATAGGTATATCTCACTATATAGAAATGGTGTTTCAGATGGTCCTCTAAGGAGCAGATTAGCTGGTATTTCTGAAATAATTTTAAGAAAAATGAATTTGAAAAAAGTCATAAATTAATAAGACGCCATATTCAGTGCGCTATGTATGCCTAATTATTTACGTAACCTTAGGACATTTCCTAATTCTAAAACTTTAAAATTTTATTAGTATTACCTAGGCAAGATTCGAATATAAATAAAATTGGGTTGAAGTTAGATAAATGGGTGTTGAAAATGGGCATTTCCGGTTTTGCAGTGCGACATACATGTACAATTTTTTAATTACTTCTAAGCTGACGCATGTTCTACTTCAAAACATTTACAGTAAATTGATGACATTTTGGCATAAGTTCGGCTTAAAAATAATAAAACAAAATTTGTTTCGAAGTTAGAAAAATTTTAATTCGAAATTTTGATATCCGGCTTTTCATGTGGAAATTTTTTTTCTTAACTGCCTGGCCCACGATGTCGAACGACATCGTTCGCGTGCTTAAATACATTCAAACCAAAAACAACATTTTAAAATTTGTTGCTGTTTCAAACTTATTTATGCAAGCGAACGATGTCGTTCGACATCGTGGGCCAGGCAGTAAATTTCATTTTTTTAATTAAACAATCTTAATATATTTTTATTTTGTCGATAAATTGATGATATTGTTCGACTTTTATTTTGATTAATTTATTGAATTATATATTGAGTTTTAGGTGTTTTTTAACAGATTACATTTATTTTTAATTATTCAATATTTCGATACCATGTGGGTGTCTTTTTTACAAAATTCAAATTATTTAACAAAATTATTTAATAAATAATTTGATTTTCCTGACGAAAAAACCCTTAGGGTGTAGAAATATTGAATTATTAATAATTAATATATTCTGTTTAAAAAGACCTCAAAGTCAAAATATATATATTTTTTTAATTTTTTAGTTTGAAAAACTAATGAAAAGAAAAAACAAAATTTCAAAAGCGGCAACATTATAGCACACTATTACCCAACAAACATTTATTAGAAAGTACATCGACATCGAATGCTACAATTTGCCGTCAGAGCTTTTCTTGTGGCATGAAATTTTTCGAAGAAAAATCCTAAAAATATGGCCTCAATAAAAATCAGAAACAGTAGGTTTACAGAGTGACTACGTTTTCGTGAACATCACAACAGTGACGAGCGTGATAGATTAATAACAAACAATTCCTTTTAAGCCAAATGGAGTAATTGCATGTGAATGACATTTGTTTCCAGTAGACTTGCTGTAAATTCTTCACATCGATTGCCACAATGGATGCCGACCTTTCTGGCAATTGCTTGCCAAATTTTTTTCTTAAACGGACTTAACCCACTTTGAAAAGAAAAGGCCCATACACAAAGCAAAATCGAGTCTTGTCATAAGCATAATTGCTATTTGAGAATATTCAATTTGATCATTTATTTAACCGCAGAATATTAATTATCTTGCGTTTGACTGGCATCTAGTGTAGCAGAATCAACTTGAATATACAAAATCGTTTATATTTAAATTTAAATTAAGATTAAGCAAAGCGTATAATCCAGCATTAAACTTTTTTTAAACAAATATCACATTTAATTAATTAACGTATATTGTAAATATATAAAACCCGGCTATTAATGCATTTAAATACAAACGAACAGTTATTAATTACGTAATTTCTTTCCAAATTTTTTTTATAAAATTTTATTTAAAATGAATTCATATTTCTATTCTCTATGTCAATCACGTGCAATTTGCTCAGTTTTTTCTGTCACTATGTTTATTAATTAACTAATTTTATAAAGAAATATTTATTATTAATTACTTAAGTTAAAAAATTGCTTATTTTAAGGAAACGGAAATCATCAACGGAGTGAAAGATGAAAAAAACACACATACACATATGTATATATAATATATATATATATATATATATATATATATATATATATATATATATATATATATATATATATATATATATATATATATATATATATATGCATAAATCTTTTTTACTTTTCCTTACCTTGTTAGTGTGACAAAAGACAGCAAGCACGTGAAGGACTGTGGGTGACGTTGCCTTTTAGAAAGGATTGGATGTGTGAAAAAGTACGTGACTTGTTAACACTTCACTTTCCCATTAGTCCCAATTTGTGATTTGTATAATATTATCGCGATTAATTTTAAACAAAAGATACGTTTCAGTAAAAGGTACTTTTTAGTTAAAGGTACTTTTTAACAGGAAATAATTTTTAACAAAAGGTACTTTTTTACAAAAGGTAATTTTGACAAAACCTACTTTTTAACCTAAGTTACCCTTTAAAAAAAAGGTACCTTTTAGCAAAAGGTACTTTTGACAAAATCTTATTTTTAACTAAAGGTACCTTTAAGCAAAAAGTACTTTTTGACAAAGGTTCTTTTAATAAGAGCTGCTTTTTGACAAAAGGTACTTTTTAACAAACGCTACTTTTTATTAAATGTAACTTTTTAATAAAACGTACTTTTTAACGAAAGGTACTTTAATTTTTTTTTTACTTTTTAATAAAAGGTACCTGTGGTAAAATCTACCCTTTCTTTTGACCAAATCTACTCTTTACCAAAAGATACTTTTTAGAGGTACGTACTTTTGAACAAGAGGTACTTTTTAATAAAATATACTTTTTAAATGATGATATTTTTATCAAAAGCTGCTTTTTAACAAGCAAAAGTACATTTTGACATATGGTACCTTTTGAGAACAGATACTTCTGAACATTAAATAATTATTTTTAAATAAAATGCTTTGTAGCTTAAATCCTTTTTTATATAAGATACTTTTTAGCGCAATTACTTTTTTAAATATGGTACTTTTCGGCATCAGACCTTTTTTAGCAGAATAATGTTTGTATAAAAACTTTGAAAACATTAATGAGATAATTTCAAAATATATTTTTAGCAGATATTAGTTAATAAACATAAGTATATCGTATGTACGCATATGCACAAATACATACACATGTTATGTTTAATATTAACGCTGAATGCCGTACAAAGAAAAGGAATGTATTCCCCAATGCAATAACTTAGTACGATAATGTCCCCAAATTATATTTTAAATGAAAATAATTAAGACAATATATTTTTTATTCTTCCCTCAACAGATTATGTACAATTGCGGCAATAAAAAAATTTAAAAAATATTTATGTCATTTGAATAAAATTAATTATTAAAATTATTTATGCATATAAATATTTATGAAGACAAATGCGTAAGTTGTTCAAAAATGAACTAAAACCACTCATGTGGAGGACTAGTTGAGTGAAAGGCAGGTTGGAAAATTTATGACAGACATTTAATATACGTAAGTAGGTACATACGGGTATATGTTTCTATGTATGTCAGGCTTCAGACAGTATTGCCAGAATTTGTTCACCGATAGGGGTTAAATATGGGGGAAATGGGTTAAAAATAGTTAAACGATATTGAATGCAAAAATCATGAGTATTAAACAAAATTTAAAAAGGTAAATTTTATAATGTGGAGTAGTGGACAAAGTTCTTGCCTACAAAACTGAGTACCCCAGGTTCGCTCCCTGGCAGAGGAAAACAAAAATTTTTTCACTCGCCATGGTTTTTCAAGTTTTAAAAATGAAATGGCTAAAAGTCCATCCAATGAGCCCCCTGACCACCACATCTCAGGAAAAGAGAATAATATCATGACAAACAAAGGTCAGACAGAGCCACCCCCTTCTGCGAAAAAATAGGAATCAAAGATAAGCGAGGTTCCTCACTACTACACCAAAATACAGAGGGGGCGTGTGTTTCTAGGCAACGACCAGCAGACCAATCGTATACTATTGTAGCTGGAACAAGAACCAATTACCGAAACTGATACAAGGCAAAAAAAGAAATAATAACAATGCGAAAACAACTGCAACACCAACCCATGTAAAGATGGATGTGCTTTGTAGAAGCCCTATGTGCTCCCTCCAGGAGTGAAAGGAACATATATAAATTTTATAATATTTATTTATTTATTTATTAATTTTTTTTTTTTTTTGTAATTAAGGAAGATTTTCTTGTTGTACATGGTCTAGTCTGTTTACTGTTTTATTTGAGTTCATCAATTTTAATTTATTTTTAAAATTGTTTTTTGAGAAAACAAAAAATAAATATTTTGACTTTAGTAACTCTAAAACGAAAAAAATAAACTTTGTAAATAACAGCCTTGGTTTTTTTGTCATAGGTGTTGTTGGTGCAGAAGCAATAAATTATATGTATGTAATGTAATGGGGTTTGGCCCAGGATGGCCTTTTGCACTGCGACCATTGTTGATCTATTGTGCTTCCCCTGTCCCTAACCGTTCAATACGTTCGCAAATAGGATCAGCTCCTTCAATGGGAGCGTTAGCAGAGCCTCTTCACTCAGCGTATATGCATATAGAGTCCTGTGACTTCTGTAGCCCAATGCCCCACAATTTGCTATCAAGTGTTCCATCGACTCCTCCTCCTCACCACAAAATCTGCAGATGTCCGTGTCAGATAAGCCCATTCTGTATAGATGGGCTTTGCAGGTGTAATGGCCTGTGAGCGCCCCTACCAGCGTCCGTAGGCTTTTCCTGTCTAGTCTAAGAGCCAGATTCACCCTCCCAGCGTCAAAGCATAGAAGTTTCTTGGAGTGACCTAACCCATTGATGTCATTCCAATGTTGTGCAATCCTGGACGATGTTCATTTCCAAATCTCCCCCTTAAGCAGACTTTTGTTGAACCCAAAAGAGGGGGTGGGTCCAATGAAGTTCCCCTAAGCCCCTCTTCTCGCACAGATGTCCGCCATCTCATTCCCGGCATGCCCCTGATGTCCTGGTACCCATATCGTCTATTAGAATAATTTATAAGCGCCTCCCACATTATTGATAAAATCGAATTAACTCTTATTAGATGCGGTCTGTTTCTAATTTTAGACAAGATTTAGTTTTAGACTTTACAAGATTAAAACTATCCCTACTTCTGCTTTTCACCAAGAGAAATAATTTAGGCTTTAAAGGAAAATTAGAAATTTCTTCAAAAATTTTAACTCCGCCAGTATCTCGGTACGCAACAAGATTTGGCCAAATGGGAATTATATTGTTTGTATTAATCAATAGTTATTTAATGGGTATTACAATGCTGCTTTTTTTTAACAAAATACTTAAAATGTCTCAATCAAATAAGGCTAAAAAAACCCTGAATTTAAATAACGGAGGCTAAAAAATGTCTAATAGCAATCATTTTTTCTTCTGGCTAAAGGGAATGAAATATGGCTAAATTTAGCCAGAAAATGGCTTAACTGGCAACACTAGAAACAACCATCCAAACATTTTTGCTACCGACACATACATACTTTTTTCGCAATACAAAATCGATTATTTTTCGTTTGGGAATATGCGCGAGGGAGGTATTTCTATGTTTGCTGGATGCAAGCGAATGTATAATAAAGAATTTTTCAATAATATTCTGTCTTCTGTCCTTGACTTATTTTATCAAATATTCTGCAAATAAACAATTTATGTTTGTCTTTCATACAATAACCAGGTAATTAGTTTTGAACGCAGTTAAATGTTTTTTGAAAATAACAAACATAATTGTATACAAAGTGCTTAAGTTTATTCCGCCGCAATTTAACAACAGCCACAAGAATTCTTTTCACTCCTTTCCACTGTCAGTCTGTATATTAATAGTACATACGAACATTCGTACATACACAGACACAAATGAATTCTTAACGTTTTATCTATTTTCGCTACTTGTCCAATAATTATTAACTTTTTTATATCTTTTTCTAAATCTTGAACAAATATTTAGAAAGAAATAACAAAAATTCAATTGTGTGTTATAACAGTAGGCAAGCCGGGGTGTGCTGGGGTACGAAATGTTGCCTTCTGTTAAGAAGCAACATTTCCTAAAAAGTATGTTTTATTAAGAATTATAAAATATCATTCGTTTTATCTGAAAGTTGTTTGTGCAAAGGCAGCTTTAAGGTATTTTAATTAGCGGTTTGTTTGAAAATCTTTGAATGAATTCTCTTTTTGAAAGTTCAAAAAGTTCATTGATCACGTTCTTCTTAACTTTTTATTATATGGAATGTTTTATTACAAACTACTTTTTGTTAGAAAATACCTCCTGTAAACGTAGCTTTTGTTGATATGTTGTTGTTTTTAATAAAATGCACCTGAAGGTAATGAGTTAATTTTTTTCTAAACGTTACTTTTTATTGAAATTTAAAAAAAAATTAAGCGAAAAGTACTCTATATTAGAAAGTACTTTTCGTGGAAAGTACCCATCGCTAAAAAAAATACATTTTGTTGCAAAGCTTCCTTCGCTAAATTGTAGACTTTGTTAAAAAGTACATTTTGTTTAAAAGTACCTTTTATAAAAAGTACATTTTGCTAAAAATCATCTTTTGCTAAAAAGTACGCTTGCTAAAAAGAATATTGTTCAAAAGTTCATTTTGTTAAAGGTACCTTATGTATATTTGATTCGCTTTCGTTGCCCTCAAAAGCAACGAAATCACCACCTATACCCTTTGCAGACTTTACGGAACGCCTCTTACATCAATACCTTATGTTAAAAAGTATCTCTTGTTAAATATGTATAACCTTTTGCAAAAAAAAAAAGAAATAGCTTATATTAAAAAGTACCTTTTGTAAAAAAGTAGCTTTTGCTAAAAGATCCTTTTGTTCAAAAGTACCTTTTGTTCAAAAATACTTTTTGTTCAAAGGTACTTTTTGTTCAAAAGTACCTTATGTTCAAAAGTACCTTTTTGTTCAAAAGTACCTTATGTTCAAAAATACCTTTTGTTCATAATTATCCTTGTAGAAAGTACCTTTTGTTCAAAGGTACCTTTTTTTCAACGGTACCTTTTGTTCAACGGTACCTTTTGTTCAAATATATCTTTTGTTCAAAGGTATCTTTTTGTTCAAAAGTACCTTATGTTCAAAAATATCTTTTGTTCATAAGTATCTTGGTAGAAAGTACCTTTTCTTCAAAGGTACCTTTTTTCCAAAAGGTACCTTTTGTTCAACGGTACCTTTTGTTCAAAGGTACTTTTTGTTCAAAGGTACCTTTTTGTTCAAAAGTATCTTTTCTTCAAAATTACCTTTTTTTAAAGGTACCTCTTTCTAAAAAGGTACTTTTATTTTAAAAGTTCATTTTTTTTTAAAAGTAGCTTTTTCTAAAAAGTACCTTCTGTTAAAAAGTACCTTAGATTGAAAAATACCTTTTGTTCAAAAGTACTTTTTGCCAAAAAGTACGTTTTGATAAAAAGTACCTTATGTTTAAAAGTATCTTTTGCCAAAAAGTACTTTAAGATGTATAGGTTCTTAAATTTTATGCTTAAAAGTACTTTTAATTAAAATAAGATGCTCATGTTTAATAATAAAATTCTCATTTAGTTGGACGTACAGTGTCTTTTTTATGAGGTAGCCTCTGCTCAAAGAAGTACTTTTAAAACTCAACATTCGCTTTGCAAATGCGACGTTTTTCTTACAATCAATTCTCTGTAAAGCGCTTAAATTGTTCGCATTATTTTTACAAATGTTCCCACTGTATTTTATCGTACACAACACTTCCCAGCGATCGTTTTAAATGACCTCAAGTGCGTTTGAAATATAAATTTCAAATTTCATAGAAAACTTTTGTCGGATTTGATGATTTTTCCTGAATATTTTGGAGTGGGTAGCAAATACTTCCACATCATAAAGACTTGAACTGCAGGTTATAGTAACTTGATATTTTGGTACACAAATAAAACTAAATATATTCGCATTATTTCGTATCATATCAAGTTTTATATATTTTTCTCAATACTTTGTTGTATTTAATAGCATCTGTAAGCGCTGCTGCTGCTGTAGCTGCTGATGTTTGTTGTTAATTTCATTCTTTTTAGGTCAATGTCAACTTGCATTTTAAAAAACACAAACTAAAATAAAATGAATATAAACATCGTCCAAATGCATTAAAATCACTAAACAAAAATAAATATATTAAAAAAAAATATTGTTCACGCTAAAATTAAATTCGAATAAAGCTGCTTGATCAAAATGCACATATTTATGACTAGATTGAGGGAGAGAGGAGAGTTACAGAAATCAGTACCTAATGAATCTAAATTTGTATATGTAAACATACATACATATGTATGTATACATGCATTTATTTACGTATGTGCATGTTTATGCAGTGGACCTGGCGGAATTGTTTTAAGTGACTGTTGCTCGGCCGGCTCAAATTGTCATAAACGCATTTTGAAATCTCTGTAGTCACACGGTCATTCATGTGTTTGATTTCATTTATGTATTTCTCCTTCTCTCATTTTTTTTAGCAATAAAAGTCAATAGTTTATGGACTTTTAACTGCAAAAACATTAGCTTATTAATAATTTCAGTATTATTATTATTTTATTATTATTTTTTTGGTTTATTGACTTCTCGAATCAGACGTATAAATTAAAAGAGACAGAAAGTCATACATAAACTGAACTTTTAGCAGGCAACTTGTACTTCATACTTGTCATAGAAATTAATATTGTGTTTGAAAGAAACAAAACAAAGTGCCCAACAGTTTCTTTGATGGTTAAAAGTGTTCAAAAGAACTTTTCTATGAAAAAATTCTTTTCTAAAACAGAATGACAATCATATATATATATGTATACTCTTCCCATCTGTGGTGAAAGGTATAAAAATTATTAATAGTAAAATCTTAAAATAAAATTTAAGTAACACGTATAGTTTGTTGTGGCTTTAGATGTTCATATGCGGACATTTTATTGGTCGTTAAACCAAATCGTAAGTGAACTTTAAGGAGTTTGAAAACATTCCACCTCGTACGTTTATGCCAAAACAAACAAACACAATATGAGAATTCTATATTATAAAAAAAAAAAAAAAAACATAATCATAGTAGGCTTAGAATGCCTTTATACAAACAATTACACTCAACATGAGTCTATTTTATTTTTCTTGCAAAATGTATGTATACAATTAAACGCCCGTTGGTCGTTAATGTTTGTGATCAATCAGGCGAATGTGAACAATGAAATTTTTGTATTAAATATTTAATATTAAAATATATATTTTTTCCGGTATATTCTCCCCATTTAATTTAGTTTTTAAGTATTTGAAATAAAATATTTATTTATTTATTTATTTATTTAATTTAAACTCACCTATGGAAAATAATCCTTACAGGCTAACAAATATACTAATTAAACAAAATATTAAATAAATCCCTATTTTCTAATAACAAATTAAAATCATTAGCAGACAATGAAAAGTCTAAGACAATAATATTAGAAATCTTATTTATAATATTCAAAACTCGTAACAAAGGTTCACGCATTCCATAATTAGTAACATGAGTAGATACATAAAATTGGTTATTGGATCTAAGGTGTTTAAAAGGTACAAAAAATTTAATCAAACTTAATAGGTATTCACAATCTATAAAACCATTAATTAAATTGTAGACAATCCTAACGGAATGAATAGTACGTCGTACATAAAGTGGCTTTAAGCCCAAAAGAAAACAACGAGCATTATATGTAGTCGGCACCAACATTGTAAGATCATTACGAAGTGCAAATTTAACAAATTTCTTTTGAATCCTTTCAATTCTATCAGTATGTACATTATAAAAAGGGTTCCAAACAAAAGAACAATACTCTAACTTCGAGCGAACAAAAGCAGTGTATTTTATATTTATTTTGAATTTTGGCCTGATTGAATATTAATTAAGTCGCTATGGGAAGTATCCTTCCCCTGCGTTTACATATTGATCAAAACGCATTCACTTCTGATGCGTGGTAACTTTGAACACTGTTACTCTTATAACCAACCAAATATACGATAATTGGATATTAACTTGTATGGGGGTTACCGTTTCCCTTAAGCCTATCCAGTCAGCTTCCTTAGAGGTGGCATGAATTGACCGCAGAAGAATACCAGATTAGATGCCATGTTTAAACAATCTCATTATTATATTAAGTGAGATATAAGATTATTAAATTTTACTTTGTATGGGAGGTGCCCTGCCCCCAGGTCCTATCAAATATTAGCTAAAATGGGGCCACATTTTGAACATACCATTTCATATAAAAACAGAATTTTTAAAATCGGTCCACAAATAGTCAAAAAATATATGATTGAAGTCGGCTAAAAAGAAGTCTTAAGGGGACAAATAAAAAATAATGATATAAATTTAAAAAAAAATGTACGAGAGTTCGTGTGTGTGTTTTTACATTATTTTAATGAACACAATAACATAGTTGTGGCAAGCATCACAATATGCTTATGAGAACAATTTATGGTGAACATAACAACACGTTTGATTGAATTATTGGGACGATCCTTAATAATAGTTAACAATTGTGGTTGTATCAACTGCGTTTTTTCCTATGCATGCAGTGGGAGATTCCGTGTATGACTTAGAGTCATTGAGTAGCCACCAAGGAAATTTGTCCTTTGAGATCTTAGGGCAGCTATTTTAGATAACAAACTCTGCTACGCCTGATCTCAGTGTTGTTTGCAGGTATACCCTGATGGTATTTGAGGCTATTGAGTGCCATTAGATTTTGGGATGTACTATGAGCCCCCATTAAAGTATTCCAACAGCGAGAAAAGTCTGACTCAACCCGGCAACTAGTCTTTTCCTTCACATGGCCACTGTTTAGTATCCAATTTTCTACCCTCAACTGGCGAACTGTAGGGTGCTGTTGCGTCATGCAATTATTAATTCATTCATTTGTAAGCAAAACAAGTCGGTTACAACAAGCAACCCAACATTACAAGCGTTAATATATGGAGTCTGTTTTTTTTATATTTTATTAACAGCGGAGGAGCGCAACAAGAGTTGATCAAAACGATTGGCTTTAAGGTCATATTAACATTCTTAGCCAACATTTGTTGAATAAATTGGTCCATAGACGAGGTAGACATACTTTTGTCATTTCATCATATTGTTGCATGAAACCAGACGTTCGCTTTTGAATTTTGAACATCCGTCGTCTGTCAATATGATTGAGCTCTGAAACGATGTGGGCAGGTAGTGATGATTATTTAAAATTTATAAGATTATTTCTTTGTTATAATTTTCGTATGAAACAGAATTAAAATTGGTTGTCGTCTAGTGAAGTGGGAGTATACGGATTATTTTAATTCGAAGGTTTAATTTTTAACAAGGACTTTGCAACCTCAAAGTGTTTCCACAAAAAAGATTTATTTTTAAAGATCTTCTATTAAAAAGCACCTTTCGGATAGCGCGTTCAATAAACATTTTCTAAAAAGCATATTCAATAAATTTTATAGAGGAGCAAAAAGGGATTTTAAATCCTTAAATGAATTGAAAAACGATGAACTAGAACGAAATATCTGTAAATTTTCTTAAATTATATATTTTTATTAACTCCATCGTACCGCATCAAAAAATTAATTTGCTAAAAATGTGGACTTGGCACCTTTGCAACTGACCATTAAAAGGTACCCTAACAAATGACTTCCTAGGAATAAGTAGTAGATGCTTACGCCTACGGACTCTAGTCCTTGCTTTCCAACCAGGACTAAAGTTGATTGACATCCTTAACCAAAATGGCAAGTCATTGAAACCTAGATCTATTCTGGGTGCCAGCATACGTAAATGTGTACGATAACATCACCAGGACGAGCTAACAGAAGAAAGTACTTGCATGCAAGACGGGTTCATCGATTGATTAGTGTGACATTTCCACTGAAAACCTATAAATCACATAGCAGAAACAACGCATGGAGACTAGATGCTCCCCGGAAAGAACTTGCGTATTCCTACTATGGCTATGCAAGATCATTAACCATACTAAGGCTTTACAGAAGACAACTACGGACAGAATATTAAATCTTCCCTTTACTAGCTTCTACAGAAGTTAATACGATGAGATAAAAGTACGTTTTGAAAGTTACCTTTTAAGAGAGTATCCTTTAAAAATGTAACTTTTAAAAAGCTAAATTTTACAGTACATACTTAGTTTATTGTTAAAAAGTACCTTTTAAAAAGTACCTCTTAAAAGAGTACCTCTAAGAAACGTACCTTTTAAAAAAATTACCTCTTAAAAGATACCCTTTATAAAAGTACCTTTTCAGAAATTACCTCTTAAAAAGTACTTTTCAAAAAGTGCCTTTTAAAAAAGTACATTTTAAAAGAGTTGCTTTAAAAAAGTACCTTTATGAAAGTATCTTTTAAAAAGTACATGTCCAAAAAGTACCTTTCAAAGAAGTGCCTGTCCAAAAAGTACCTTTTAAAAAAGCTTCTGCCTAAAAAGTACCGTTCGAAAAGGTACCTTTTAAAAAAGTACCATTTTATAAAAGTATCTTTTAAAGCCCATATTTTAAGAAGGTTCCTTTTAAAATGTACCTTTTGAAAAATACTTTTTAAACAAGTTCCTTTTAAAAAAGTACCTTGTAACAAGGTTCCCTTTAAGAAGTATCTTTTAAAAAAGTACCTTTAAAAAAACTTAAAAAAGTAACTTTTAAAAAAGTACCTCTTAAGAAAGTACCTTTCAAAAGATACCCTTTATAAAAGTACTTTTTGAAAAAGTATTTTTAAAGAATTACCTCTTAAAGAGCACCTTTCAAAAAAGTGCCTTTTAAAAAAGACACTTAAAAAAGTATAAAAAGGCAACCTTTAAAGAAGTAACTATTAAAACAGTACCTCTTGAAAAATTACCTGTTAAAAAGTATGTTTTAAAAAATTAATTTTTATAAAGGTGCTGTTTAGAAAAGTAACTTTTGAAAAAGTACATTTCAAAAAAGAAACTTCAAAAATTAACTTTTAAAAAAAGTACTTCTTATAAAAGTACTTCTTAAATAAGTGTCTTTTAAAAACTATATTTTAAAAAAATATATAAAAAAAGTACGCGTATAAAGTAGACCTTTTTAAAAAATTAATCTTTAAAGTAGTTCCTTTTAAGGAAATACTTAATCAAAAAGTTTATTTCATAAGAACTACCTTTTAAAAATATTTCAAAAAAGTACAGGAAAAAAGGACTGACTTAATATAGAAAAAGCAGCAATTATAAATAAAAATAAATTGTTTAGCCCTGGAAACTCCATACTTTGGAATCTCATTATGTCAATATGAAATGCGAACTCTATTAATAGAAGTTATTCTAGAGAAGTGTTACATCCCTGTGGGAATAATCTGTTTAGGTGGGAAGTGACCAGCGATAACCTGGATGAAGTGTTAGAAAGCTTTTTGGAGCAGTTTAGGTCTCAACGAAGCATATATGTAGTAGATGACGCAAAGAAAGCTGATGAAGTAAAGAGAAAATGTTTTTCATTTTCCCTTCTATTTATAGTCCGTAGACTTTGCTTTGGTTGTGCCACAAATGTTCAATGTTCACACAAGAAATGTCCAATTGCAATTTGTTGTTTTCTCCTAAGCAACTTTTTATTTTTATTTTAGAAAATAAACTAAAAAATACAAAAAATAGATCTCGGAATCCCATGCGGTAATTTCTGGATCTGAATTCAGTGTTCTGAAAATAATTTTTCTTGCTAACATTCCATTCGTAGTATAAAATGTTTGTTATTTTTATATGGAAAATATTATTGAACTATTAGAACTATTTATGGCTTAAAACAGAAGTAGAAATTTATCTTATGCTAGAGAATGAAGTGAGCAAATAATGATATTTTTACACACTTTATTTTTTAATATTTAATTTATACTTAATTAATCTTAATTTGCATATCAAGTTAAAATTTTTTCACAACCAGCGATACCGAAGGCGCAAACCCACAGATACAGATACCACCAGCGCACAATGGGTACCATTTAGTAACAAATGACGTAGAGACAGATGAATAATAATTTTATATTGAAAAACAAACAACAGATGGAATTTAAGCATGAAGAAAAAAATACTAAACAAATAATAAAAATTATTAAAAACAGTTAATGCAAATTAGTCAAACGTACTTGGAAGCAGAGCCCTGGAATTTTTTTTAAATTGAAAACAAAAAAACATTAGATTTTATTAGAGAATCAAATGTTGCTCTATGAAGACTATAAAAACAGGCGTAACGCTCGAAATCTACAAACCACCCATGACGTGGCGTATTTGTTGAGTAATAACATCATTAAGGCACATACATACCACCTTGTGGAAGTTCAACTGCATTTGCCACATAATCTTCGTGATTCTTATATGATTTCCAGGAAATGTCTCCATCCATATCTTGCCAATTGAATGCGAAGCTAATTTTTATCCGCATGCTTCCCTTACAGTTCCTTTACAATTTTATACATAAAGAAGCCAAGATTTTTCTCAGCCACATGCAACATAATATATACAATTGCAACATATTAAACAAAAAACTGTGTCAATTAGTACATCATTTAGTTTTATTGATTGTGATTAGCTCTCAGACACTGTATATTATGGTCGTTTAATGCAAAAGTTGTTGTTGTTGTTGCTTGTTTGTTTGTCTGTTTGTTGTGATGCAACATAAATTTATGTTTTACAGCCCCAATATATATAATAAATTTATTTCAGCCCTATTTAGGCAACGAAGTTAAATAAGATTTTTTGCATAAAATCAATATTAATTGTATATAAAAAAACAAAAGTAATTTAAAAAAAACGACTCAATTTACATTTTAATTATATTTAGCCAAGGCAAAATTAATTAAAAATTTTAATAATGAATTCACTTTTGTGTGAAAGAAAATAATATTTGCTTATGACATCTGCAACAGGGCCGATTGAAGATGACGGCATACGAAAAGTCAACGAATTTTGTATACAACAGACCCAGTGGCATGAGGAAACTAAATACTTTTCCTTTCAGACACATATTTTGCTTTTCGCCACGCAAAGAAAAATAAGAGTTGCAAGTGTATAAATAAAATTTTCCTGTTCGTCTGGTATTTTGTAACATTATGTGTGTGTGTGTTTATGTTTTTATATGTATTTTTATAATTTTTTTTTGTAAAGTAATTGATTTTGATACCACAAATGCCTCAACTATTTTGTTGCACGATTATTACATTTGTTTCATTATGGCTGTTGCTGCTACTACCTGGTTCCATGCAACTTGTTTTACTTTACCATCCATATCTTTGAAATAAATTCCAAAGCGACTTTGCAGCTTCATTAATCAACGTCAAAGGCTTTTTGTTTAAATTATTTTTAGCTTTTCATGAAAACTTGATGCTTTGAGCTTTTCGTCCAATGTATTTGACTTATGCCGAGTTGCTTTTACACCATGAGAGATCAATAATTAGATAAATAAATAAAAATTAAAAATATTATTTCTTATCCAAAGCTGCATTTATTTGAAATGGAGGCATGAGGAAAGAAAACTATCGAATTAATTTTATCAACTTGTTTAGCAAAACATTCAAAATGAAGTTTTTTCATTTTAATCATTTAATTTTTTTTTAATTATACTTCATGCATTATTTTAGTTGGTAAATATACCCATACACCTGCAATATGATTGAGCAACTTAAATGATAAAGGCATTTATTATTTGTTAGTTTTTTTTTTCTTTAATTTTGAATATTTTATTTTATTTTATTTACTTTTTAATAGTTTTCTTTTATATTTTGTGTTTGTGTGTGTGAGTATGTGTTTAAGTCTTTTATAAGAATCGGAACAAAATTTTTGTCACTCCAAAAATTTTGCTCTCACTTCAATGATGTCCGATCGACTGGACGTGATAGATTTTTAGCTTTTATGAAAATAAACTTTATTTTTAAAATAAATTTAAAGCTACTCTAATGGAATTTTCGATATTTGTATAACAGTGTATTTGTATAACAGTGTTATTTAATTACTTAGAAAACCTTTATCGAGTCGTGCTTGATATTAGCGGTAATTTTCGGGAATGGCCTAAAAGCTGATCCATAATTTTATCAAGCAAATGCCGATGTTATCATACCGCATCAGATCATAAATATCGGTTAATAGTATCAATCAGTTCTACGATTAAAAAGTATACTTCAGCAAGGACCGGAAGATTTTTTTAATCAAATTGACTTAAATTATTAATTTAAATACGAGAATAAATACTACTTGAACATGGCTTTAAATCATAAATGTAACGATTAACTCAACCTATTGCCAACAAATCAAAATGTCATTGACAATCAAATCCAAATGCCAATTACGACAAATAACAACTGTGTAATTTTGATTGTAATTAATGCAAAAATGTAAATTGCACTCACCACACAAAAGCAACAAAAACAGCAAATGAGTGACTCCGAGACAAAAGCCTCACTTTTAATATGGATCATTTTCGTATACTGTCATTAAATGCTTAGCATTTAAGCTGCGTTTAAAGTGAACGCCTTACGAATGTCTTAAATCATGCGTTGAAGTTGTGAGAGTATGTTCTCGTGTACCAGGGCTTCTAGGAATTATGTTCAATAAGGAACTAATCAATTAATATTGAAACACTTATCAAATAGTATTTTTTTGTTTGTTTTCAAAATTAATTATCTTTAATTGCCTTTGATTTGTGTTTAGCAAACAAACAAAAAAAGAATGTTTTAAAGTTTTTGATATAAATAAATCTTAAGCCGACTTAAGGTCACATGATTTTTATTATAATAAATGCGCTGCAAAGTGATAAGGCTACTTATTATAGCAAAAATATTTTGCTTAAATATTGTTAAAAAATTCTTCATTTAATCTATAATAAATTACATTATTAAATGTTATAAATGTAAGGTATTATATACCAGGTAAAAGTGGAACGATGTGTCCACGTTAATTCGCATTGTGACAGGGATCTGAGAACATGAGCTTCTTATAGCCCTGTTACATAAGTCATGCTGGTATTTTGCCATATGCTGGCTTATGTAAACTTTGACCTCGAGCAAGAACAAGGATCATGGGCACCAAGAAAAGGTCTTGGGAGGGGTAACAGATCCCTTGAATCATTCATGTAAAATCTACATGTACCACAAAACCCATTGATGGTTTACCTGTACATCCTTCAATTCAGCCCGAATTTTAAACAATGAAAGTCAGAGTTCTACCAGCATATTGTTTTTCTTAGTACGATATCTACTACTTCTACTACTACTATTTCTGCTAATACTCCTTCTATTACTACTACGTCTACAAATACTACTTTTACTACTACTACCTCTAATAATATCAGTTCTACTAATATTAATTCTACTACTACAATGGTAATGGCGCCATACCGCTGCCAGTACTGTGACTACTAACATAATTACCACTACTACTGTATTACTACTTCTTTTAATTTATTCCTCATTATTTATTTATTTAAAAAATTTATTTTGAAAAAGGACCCATAAAGCACATAAGGTTGTCTCTTGTATACATTAATTGCTAAGAGCTCATTGCACTGCAATTATAAATATTTAAGTTTAACTACTACTTAAATACTGGTGCTACTACTACTAGAGCCCATACTACTGATACTACTAGTATCCATACTATTCTACTACTACTACTACTGCTACGACTAATACTAATACTACGACTAATTATATAAATACTACTACTACTGCTACTACTACTGCTACTATTACTATTACTACTATTACTACTACTACTATTACTACTACTACTAATTCTACTACTACTACTACTACTACTACTGCTACGACTAATACTAATGCTACGACTACTGATATAAATATTACTACTACTGCTACTATTACTATTACAACTATTACTACTACTACTATTACTACTAATACTAATGTTAGAAATAGACTATCGCTACTGTCCTCTGTTAAAACTGAAATGAACTTCTCACTTTAGGTCTTATTGAAGGCTTGTTTGAGCCGTTTTTTGCTCTCATAATAATTTTTCTGTAATTTATACAGAAGGCACCTAAAAGAATTTATCCCTCCTTTCGAAAAGAACCGACATATATACCAACTCCGTTCCATTTTATGTTTTATTTAACAAAAGAATGCAGGTCCAATTATCGATCGATTAAAGAAAAAATAAAGCACAAATAAAAACGCAAATTAGTTTAGTTAAGTTTTATATTTTAAAAGAGGGCATTAAGACAATATGGAAAGTCTTCTAAGAGTCATTCAGCTGAAGGTCTTTTAGAATCTCTGCCAGTGGAAGCGAGAACGGAAACCCTACCGCGCAATGACAAAGTGTGTAATAAAAATATGAAAAGGAACAGAAGCGAGCAGGCTTTGTGCATTTAAATTAAGGAACACAGACACATATTAGAAGGCTTGCAATACTACCGCTGTATACTACTGCTGCTGCTACTACTACTAATACTACTACTACTATTACTACTACTAAATACTACTACTAGTACTGCAATTACTCTGCTCTTGCTATTGACAATCTCAAAGATAATTCTTATATTCTTGTCTTTATCACTTTAAACCGCGCCTAAAGAATATCTATTTACTACACATAGAACTAAACCTGTTAAAATTTAGGAAAAATGAAATCAAGTACACAAACAAAATTAATATACAACATAGTTTTATGTTTCAAAAGTATTATTAATCAGGGCATTTTACTGAAAATGTAATTTATTGTGTATTTGGCTTTATTTTCAATTTTACAATCTTTTTTTTCACTTAAAAGTGTAAGACCTTCGTGTGAATAAATTAGAGATACTATCGTATAAATGAATTAATTTTTAAAAACTTAAAGCGAAATAAATTATTTAATTTAGAGTTATTAAGCGGATAATGTGAGTAAATTATTTGAAAGTCAAGATTTCGTGCTAAAATAATTCATGTACAATCTATTTTTAAACCTCAACATTTGAAATGAAAATGTTTGAGCCTTTTATTCACAATCGTATCTTTTGGATAGAATTTTAACGAAATCTATAAGATTTTATGGAGTCTTTTTCTGCCGTAATAATAATGATATTAATAATAATACTTACCACGATCTCCCTTAATTTCGATCATGGTTGACTTCTTTGAGCGAGTCAATAACCTCTTGGCTTATCAGCCTATTTATTACTCAATATCATTTCCAATCAGTTTAATATGGGATTGTCAATGCAGTGAAAAAAGAAAGTCATCCTCACAAAACGATATTTTTTGCTTCCATAAATCCAAAAGTGCATTTTCAACTTTCTAAGAAGTCAAAGTTGAGAAAAAATTTATTTCAAAAGCCTAGTGCGGAGTTCTGGTTGGGCATAAGAACTGTTTCTAAAAGACTTACGGGAATTCAGGTTGTGTAAATTTCTTAAGCAATTTTCCGTTTGCTGAGACGCAGTCCAAAAAGAAAAATACACGGAATTTGTTATGTTTATTGCCTATTGCAGGGATGTCCTAACCATTGGTGGAGACTTTTTTCCGTCAAACTAAAAAAAATTAATGTTTACACGCGTACATTTCGTATTTATTGTGCCTTGTAATTGTTTTAAAGTTTCTCTTTCTCTTCCTATTCAAAAAATAATTAAGTTTGTGTATAAATAAATTTTTATCCGTTTAGATATAAATCCAAAATGCCGAACGTGAAATTCAGGCAGATCTCTGTACTAAGATTTAATATGCATAAGTTTCTTTTACAAATATATGAAACATACAATTATTTTCGTTGCCCAAAAAGAAGATATAAAGTTTAGGTTTCTCAACGTAATAAAGACACATTCTAAATCAGTGAATAGGAATCAAAGGAAGAGAACAACCTGCAATGGGAAGCCTGTGTGACAATCGCTGGAAATGACTTCGAATTTTCCCTACTTCCGGATGTTAATCTCAGCATTTTTATGAATTTTTAGGAAAATATGTTTTCACTGGCCTATGAATGTAGAAAAAATCTTGATTATACTTTATTTTAATACACAAAATTCTCATTCACTTCTAATGAATATTTTTAAGATTTTCAAAAACTAATTGTTGGTCTGCTGTTAAAGACAAGCGATGTCTTTGTTCGACCTGTTATTATTAGTAAAGGATTCATTTATTTCTGTCTAGTCTTGAATGAGTAATTGGGAGAGTAATTTTCTAAATTTTTGTAATACTCTCTCGTTACAAAGTTTTTACACGAAAGGTTAGATATTGCTGTTTTATGAGATTAAAATCGAACCTAAAAACCCAAAACTTTTAAATTATTCCTCCACATCTTCTTTATATTTATGTAGAAAAAAATCACAATCATATCTGAGGCTAAGGAAAATTTCTATTAAAAATTATCGATATGGCCTTTAAATAAAAAGAGCTTTTTGAATTGAACGTAGTTATATCCCAAATACTTGGAATTTTTAAATTATCCAAGAAAATGTGTGTCTAAACCGAAGTTATGCCAAAAAGTTGACATGTGGAAGCTAAAATTATAAAAACTTTAATCGAATTTTGGCAAGTTCTTTGTTTCCTGAGACACATATGAGTTGTATTAAAGGAGCGATATTCATGCACATTGTTCGCTTATCGGACTTTGAAAAAATTAAATTAAAAAAAATACCATCTACATATCGAAAAACCCCAAGTCTGGCAACCTTTGCTAAAAGCTTAGCAAAGAAATTCCCACTTCTTTGGATTAAATAAAATCCCTTTCAGCATGTATGCAAATAAAAAAATATAACTAATAATGCAGGAAAGTATGAAATCTACCCAATGTGGGCGTGGTAGATTCAATTAATCGTAAAAAAATTCATAAGCTTTTCATTAAAAGCACGTGGAAATAATTGCAGTCTTTATTAACAATTTAAGCAAGTAAACAAGTTGTTTTTTTGCAATAAACTACATAAATTTATGTGCAAGAAATTCTGCAAAAAAAGCAAAACTAAATTTATTAAAACTCTCCCACACCTGGTAAAGTCAAGAACATACTTACATATGTAGATATTAATTACATACGTTACATACAGGTAAATATATACATATTTATGTACATATTTATATGGTACTTAAAAATATTTCTCTGATAATCATGAATAACCGCGTAAGTAATTTTTTGCCAATAATTATAAAAATGTAGTAACTTCAAATCAAATAGTATTTGGCACTAAATAAACTTGATGTAAATATTTACCTGCTTATTTTTATATACACGTATATATTTTTGTAATTACATGCATATATTTACACATATACATACATACATATACATTGTTATTCCTCAGTATTTATTTGAAACATTTTTAATTATTTTATTATTTGAATAACTTTATTCCCTTTTTTGACTTTTCCATTGGAACTCACTAGGATCTAATTCTGGTATGATTTTTTTAACTCATTTACAAAAAAAGAGGAGGCCATCAAATCGTGTCTACTGGAATTTTTTGTTTTTATTTCTGTCATTAATGAAGCAATTTTAAAACTCGTTTTATTTATGTATTTTTTTCCGAAGGATATGCTTATAATTTGTTTCCCGCCCGAAACACACATTGTCCTATAGGTCCTCCATTTATGGATCGATTTTGAAAATACCTTGTATTATTGCGAATGTGTGCTTACAGTTTGGTCCCATAGAAAATTAAGTAGAAGTCGTATGGATAAAGTGACCACCCGAAGCATTGATTATCTCATAACTCCGCTCTCACGTTTTATAATCTGTACGTTTAACCTTTTGTAGAGAAGAACGGAGTTTGTTCCAGAATTATTATTTAAAATTTTTGTATATTTAGTTTTTATAATCTTTGTGTTTCCCAATTCTCATTTTCACAAAATTCATGAACAACCGCCCAAGAGAAAAAAAAAATTACCCAAAATTGAAAAATTATGAGACAAAAAGTTTATGCAAAAATAAATGGGGGCTTTTTGCAACTGTTTTTTGACTTCAGGCAATCCGTAATTTTCCCGTACAGTAGAGCTCAGTTATAACATACACCTGTTATAACGAATTACTTTAATAACGAGAAACTTCTTCCAGTCCAAAAAAAAAATTTACAAATATTTCCTAGAAATTGTTAACATCATAACGAACTTTTGTTATAAAAGACTGGTATTTAAAAAGTCGATATAAAAATCTCTTTAAATATTTAAGCTTGTAAAGGAAGCCAGACACACATTGCCAACTAGTGTACAATTTGTATCCTTTAAGGGACTGGCTGTATGAAGTTATGTCTCGGTTGTACGAGGGATCAAAATGTTAAAATGTTTATAGTTATGGCGAACAAGATTTTATGTTTTATATAATGTGCATTTAATTAGAGTTTTATTGGATGAAAGTTCTAGATCAAAAATCGAGAACAGCAAAAATGAAATTTATCTAGCGTTACTTCCAATAAATAACAATATTCATGTTTTGTTTACCTAAAATATAGTTAGCAGTTTTTATTATTATTAATATTTTATGCATAAAGTTAAAGGAAATTAAATCGTTCTAAAATATATAATAAAAGAACACTCATTTAAAAATTACGTTGTACAGGAGATAGTACTTGATTTGATAACGTTTGTGCATACAATGTCCAACTGGTCTTCTATCAGCCGTGTTGCATCAACGATTGCATCCCCACTACTTTTCTAAGCCATCAGAATTTAGTTATCATTATTTGACAAAGTGATCAATAGAAAAATTAGTGACAAATATGATTCTATATATAGTTTGATTTATAAACATATTGAAAAATGAAAAAAAGTGTTGTAAATTTTATCGTTACTTTTATTTATTAGAGGAAAAAATATTTACTCTGCAAAATTCTTTATAACTGAACTCCACTGTGCCATAGAAAAGGTACATTTTGAAATTTCTCGGACTATGTTCATTCGATTAGGGATTTTTTTATGTTGACACACTTGTCTCGAACATACGTATGTATGTTATTAGTTTAGTTTGTTTGTGAGAGGCATAACAATTAGACGTGTTTTGCTTGTTTGGCGATTTTCTGTTGTGGAAAGAGATGGATAAATTGTATGTAAAAAATGGAATTATGGTGAGTGTAGAGTCAGAAAGATGTGTAGAAGTGGTTAAAGGTTTTCAACGACGCTCGTCCTGGAAGCTATGTTCGAGACTGTGTGCCAACATTAAAAAATCGCTAATCGAACGCACGTAACCCGAGAAATTCACCTTTTCTATTGAACAGACCTCGTATGTGCACAACAACCTGTTGAAGATGTTTGTAAGACAAGAACATATCTCCTTTGGCTATTGCTCATTAAAATTTCGGACGACCTTTCATATTAAACAATCACCTATAATTCATCGCAAATGTTTGGTTTTTAAATTTTAGGATTTTTTTTAATTTTTTACACGATTCTGCACTCTTTTTTTGTAGTTTGTAAATTTTGTCGGATCAGCTAAAATTCGTTTAGGGCGATGGACATTTTCAAACAGTGGTAGTCTGCGCATTCGAACATGTTTCAATGCGTTTGGGTTAACATTTCAATCATCGTACGTAACTTTTTCAAACGAGCATCGTATATAAAAATGTCATTAATATGCCTTATGTGAACGGACACGTTATAATATGCAACAGGGGTGCTGTCTTGTGCTCTCTTGAATAAATAAGTTTGAAGACATATGCGGTTTTTCATAAGAACCACTGATTTATGCTAATTATTTTTTGCTTTAAGGAGAGTCGAACAAAGGAAAATCAACTACAAAGTATTAAATGCAACATTTTTTTATTTTATTTGGTTTTTTTTGCTAAATATTAATCAAAAGTAAACAAAAGCAAGAGTTTTTTACTAAAAGAAAAAAATTGCTTAACAAATTCATTGTTGTTGAGGTTAAGAACAAGTTTTCAGTTAAATAAATAAAAGTCTCCACTAATCTGACGTTTAAGAGCATGAATTGAATATTGTTGCATTGTACACACCTTTTTTTGTAATTTGCATCGAGGAGAATCGAAGTGTTTCTTTTTTTCTTTGTTGAAAGCTGTTAAGCTGCAGCACAGTGGGACGATTGTAGACAGGTATCATCATACTGGTTATGAACATTAACACTATTCCTTAATTCAATCAAATCCACTATTAAAGGTAAAAATTTTCTACATTCTTTTTGGTCCAACCAGAGCCACTGTGTTGAAGTCCAACTTCTACCCGCATAGTCGTACCAACTTAATACTCGTGTTTAGTTCATCAACAATGTATGCATGTGTACATGTTTACTCTCCCTGTTTATTTTTGTTGTTAATTCTTTATTTTTTTATGGAGGCAAAGTGAAGAAAAAAACTTTTTTGCAAACTGGTTTTTGTTGTTGAAATGCACAAAATACAAAAATAAACAACACATGGACTCCAAAACTCATGCACACGCACTTATGTACATTATGCAGTCGGAAGAAAACACAGTAACGTTGACTTTCGGATTTATGTATGTACATATATTTTTTTTTGCAGAGATGTAAATTTTGAACTCTATAAACCACAACTTTTTTATGTGTTAATATATACACACATAGGGAATACGACGCCATCATACGCGAATTGGCAAGTGAGTATTCAATTTACTCAGGACTTCAAAGTTGTTTGTTGAATCGCGTTTGGTTTAGTTTTACAATTTCACAAAAAAGTTTCAAAAATTATTAACTTATGCCATCCTGCCATCCATGAAAAAGTAAAATATTGTTTACCTACTTAACCATCTCTGATAGCTTTCATTCTGCGCCCGGCAGCCGCCATTTGAATTATAACATTATGAGGCTATCGTTATTTTATGACTGATTTCAACATCTGGATTTTATTCCTTTAGATAGAGGCCTTTATGCTTGTCTAACTTTTGATCCTTATGGTAGTTCATATTAAAGAAAATAAAATAAAAAAATTTTCTTGCTTGTTAAGTTATTACGATATTGGAGTTAGCTATACATATCGAACTTTTGGTACAATACTTTAGTAACTCAAAATTTGAATTTTTTAAGGTTATATTAAGAAATTATTCGCCTTGTCGTTTTTTATATTCTGTAAAAGTTTTATAAAAATATTTTGTATACTCAGGTCTTGAGAAAAGAACCAAATTTTCTTTTGCCATTAAGTTGTGTGTAAATTCAAAACTTTAAGCTCAATTTCTGCAAAACAACCTTTTTTGAATTATTACGTTATTGCAGCAAAGGCTCGATATGTACATATATACTTATATGTAGTAAATTTAAATATATGCACATATGTGTATACATACATACATACTTATATACCTACATATGCATTTATATAGATCCACTAGTTGCATATGCTGGCCAAAATGGCTAAAATATTTGTTCAATGACTAGAACGCCATTAAGCGTAGAAATAACGTAGGAAATGCAATTTAATACAAATTAAACTAAAAACATAAATAATATTTATACCAACGTGACTTGAAGATGTACTTACATACGAGTACTTGTATGTATGTACATATGCACCACTTTTGTTTTAAAAAAAGTGAGAATATTTTCAATTAGAACCACAACTTACTAATGAGCGTAACAGTGTAACGATAATTTTAATTTCAGTTTAAGGCAGACATGGGATGTTTGCATTGCAAAATGTTGATAAAATTGTCATTATACCAAGAGTTTTGATATAATATACATAATTACATATTAATTATTTTTTTATACAAGCGATTTTCTATTGGGAATGTTTCTCATTGAGCATTTCGGAAACAGTTTGATTGTTAAGAATTTATAACTTAAGATCAATCCCGTATGTTCGCTTGGTGCATTCATTATGTTTGTTTCAAACACTAATAGAATTCAACACACTTAACCGATATAAATAAGACATATGCACGTTCAGAACTAAAGCTAATTAATTCCACTTGACACAAAAATAAAAACTAAAATCGATTACTGAAGAAAAGAAAAAATAATTTTGAATTGGCTGGTCTATGCCTAGATGATAGATGATTATATATTTATTTATTTATTTATTTACTTAATATTACATATAGAATTAAAAATTGTATACGTGAAAGGGTGCCTTTTATGCCAACATTAAAAATAAAAGTGCGACAAAGAAGACTAAATATAGCGCACATACCTGCAACCAGTATGTTTATTAACCAAATTTGGATCAAAATCAAAAATGATCGAAAGCTATAAATTAAATTTTGCGTTTGGCATCTTTCTTGGCACCGTCTTCAAAAATCTCAGTATGTAGAAAAAGTATTAATATTTAGTTATTTAAAGCCTTTTAGGGGGCATTTTTGGTCCCTTATACGAGCTAAGGGCTGGTGCCTCCCAGCAAAACACGCATGCTACTGCAAATGCATAAAATAAAGATGGTATATTTATGATGTGTTGAGGTAGAACATTGCATTCTGTTGTCTATTTTATCGAACTCGAGTAAATAGTTCATATATGTAGGTCATCCAAAGAACAACGATCGTAAGCGAAAAAATGAACCGATGTCATATGGGAACGACATTGCAAAGGACTATTTTTTTTTTGACGGGCGAGGTAGGGTTGAAAATGCCTTCGCCCTTACAGTGACCGTCGTCGACTGCGTTGAGTGGTGTTTTCCAATAAAAAACTCCCTCCTCCGTTTCTGGTGGGATGCCTTCCCGGGACTGTTTTCTACATTACTTCAAGAAGACCCAGAAACTTCATCCTCCTAAGAAGGACTTTGCTCGTAACACCCACGTCTGGGTCCGTCATTTTCATGCTGCTGGCTCATTCTTGCTGAGTCTCCGTTGATGGGGACTCATTTTGCCGTGCATCGAGGTCTCCTTTCTTTCTTCTTAAGACATACTCGATGTATTTACTCACAGCATTCCATGTGTTTTCGCATTCGAGCATTCTGTCAACTATGTTGGCAGGGGTGAAAACGCCAATCTGCTCTCTTAATGCGATTCGCTCAGTATTCCATCTGATGCAGTTGAAAAAAGTGTGTTCTGCATCGTCATTTGTTGCATCGCAGTAGATGCAACTGGAATTACCTGTTTTGCCCATACGATGTAGATACTTCCGGAAGTATTCATGACCTGAAAGGAACTGGGTCAGGAAGTAGTTAATCTCCCCAAATTTCCTTTGAGTCCACTTTTCTATGTTAGGAATGAGCCTTTTCGTCCATCTACCGGACTGTTCTGCGTTCCATCTGCTTTGCCATCGTTGCATGGTTCCAGATCTCCGCTCTGCAGCACTAATATTAATTTCCGCCCCCCTAGAGTCCCATGCCTCTTTCCGTTCGCGCGCCAGGAGATCAACCGGAATCTCACCACTTATTACGAAAACCGCCGCGCCTGAAACTGTACGGTAGGCTGAGATGATTCTGAGTGCGGCTGTGCGTTGGACTTCTTCTAGAGCCTTACGCTTAGACTTTGCTCTCAGTGCATTGCCCCAAATTTCGCTGCCATATAGCAGTATAGAATTTGTGGTTGCCATAATCAGTCTCCTCTTGCTCTGTGTGGGCCCGCCAATGTTTGCCATTAGCCTGCTCAACATGCCTGAAAATTCTGCTACCTTTGCAGCCGCATGTTTAATCTGGGCCCAATAAGTGAGCCTGTTATCGATTTGTACGCCCAGATATTTTATCGCCCTTTTAGTCACCAGGAGCATGTCATCTACCGGCATGCTAATTTCTAGTGGCATATGCCCTCGTGTCATTATGATTACTTCGGTCTTGTCTACTGCAAGTTCGAGTCCATCGTCCTCGAGCCATGCTCGAGTCCTTATCATAACTTGGTTTAATTTTCTCTTAGCGTCGTCCGCGTCCCCTGCCGAAATGACCGCCGCTATGTCGTCCGCGTACCCTACAAGGTGTGTGTCTTCTGGCATATATATTCCTAATATCTCGTCATAGCTTAGATTCCAGAGGTCAGGACCAAGGACGGATCCCTGGGCTGCCCCCGATGTGACTGTTCTAACTCTCTGTCCGTCTGGTGTGTCGTATATGAGTGTACGGTCCCTAAGATAACTCTGGAGAATTCTCATAAGATATACAGGTATGCGGAATCTTTCCCGCAATGCCTTGATAACATTTGCCCATCGTAAGCTATTAAAAGCGTTGCGTACATCGAGTGTTGCGAGAACGATTATACGTTTCGGGTAGAAGCGTCCGTTCTGTGCGTTTTCGAAACTTCTGACTACATCCTCAATAGCACCGGGTCGAAAGCCGTGCTGCCTCTCCGATAGTCCTCCGGCTGCCTCGATGGATTCTGCTAATCTGCGTTGCAGAAGCTTCTCCAAGAGTTTGCCGGTGCTATCTAGCATGCATAGAGGTCGGTAAGCTGATGGTTGCGTTGGGTCGCCTCTTCCCTTGCTAATCAGCAAGAGCTTTTGTCTTTTCCACTCTTTGGGAAAATTGCCTTGGGCTATACAAGCGTTATACACTTCGAGCAGAGCGTCTGGCCGATTTTCGGCTAAAAGTATGAGTGTCTCCGCTGGTATTCCATCAGGCCCGGGGCCTTTACCCCTCTTAAGGCTTCTAGCCGCGATTTTTAGCTCTTCTTCAGTGAAGGGCGTGGGCATCCCATCAGCAAGGACTTCGCGTTCATCGTGCAGTGGAGGGTGCATGGGAAACAAGTTATCCACGATGTGGTTGATATCATTCCCTATATGCGGAGCAGCATGGTTAGCGTTTAGCTTCCTCGTAACGATCTTATAGCCGAGTCCCCAGGGGTTGCTGTTTAGATCGTTCCGAAGTTCTTCCCATTTCGACTTCTTGCAAAGGACTATAAAGCACGTCTTCTTACAATTATTGCCTGAATTTTACACTCCCATTGGAACCTGGTGGAAAAAAATGTACCGAAATCCAGGATGGTAAATTTTTCAACCAACTTACAGTTTAGTGGTACTTAGTTCAAAAGAACATTACATGTTGCAGGAACATTTTAACTACCAGTAGAGATAAATATTCATAATTATTCTCAGTTATTTAGTAATTTTTTGGTCACGGAATATTTGACATTTTGCTTTTTTATGTTTTGTAATTAATTTAAAATTAATTTTCTTGTTCTTATTTGGAAATTAATGTCTACAAGATTGTGTTTCCGTGTAAAAAAATAAATGCAATATTCTGGACGTGAAATTCTGGCAGAACTTAATAGTACTTGAAGAGTTCAGTACTTAAGAAAAAAATATGTACGTAACTCTCTTTTGTTACAACATTTGTTACAGTACTGAACTCTCCATCTCTGACCGAGAACAAGAAACATGGCAACTAGTTAAAATGGGATTGAAAAGCATAAGCATAAAAAACTACATTGATGACTCAATGTACGGATAAGTTACACAAGTACATACATACATATGAGTATGTATTACTATTTTGCTTTCAAATCTTAGAGTTCTATACATACATACATGTATGTATGTAACAAAAATATATTTAGTTGACCGTCCGCATTTAACCGCTAAAGACAGTTTAATTTCCTATTTGTTGGTACATATTATTAAATATAATCCGCAAACAGAATAATAACTGCTTTAGAAACGCTAAAACAAGTTTATAGCAGAAAGTAAGACCAAAGACTTGAGTTACAGTGGGACTTAGTGAAGTTAATGGTAATAAATTTAGAATATGATCGAAAAATAATATGAAAAAGTTTCGTTATTTGTTGTAAGATAAGCTTGATTTCATTGGCGCCAAATTATCAAATCGTCAGTACACTGCAGCCCTCATGTTTGAAAAGCATTAAATAGAAATTTTAAGAATGAAAAATAATGCTAAATTAATGACTTGAAATGGTATTGTAAATCAAGCAGGATATGCGAACTACAAGAGTTCATACATAACTTTTTAGTTTTAATTTATTTCAAAACTTCATCCTCTCGCATTAAGTTTTAAATTTGTTTTTACAAAACTTCATCCTGTCGCATTAAGTTTTTTTCCTTAAGACAGTGATGAAATTCAGACACACTACAGCGTATTTCTACTAAAAACTTTAATCTTTTTTTGCTTAGAAAGCTTGTTGAACTTCAACGACACAATAACTCTCAGTTCCGAATTTTGAACATATCTTCCGATATGATCGATAATACTTATATTGTAATTGAAGGTTTGACTTTACTCTGTAAAAAATTTAAGTTATTGTCGGCGTTATAAGGTCAGTTGCAGAACTATTAGAAAGATATTCTGACTGTATTGGCGATTATATCGTCATGGTTGTAGGTTAGGTTAGGTTAGGTTGATTGGTGGGGTGTGATAGCCCATGTCATACGACATATACTTAAGCCAAAGAAGGCTTGTTGTGCGCTCCCTTTAATTATCAAACACAAACTGCCGGAGTTCTGCGACAGGATTCGAACCTGGACCTTCGTACTACGAGTCTAGTACACTACCTACTAGTCTACGAAGGCCAGTTCATGGTTGTAAGTATATATTTATTTAAAGCTCCCATGTAACTAATTAAAACTTAATGCAAGATTTCGAAATTTTTTGAATGTTATTAACAAGGTAAATTTAGTTTGCCATTTTCTTCACTGTTCATTGGCTTATAATAATCAGGGTAAATTTATCATTTGTTTGCTGGAAAATACTACATATACTTATATAACAAACATACACATGAGACTGTTTTTATACGATAGTCAAGTTCCCAAAGAACGAACGTAAAAGATTCGTGTCAAACGACAATCCGGTTTATTTTTCTAAATTATTTATAAAATTTTATTATATTTTATTATAAATACTATAAAATCTCACATTAATTAGGAGAAATATATGATGAGTGACTTCATCGCCTGAGCTCTTCACACTTTTTGTATGTGAAATTAAATTTTCAAAAACTCATTAACACTTCTTTTAAATAATCTTAGAAAATAAATTAAAATAAAAATATATTAAGTAAATATATGCAAATTGTGGGAGTTGATTATGTAATTCTTAGGTATTCGTATCTTAAGATACAATCGGATGTTGCAAGTGTTATATACGAAGTAGATAATCACACATCTGTGGTAAGACAACTTTTTATATTTGCCGAAAACAATGATTGCGCTAATTTCGTAAAATGTTTGCTTTGTCTCAACGTATCTTTGCAGAAAACTTTTTGATGTAATCCGTAGCATAAATAGTAAAATATATTTACAAAAATCGATACTCATTGAGTATCGAAATATTGATAGTTATTTTTAATTAAATTTTTTAAAAAATAAAAGACCTTAAGCTTAAAAATTAAAAAACGGATTATTATAAAAGATGTCAAAAAATATAGATACATTATTAAAATATATTTACATATGTAAGTATATGTATCCCAAAATTTGAAGGAAAAAAATAAATATAGTAGGTTTTGTCAACGCCCACAGTTGTCATTTATTTACTCACAAGAAAACTGTTCACTTTTCAAGAAAGCATTTGTTTGGAAAGCATGCATAATATACTTACATAAATATTTTTCTATTTTGTGGATTCTTTATTTATTTATTACTATGAAATTCTTTGTGGCTGGCACAAATATTTTCAATTGACTTTTTTTAATGGCGTTGCTTTCGAATTTTCGAAATATTATTTATTTCTTGAAAAATGTATTTTCATATATGTATGTATGTATGTTATTATATATCTTCATTTATGTTATATTCGATATTGAAACTCCTACCAAATTAAAAACGTTTTGAAACTCAATTGAGAAGAAAGACTTTTTTTGGCCCATGTAATAAAAATCACAAAACGTATTTGGCTATTAACAGAGGAAAAATATAATCAATCCTAAGCCCTAATTGAAATATTTTTGTACAAAACGTCTTTAACTTGAAATTTGTATTGTTGGAAAATTACGAATTGTCATAAAAAATAAGATAAACTGTAATAATGCCTGCACAATTAAATTTCAAACTTTATTTACAATAATATCATTATATAATATATAAAGGCAACTAGCATTAATTTGCTAGCTCTAATTTTATTGCAGTTATAATATTATATTACTTAAAATTTAAAAAATCAAAGATTAGCAAGGCTCCTCACCACTACACCAAATACACAGAAAGCATTGTTTCTAGGCAGGTGGCACCACCATTATCCTAGGACCTGCTATAGCAGGCGAATCATCAACTTAGATGGATTAACAACCGATTATCGAAACTGATAAAAGACAAAAAAATAACAATGCGATAACAACTGCAACAACTCATATAAAATGGAGATGGTTTATGGAAGCCAAATGCTCCCAAGAGGTGTAATGGAGAAAAAAAATTTATTAAATAATATAAATTTCTGGAAGCCTTAATATTTTATGAAAGACTCTTTTAGAAGAGTCGCAACTAGGATATAGGATACCATAGTCTTTCGATAAAACAATAGATTTCGTCTCCAAAACAATAGATTTAAATTCCAAAACGAGCGCCGGAGTAGAGCAGAAATATACTTGAATATGATCAATAATATAAAATAAGTAAATAAATTTCGAAGTACTTATTAATTTGGTCTTTGGAGCAATTGCATTGCCTGTCCCACTGTCTTACGTTAAGAATCAATGAAGTCAATGAAATTTTAGCATAACACAACAATAACAAACATTTTGCAATGTATTGAGAGAATAGTAAATCGACTGATACCAACCAACAATTTCAAAGTGTTTCTCTTATAAAACCACCGCGATTTTTTTTATCAATGTGTGAGAGCAAGAGTGTGGTGTATGCGAGCTACGAGTTGGTGAGTTTATATAAAATTTTGCTACTGATTACAACATTCAAGAGCTTTTATGTGTAAAAAACATATGGCCAATATATGTACTTCTTCATACCAAGTGGCTGCTTACTGAAGTGAGTCAGTTTTTATGTGATTGTTGGTTTAGGAATTTTAAGACGTTGTTGGTTGTTTATTTGCGGTTAGCTTCGTTGTTTTTGTTGCGTGTGCCTGTGTGTGTTTTCTTTATTCAGCAGTCAGTTGGTCGGTTAGTGGGTTTGCTATTATGGTCGGTCCTTTAGTTGTTGTGTTGGTTACTTAAAGTTGGTCGTCGATTAGTGTTGGAGCAACGACGAACAGACGCCGTTCGTTGTTGCAATTGTTTAACTGTGTGTTTACCCATTTGTTTTGTTTTTCTCTGTTATTTGTCTCTTTGCTTTTGATTTTGGTTTTTTTTTTGCTTTTTTTATTTTATTAATATTTCTTTTTAATTTTCAATATTGTGTTCGGCTACGAAATAAATATGTATATAATAATAATAAACGAAAGACCACCAAAACTACGACGTCTACGTCGACGTAGTGGTATACACGACGACGTTGGTTAAATGAACAAGCAGTCAATTTGTTTGGTTTTCGTACGAAACAAAAATTTTATTTTGACTTTCTGAGACGTTAACGGAGAAATTTTCGATCAGTTTAAGTTTTTCATTTGTCCCGAACGCAAGCAAAGAAAATTCACAATATACACAAAATACACAAAATAATAACAACAAGATAGCAACAGGCATATTCTGTAACATAAATAAAATAAGAATTATTAAAGAAAACTTTAAGAAATAATGAAATATTGAGCGCGTATTGATACGTCGGGCGGTTAAAAAACTCGCAACAAAAAATAACTACAAAAATAATAAATTGCAGAGAATTTTGTTTTTTCTTAAAAGATTATAAGAAAAAAATAAATAAATGCTGCAGTTTGTTTTTTTATCATGTTAATGGTTTATGCTAATAAAAAGTAAAGGATAAAAATTATGTGTGACAAAATCGGATGCAAGACAACATAAATGCAAAAATACACATACAAAGTCTAAAATATATGTACTTGCACTAAATACTACATACACTATATAACATAATGCATACATAGTACATAAATGTCATGTAAATCATTTATAAATTTTTTTTAAATCTTAATTGAACGAAACGAAAATAATTATACAGTTATAACATCTTTAAAAGAAAAGAAAAAATACAAGAACAACAAAATAGCGATTAATGCACTATTGATGGCTTAAAAGTGTGAGTTTTTTGAAGTAAACAAAAAATTTAAATTTATTACATTTTTTTCTAAAAAATTTACCTTTGAATTAAATTTTATCTATGCGGCTTTTGAGTGAAACGAATTTGAAAATTTGTTTTCAAATTAAATCTATGGATTTGCATACATACTTACATATGTATGTATGTATGTATGTATGTATATATGTACATATGTACATATGTAAGTACATACTTACATACATATGTACGTATGTATGTACATATGTATGTATGTATGTATACACAAACATACATACATATGTACATACATATCTTGCACATATTCATACATATTTATGTACATATGTATATATGTACACGTCTGCATGCACATGTACATAGTACATATGTATGTACTTATATAAATAAATACATACATATGTATGTTAGTATATACTTATGTATGTATGTATGTATGGTACATATGGTACTTTGTCTTTAAAAAAATGCATGATCATATTTATTGATGTACTTACAAGTGCACGTACTTATGTGCATAATTATATGCATATATGTACATAGGTATATTATGTACATACATATGTACATACATACAGTAATAATAATATTTGTTGTCATCTTTTGTGCAATCAAAAGAAAAAAATATAAACATAGACATGTACATATGTATGAATGTATATGTATGTACATAAGTATGTATGTATAATTAACTTTGTTTTTCCTGATTAATGCAGGAAAAACTAAGCCCACGAAAAAATGTTGGTCGTTCTTTAAGTGTATGTTTTTTTCTTCAAATTTAAAGAATATTCCGCATGGTTTAACTAAATTTTTTCCGTTAATAATCAAATCTGAAAAACTACATACATACATATATTTAAAGGCAGTTAAAGAAATGCTATAGAATAAATGCTATACGAGTACATTTATTTTTATACATATGTGCATACATAATTACATACATACATATGTAAATGCTATGTTAGCCGTATTTATATATTGTTTGTTAAGAAAAAGTCATATGTATACACTAAAAATAAAATTTTCTGATATCTGATGGAAATCGATCGTATCGCATCGAAAAGGTGTGCGAATCCTTTTATTTCAATGTAAGACCATTGCGTATCAAAATGCGAGCAAAATAAAATTTTATTGAGGACAAAGGAGATTGAAAATTTAAAAACTATTTAAATTCGATCTCAGGTTAATAATTTTTTAGATTTTTTTACTAAAGACATCGATGAAAATGTTCATCTAATAAAAAATATATATGTATGTATGTGGTTACATATAGATATTTATATTTCCCCAGAGTTATTAATAATGATCTTCGCTTTATTCGTGGAGTCATGTAATTGAATAAACAATTATCGATATATTCTGCAAACCATTTCGATTAAGACAAGTTGTTTTTTATTATTTACGGCAATCTAATTTCAACTATATTTTCTTATTTAACTTAAAAAATAAAGAAGTGCAAGATTGTTATTATTATTGCGAACCATTACTATTTGAATGGCATAGTCATAAATTTTATAGTTTTCATGATTATTTAATATTTTCTAAAATATTAACGGCCTTATTCATAAAAAATATTGTATGTTTATTAAAGGTTTATTTGACAAATATCCCATAGAAATTTGTCAAATAAGCCCTTAATAAACATACAATAATTTTTATGAATAGGGCAGTAAGAAGTTAAATGTTTAGATCTAAGCTATAAAATCGATCTGTTATTCCGAATTTCAAAAGTTAAAAAGGCATAGAAATCAACTGTTCCGTAAAATCAATTAATTAATTGTATCCAATAGTATAAAAACTAAAATTGTTGCTAATTGAAAAACAAAGTGGAAGATTGTTGTAAACAAATTTATTAAAAGAAATATACACTTCAATATTTGCCCAGAAGATCAACAATAGCAACCAATAAATAATAATCATCGGTCACGCTTATTTTTTTATAGAATTGAAGAAATTTAAATTTGTTGCTTAATTTTGATTTATTTATTTATTATTATTTTTTATGTATTGGGAATAAATAAATTCCATATTTTTGAAATATTCCTTTGAATTTGCTTAAGAACTATCCTCCTGCATTTAGACATGCAATTAATTGCTTGCAAGTTGAGTATACGAAGTATTATCAACGAATATGTCCAAGAATTAATAGAATATTCAGCAAGTAGAAGTTCATTCTCAAAATGTTATCGAAGCGAAAAAGATTTGTTGTGCATGGCCTACAAAATTTAATGGATACTTTACAATATCGTTGCCTTCATTTCTATTGCTTTAATTATTGTATATCTTAGGCTTACCAAGAACGTTATAGAAAAGTACCAGTTGTAACAGTAAACAAAATTTATTAAAAAAAGATTTGTAGAACAAATTTTGATAACAGCTTCCAATGAATTCTATAAATTACTCAAGATATTAAAACCTTACGAAATAGCTGAAAGGCTACCAAATTCCATACTATTTGATAATGAAAATATGTAAATTCTTAAATCATTTTGCACTCATTAAAGAACTTTTTTTTATCATATTTTTAATATGAAAGCCTTTCACATTTTAATAATAAGTGATTTATAAGTTTCCGAAAAAAGGGCTGATGAATAGCAATAATTGTTCTTAGCCGACGTTACAGAATAATAATTTATGTAAATTTTTTGAGAAAAAATCACACTTTTGACTTGTCCTTAAAAAATTTGTCGCTACTCAGTAACCTAATGTTTGCCTACATTTTCTTAATTTGTATGATATTTTTATTTGCCTTTGGGATGGATAAAAAAATAAATAAAAAGAGTTACAAATATGAAATTCAAAATATACATATATAGGAATTTGCATATGTACTTATATGTAGTAAATACATATATACATACTTATGTACATATGTACTTATTCACTCATTCCTCTTTAAGCCACGATAACAAATCTGAAAAATTAGGTCACATAATTTTTAAACTTTTCAACTAAATTTCACTCAAAAAGCTCTATGAATTAAAATTTTACGAAAAAATTCAGCGACTTAATTATTAATAAATAATTCTTTATCATTTCCAGTGATTAAAGTTAATTTCTTTTGTTAAACAATATCAAAATCGAAGAACTTTTAAACGTGCAGCTATCAGTTAAATAATAATAAATAATAACAAAGTGAAATGTGTTAAGTGTTAAGCGAAAGTTAAACGAAAAAATTAATGAAACGTTTTTAAATTATTGCTGAAATGTGACTAATATTCGTTAAAAAATATTAACAAATTTTAATTAAAATAAACAAGACCGTAAAGATAATAGCAACTAAACAATTAAAAATTGTAACCGCACAAAAAGGTGGGTGTTCAGCAATATACATATATGTATGTACGTATTTATGTACATCTGTATGTATGTATATCTATATACGTATGTATATTATTATATTATGTATTTTATACAGTTCAAAATTGAAGTTTAGTTTTTGTCTAGAATAAGAATGTTAAACAAAAAACACAAATTTCTGTCACATGCAGCATATATAGCATATATACATATGTATGTATAAGTATGTATATGTACGTATGGGTATTCACCATAAAAGAGTTAATAACGAATTAATATGTATATGTATCGAAATGACTAACATTTTTGTTTGACCTTAAAATTGTTTTGCGAATTCCGCTTTTGACATTGTTTTGTTTGTTCCAAAAATAACATTGCAATACATACGGACGGTTGTAAACACAGCAATAATAAAATAACTACAACAACATAAAAAAAATTAATACAAAAAAGCTGGAGTGCAGCAACAACAATGATTACAACTACTACTAACACTCTCGTTTTTTGAATTATGTTGTTGTTCTGCCTCTGTTTATATGCAATTTGTTACACTTGAAGAAAACATTGTGTAGATTGAAATTAAAATAGTTTTATGCCATCATTTTTGGTTAGTGTGGCCAGATTTCAAAAGTTCAGTATAAAGCATTACAAGATAGATAATGCAAAAATAATTAATATTATTGGAAAAGGGAAAATAATTAATAATTTAAATTGGGTTGCAATTATTCAAGACGACAGAAAAAGTTACGTCTGTTGGAAGAATTTGTATATTCTGTGCCGACATGCGCAAAACCATTGGTGCAGCTTGAGAATTTTCTAGGGTCGCTACAAACCTTAAACGAAGAGGAAAATTATGCCATTTATTAGAAGTACAATAAGAAAGAAAAATGTATGGTGGGGGACTGGTATGATGGCAAAATAAATAAAAATAGTTTCATTATGAAAGAATAATACGTTTTAGTTTTTGTGTGAAAAGTATAAAAAGAAAAAAATTTTAATACATTGACATTAAATATTTCAAGCAACTATTTTTGCTCTATTGTTGCCTTGAAAAATTGTTGCATTTTACGAGTGTATCTGCCATTGTCATATATAACGTGTAACCTATTTTTAAAGCAACTTTTTTCAAAAATGTATACAAGTGGATATCGGTCAGCAGAGTAAATTTCTACTGTCAGGCAGTTATGGTAACGTTGACCGTACACGACTTTTTTTTTTTGTTCAGTGTAGTTCATTAAATTTGCATCATTGCTTCAGCTTTCCCTGTTCGATTTATTAACATTCCACTGAAAACTTTTTATCGACATGTCTCATGTCAGAAATGGCCAACAACTTCACAGACAATCAACAGAGTTGTCTAAAGTTCCCTTAGACGTTTAACAGAATAGCCGTAGAGTAGTTGCTAGTGTACTGGACTAGTAGTTTGAAAGTCGCAGGTTCAGTTCCTGCTAAAGACTCTGGTTGTTTCTGAAGATAAGCCAAGTAGTTTCGGAGTTAGCGTTTGTTACCTTTGTTAACAAAAATTAATATATATATATATATATATATATATATATATATATATATATATATATATATATATATATATATATATTGTCCTCTTAATATCAGACTAGTAGGAAGGAAATTTAATTTTCTCTAAAACAATAGAAATATGTTTGGACATTTTCTGACCAGCTTCATAAATTATCTGTACATTATCTGATTTTAGTTTTTATAATAATTCTCGTTTATTTTTCAAAAGTGTTTGCATAAATATCTAAAACTTTAAACTTATCAAATGATGTTAAATACTTTTTAAGGGGCTGTATTATGCAGGGGAAATATCCATGGCTCAAGAAGAGTCATAACATTTTTACGAAATCTGGATTTGGTGTGCGAATCCTATATAACAATTCTAATAAATTTCTAATTTCATTTCAAACTTATTTCCGATATTAACACAACAGGTCGTAAAAGGTACCAAAAGAGTCGGAATACTTTTTTAATCCTCAGAAATTTTTATCATAACTCGTACAGACTTTAGAGTTTCGTCAGGCAAAGAGATTCGCTTTTACTCATAGATTTTCGGTATATTTTCAATTTTTTAGCCATCTCTTCCTTGAGCGGCATTGATTGTTTTGTTTTGTTTTGTTTTAATATTCATTTTCTGGCGACTTAAAAATTCAATGTATGTGAAGAGTAAAACGTATAAAAATGGATATATTTGTCACAAAATCGGAAGAAAATTGGAGTTCTTTGATTTTTCAAATGTCAAAAATCTTCAACGATGTGTACTTTGTGTTCGGCGACCAAGTTCCAATGTGAAATGGGATTAAGCGTTTTTCAATATTGCTATAATTTTTCGGCTCAGAAAGTTGGCAGCATTTGTATCATGTCTTGTTTTTATTTTTTAACTTACCAAGATGTACATATTTAATTTCAAGTAAATACACCATGTGACTTACCAAACTTAACACTCATACATGCGTACAATATAGCATGTAATTAAATACACATACATACATACACACATATTGGCACTTTCGCTTTCTACCTGGCGGCGTACTATTTATGTTTGTACATAATGATGCTGTTTGTTTGTACAATTTTTTTAGTACTGCCATACAACAACTACTGTGTATATGTTGGCAACTGTTTAAATTTGATTCATACAACTTTTGCCGCCTTTTTCTTGTCAAATTACTATGCCTATTACTATGTATTTTTACTTATATACATAAGTATGTATATGTATATGTACATACATTTGTATAAGCGTACATTAGCACATGCATTTCATTTTGCATGTATGCATTATCATATTCATATATACATACATATGTATGTACATACACACATCTATACTTATGTACAAAATCTATTTTTGTTATAGTCTTTACGTCTTCCTCTGTAATATCCAACGGTAATTTATTACATTATGTATTGTAGTTTTTTTATTTGTTGTAATTTTTCTAAATTTGGTGGTACTAATGTGTAGAGAAATGCGGCCACCTCAATTTCAAAATGAACAAAAGAAAAATAAACCAAGAATTACATACCTATGCATATACATACATACATACTTATGCATGTTGTACATATGTATGTATATATTTATATGTACATATGTATCCATGTATACAAAATTATTTTTGTTGATTTTGGCAACACAACAAAATTTGGCTCTTTTTGGGGAAGTGTTTCGCTATTGATTTGCCACCAGTTTGTCTTTCGTTTTCTTGCGTCCAGTTTATTGAAAAATATTTTTCTTGTTTTTGCTTTATATGAAAATGTGTATATACATACATATACTTACATCCATGTACATACATACATATGTATGTATGTATGTAATTTTGATTTAAAAAAATATTTAATATTTTATTTAGGTTTCTTAAGGTCATCATCATATTAAACTAAATTGAAATGCGTACATATTTGGGTTCAAAATACATACAAAAATAATGTTTGTTTCTGTTTATTTTTAAGCGCTTAGGGCTACATGTTGCGATAAAAATTATAACCTTTTGCTTAATCATAAATACTAAATGTGATAGTCTTGGACTCAGTTTAAATATTTGGAAAAAAATTAATTGTCAAAACCAGAAATAATTTTATATGTACATAATGATCAGTGTTGCCAGAATTGGTTCATCGAAGATGGCAAAAAATGGCTAAAAACTGCTAACCGTGATTGAATGCCAAAATTGTGACCATTAAGCATAACTGAAAGAAGTAATTCATATAATATTTTTAACAACAAATTGATAAGTTTTTTAAACTTAACAAAAGTTGAATACTTTTTGGCCTTAATGTACTCAAGAAACAATTGAAAAAACGTTATGAATTCGCTGTAAATGTAAGAATAGTTAATTAAATAATAAAGTATATATAAAAATAAATTGAAGACTACGATTGCAGTACATAGATCGAATAAATGATATGCATTGAAATATAATATCTTCACAGAAGTCAGCAGTAGGATCTCATTGTTCTAGATTAAAACGTAATCTTGATTTGGAGAATGTCTTAGTATTAAACATAGAATATAATAATAAGGGAAGATACATATACATATATTAGAAGTGGACTTAGTATAAACATTAAATCAATGTCTACCGATAATGTTGCTCGAAACTACAAACAGTTGATTACAAAGAAAATTACTATTTTAAACATTTTTAATATGTAGTACTAAACCTTTTGTTGTGGTGTTGAAAATTTAAAAAAAAAAAATTTATTTCCAACAATTTTTTTCTTAATGACATTTAGTTGTTATTATTATTTATATTCCCTGAGGAAGTTGCACAAAGTGTAGCGAAATTTTGGAATAAAAAACATTTAAATTTCAAAGCTGACCTTAGTGCTTAAAAAATAAACAACATAATTATTCATAAATATGTAATTTTTATTAAAAAAAAATCAGATCATCATCATAATCAATATCGTGGTTTTGTTTCGTATCTATAAAGTTTAAGCAACTCTGAGGAACTTCATAGTCGAAGCAACAACTACTGAATGTTTCCAATTCAAACACATAAAAATAATACATTATGCAAAAATGTAAAATATGCAGTACATAAATTTATAAACAGTTTTCACATTATTAATAACATCTAATTAACTGGCTCTTATAGAGTTTGAATCATTGATTTAATAAAATTAATTTAGCTAAAACTCTTTCTACTTCTGCATTTGACCATGGAAGGGAGATCAGCTTTAAAACGAAATCAGATTTTGCCTAAAGTTTTTTTTTTATATTCAACAGCATCTCAGTACTGATGACCAAAAGTGATAATCATATTGTTTGTGCAATTTCACTGTATAGTTCGTATTGAATACTGCAACACTGTACATGTATTTGTTTAATTTTAATTTTATTTTTATTAAAAAAATCTTAATATTGAAATTTATTATTCGGGAGAATATCCCGACCAATCGTTAGAAACAATTAGTTTTTTGCAAAATGCATTGAAAAAATGTTTGCTGTGGCTTTAGCTCTTCATATGCCGACATTTCATTGGTTGCTAAAACCAAATCGTCAGTGAATGTTATCAAACTGCTTAAACTTCACTGACGATTTGGTTTTAGCAACCAATGAAATGTCGGCATATGAAGAGCTAAAGCCACAGCAAACATTTTTTCAATGTATTAAAAAAATCCTTAAAATGGCAAATTTTCATATTTGACATTGAAATGTTTAAAATATAACAAAATAGCTAATAGCTTAATTAACGGGATGAAAAATGGCTCAAATTTAGCTAGCAAAATGGCTTAATTGGCAAAGTTAACAATTATACTCATACGCATGTACATATATACATACGTGTATATAGATGCTCGATGATATAGAGTCCACCCTTACCAATGATAGGGCTTTTAATCAGCGTTTACATCGTCGATAGGTGGCTTCGAAGAGTGTGATTGCCTTTTGTTTATTTATTCGACATGAGACTTTTCGCAGAGAACATAATCTGTACGACTTTTGTGTCAGTGGCTTCATCGATACAGAGGGCGCTCTAAACAGTGGTGGGTTTTGATCCCAGTTGGCCATGTGCCCATATTTTTTATTTATTTATTTGTTTTAATTAATTTATTTATGACATTTTATAAGCCGTTCTGCTCATTTAGTTATTTCACGTTACCTGGCTTTCGCCCGATTAAATGCATATAATAAAATATTCATCATTCAATTCGCCCAAAAAAATTATTTTCACAACGATGAAACTACGATATGAATATTATTTTTATTATTTTTATTTATTTTTAAGTTTTACTAATAAATACTATCGTTGCCACCCAAAGGTCGTCTAAGGGCTTACAGGTTGGAAGAAAAATAGAATAAATTCATATCGTATATAAATTGTTTGTTGTACAGTATGTCTCAGATGAATATGTTTGATATATTTTGTAAATTTCATGATTGAATTCTCGTATTATATATCGCATACTACATACAAAAGAGGACCAACTGAATTAATCCAAAATGTTAAGGAGAAGCCAAAAACTATTGGTACTATACAAATGACGTAAATAAATCAAAAGGATATTTCCCGGCTAAAGAAGGCTCTGATGGAAAGGAAATTTTACCGGTAGTTAAAGAATTCTTATCTGAAGTGCTTTATGAAATGGAAGAGATATTGAAAATTTTTTTTCTATTTAATGTGCGATATGTAAGTTTTTGAATAAACATTAGAGTTTGAGAAAAAAGAATAGAGCTTAAGCTTAAAGAAAATAAATATATTAATTAAATCAACTTATTTATTTTGGGAGTTTTGACGCACCAGTGTTTAGTAATATTAAAAACTATAGTGGTTGAAATATCATTAACTTGGAGCGATACATTTAACTTTGGCATCCGTCAACGATTTTATTTACGACAAAACTACATACTTACGTCGCATCTCTTAATATCACAGGAACTCATTATAACTATCGGCTTTGATTTTTAAGAAGCTAATAACAGCAAATTCTAAAATAAAAAAAGGCAATAAAATTAATATTCACCACCAAACTTGCAATCAAATCATATAAATTTTTAAACTTTGTCACGTTTCGGTTATAAAAATATTTGTTTTTCTGGTTGACTATATTAGGAGTGTTTAAAAATTTCATCAAAATTAAACAAATAAATTATAATATTTGTATGGAAAAAGTGAAAAGAAAAATATTAGAAACAATTAGAATGCAAATGATTTTAAAATAAACAAACTCATTATTAAAAACAAATTCTAATTTTGAATATAATTAATTATAAGATCACAAAAAATTCATATTTCTTGTGTGATCGGCTTATTTCATAGTTTCGAAAAAGAAATTCACGTTATTTATTTTTAAACGTCAATTCAATTAATTAATAATTTATTACTTTTTATTTATATAATTTAAAAAACAATGTGCTTGAATTCAGGCACCCATATTCTTTTCATCAGATACCGTCTTCAATGTGTTAAAACTACGAGTATAATTTAGTTCTGTGCTGCAAATCCAGTGATTTTAAATCGCTCAATTTCAATTGAGTTTCTTACACTTTAAAATCTTATTATAAATATTTTACCCAATATTCTTGACTCTCGAAAGCACTAAATTGCTCATTTAACAGAACATTGTTTTTCACAATTTAAAATCACGTGTAAGCTTTGCTAACTTTTTGTACAGAACACACCCCTAAAGTAATAAAAAACAAATGATCGATAACTATTCTCTATGAAGGCATCGCTAGTGGTACCACAGCTTATCATCACTATTCTCCCTCTACTTGCCCCTTATAACAGCACATATAAAATTACTTTTACCCCTTTTTGTTGCTTACATTCTTATCTCTAAATAAAAATTAGTACGAGTATTCTAATGAGTAAAAGAATGTTTCTGCTTCAAAAACAAAAAAAAAAAAAATCAAATGACACAATCTATTTTTTATCCCTTGAAGCACTCAGCCAGAGACAAAAATCAAATAATTTTATTTAAAAAAAATTCCTAAGTGGCTCTTCAAACAGACATTATTGTGGCTTATGGTCTATAATGATTAATAGTTTTTTTTTTGCAACAAACATCACTTGAGTAAATCGTTGATCGTATTTATCATATTAAACTATTTAATGTGAAGTGTATGTGTTTGTCATGCGAATTGCTGAAATAAATGTTTTTTTTTAATGAATATAATTAGTTTTAAGAATATTTCCCTTTGCATACAGAAAAAAATTTAGTTGACTACACTCTTTCCTGTGACAATATTTCCAATTTAATAGTTCTCGTTTATTTTGTAAATTCATTAATGCTTAGCACGTATTGGTATTTTTTTATCTAGAGAGTCTTTTATATAGAATAAAGTAAAAAAGAAAAAATACTATTTAAAAAAATTTTATTTCCATAGTTGACTCTCTTATGTGACATAAATTTTTTTTAAGTGCCTGTATGGGGTTAGTTAATACGCAGAGTGTCTGCCAAATCTGGATGAGCCATAATTTTGTTCAGACTTCATACTTACATATAAATTTGCGTGTGTTCATGAATTTGTCTGTTGTACAGGCATAAGAATTTATCAGGCGTACAAGGGTGCCACATGCGACGATGTTACGTTAATTTTACGGTTTTTTTTTATTAATTTTTTTAAATAAAGTTTGATGATTTTTTATCGAGTTTTTCTAATATTTTTCTTAATTCAGGAAATTAATAAAACGATAATAATATCCTTAAAGAAACTATTTTTGTCGAATGGATACCGAAATTCCTAAAATAGGGTTAATATGTTTCAAAAAATATTTTTTAAAATGACTTTTCTGCCGCCATTTTGTCTAGCAGTGAACACTACCCTGCATTATTAACCAAGAGATAAACATATTTATTTTATTTAATTTTTTTTTCTTTTTATTATTTTTCTTAAGTAAATACCGATGTTCCTAAAAGAGGGAATAATATCCCCAAAAACACCATTTTTGTCAAATAGCTAACGAAATTTCTAAATGAGGAATAACATTTTCCAAAAGATAATATTTCATCAAATGACTTTCCTGTCGATATTTTCTCTTGTAGTGAACACTAACCTGCACTCTTACCCTTGCGGAGGGCATAGAAAGTTGTCTTCTCTAATAAAAATTTTTTGACGAATTAAATAGTTCACTGATAGTGAGTATTTACAGATTAATTTTGCTTCACTTTATTAATTAAACCATCGTGCCATACTCTATCAAAAGTCTGGGAATTGATAACGAGATCAGAACAATATGTTTTTCTTCAAAAGCAGATAAACATGAAAATATTTATGGCTTTTTAAGTTTTTAAAATGAAATGGCTTCAACAACCCTCTCCTAAAAATCCATCTAATGAGCCCCTGACCACCCCTCTCCCTGGAAAAGAGGATAACATCATTACAAACAAAGGTCAGGCGGAGCCACCACCTTCTGGGAAAAAATATAGGAATCAAAGATCAGCGAGGTTTCTAGGCAACGACCAGCATACCAATCGTATACTTAGCTGGAACAAAAACCCGTTACCGAAACTTATACGAGGCAAAAAACAAATAATAACAATGCGAAAACAACTGCAATAACAACCCGTGTAAAGATGGATATGCTTTGTAGAAACCGTATGCTCCCTCCAGAAGTGAAAGGAACATATGTGAATAATACAAAAGTTTTCCATTAAAATGTTTTAAAGACTTTCAATGAACTCTTTTTTGAATCTTCTAGGTTTAGTTTTAAAATTTCTTGTTTCAATCATTCTTATAAAAGTTGTACTTATAAAAGTTCTAATGTCTTCGCTAAGCTTGGATATGACATAAAACAATTTTCAAGACATATTCAAGACATGAACCAAAAGTATATATATTTATTGCCACATTTGAAGTAAAATAAATTTTATTTTAAAAGTAGACAGTCATTAGCAAAATTTTAATTTAATTTAAAGGCAAGTTGTAATAATGAACCTAAAAGTCTTGAGTACTATCTAGTACTCAGTTGCACGGAGTCAAAAGTAATAACATTTTCCAAAAATAACATTGTCATGATAAAAATAATAAGTTGAAATTCCAAATGTAAGAAACAGCGAAGAATATGTTTATTAGCATTTCAACTGATTACTTTGCAATGGAATGGAAACAATTAATTTTTATTGAATTTTTTAACAATTAGTCATACTGGGAGTAGTAGCAATTAAAACTAATTTTTTTTATATGTATATAAGTATTAAATATATTTCCTTAACAAAGTTAAATTATTATTATTGCTAATATTCAGAAGTCTATTGACTTTTGTCGAAACACCTTAACTCAGAATATAGGAATGAATATAATAATTAATTAATTTTAATTAAAAGAATGCAAATAAAAAATTATAAATGCAAACACATCAATTTGACTATTTCAAACGAGATTTTTTTTTAAATCATAAAGTTAATGATAAATTTAACTAGCAGAGACAATAACCACGTTTGTTGGGCAAAAATGCAATTACGCATTTAAAACGTCACTGTTTATCACGTTACGGAAATATAAAATTGGATTAGGCTCAATAGGAAGCTGAAATAGAGAACACGGGGCCAGGTCCAGATTTATTATTATACAGAAAAATTCCTTCAGAAAAGTACCAAATGATATTGTAAAAGCAATTCTTAATATGTAAATTTCTTGAGAATATTATTGGTCATGTTAAGTAATTGGTACAATATTGATGCAATACAATTTGAAATATGATAGTGAAATAATTTTTTAAGTTTAAAAAAACTAGTACTTTATTTGTTTAAAAGACTAAAAATAAGAAAATATGGAAGAAAAACAAAAAATGAGAGGTGGAAAAAAATTAATCACTGCAAAGAACTTCTAGCCGTGTTTATATGAATGTCCATCTCGTACATCTTTTGAAAAAGGGATCCAGGGTTGCTTTTTGTTATTATAATTAAATAAAGAAACAAGCTCTTGATGATTGATCCACAAAACGTTGGAAGGCCTCTCCTATACTATACATATTTATCATTTTTGGAAAAGAAAAAGTAAAATTTTGAAAAAAACATTTTTTTTATAATTTGTAGATCTTTTGACTTTTGCATATTCATATACGTCGACAAATGTTATAATTTCTGAAAAAAGTACAAAAATCCTTCCAAATAAGCAAAATTTAATTTTTCTAGATCTAAATAGCACCGACACAAACCACATTCAATTGGTCACTTTGAAACGATGGTGAAGTGGAATATGCATACATGTATCCCACTCTATAGAAATGATGTTCGAGACGGGCCTCTAAGTAGCAAATTAGGCGCTATTTCTGAAATAATTTGGAAACTTTAGAAAAATTAATTTTGAAGTCTTAGCTTTTGAAAAATTGTGCAGAAATAGCAAAAAAAATATAAAAATTAATGACGAAATCAATAAACAAGCAAAAAATTATTTTAACTTTTATGAATAAATTCGTTATTGTTACGCGCTCCTCAGTCGCAGTTATAAATTACAGAAAATCGAGTGGGAAATTTGGTACTTGGATGAGAAATTCATTTATATATTTTTTTGCACAAAATAAAATTCAGTGGTTTTTTTGCAATAGAGTCTTCTTATTTATTCTTCTATTTTGGAGGTGCATTTTGCAGAAATACTTTATCTCTCATCCCCAAAAATTTAAAAAAAAAATTTTAAATAATCAAAAATTTTAATTAAAAAATGCCAATTAATGAGAAAACTAAATAAATAAAATCCGTGAACGCAGTTAAATAAATCAAGTTTGACTTGGAAAGACGGAAAATCGTTCAAAACTCAAGAAAACCTCGTCGTCACAACTCTCGTCGCAGTCAAATAAAATAACCAAACAATTTTTTTGTGCTCCGCCTCAACCATTTTAGTATATAGCGTTGCAGGAAGAGGGTTTAGTCATCCACTAGTATTAATTATCCTTTCATGTAGAATTTCTAATACATGGCAGAGTTCGCTTTTTCTTTAGAGGACTTTGGTCCCCTCCAGAAGAAATGTTTGGCTACGCTAATGACCTCAATAGCTAAATATTATTATATTGAATTCAAAATTTTTATAAAAAATAATTACAACTCGACTTGAGAGGTTTTGTAACTAAATGACAGAAATAAATTTAAATACACGTAAACAATTTCAATTGGGAATTTGTTCAATCCTGTTGAAAATATTATATGTGACATATGCCGCAGAACAATGAATTCATTTTTGTTCTCTCTAATGCCAATATGCTTCTGTTAGAGTTCAAGTTTCAAGCAAGAAAAATAAATTTAACAATTCTTTCAAATATTAAACATGTGATGCTCGCACACACCCACAAATGCGACTTGATAAATTTTCTATCTTAATCGTTTTCAATAGTTTCTTGACAAAAGGGGCGTGGCCATATTAAAATAAAAACACCTAAATCACGTTGTTGAAACTATTGAAGCGTGTGAATGAACATTAAATGGAATAAACAACGACTGTTATTCGGCACGTAATAACAATATTTTGTTGCACGTATATATGTATATGTATATATATAGTATATATTTTTTAAAATTATATTTGATGTTAAATCTTAATTACTACGACATTATTTATGTTTCCATTTGCCCCATAAGTATTTAGCTGTCACTAAAGCTCAATCCAGTTTATGACTTTTATTGCTTTCTATAACGTCTGATGCAATTTCATAAAACTATTACATGCGTATGTATGAGTGTGTATGCATATGATAAGGAAGTGAGTAAATATTTCTTCCAAGTCTATTATTATCTTTATAATCGAACTTGATTTTAATTGAATATCTCGATATGAATGGTCAGTTTTTGCCTACAAGTCCAATGGAAAAGTTATCCATTAAGCCAGTTTTCAAGTAAAATGTCTTTGTGTTAATTATTTGTACAAGAAAAACTGTTAAAGTTTGTTTTAACGAGGGTAATCCTAGAATTACCGAATCTTGTAATTAGTTCTTGGATTAAATGCAATCCTTTCAAAAGAAATCTAAATCAAACTTAAAACTAAGAGTATTTTAACTCTTTGTAGTTTTAAATGTCTCTTGATTGATGTCTGGGATGGGAACTGGAAAACAAAACAATGAAGTCGGTGACTCGTTTGATCTTAAAAGTAAATGAGTGCAGAAAATGCCAATCGAAGCAGTTGAATGCACTTCGAAAAGTTCACTCAACGAAAGCCTGCTGTGATTATGTGTTTTGTAATGTATTCATATACGATAGAGAATTCTCATATTGTATTTGATTTGTTTGGCATAAAGATGAGAGGTTGAATACTTGTTGGAAAGCTGTTTCGAATGAGTAAATTTGATTGAAATCTTTATTTGTTCAAGGGGAATCGTTGGCGAAAATTGCAGAAAACAGTAGTTTTCTTAAATAATTTCGGTTTTCCGACTTCCCTTATCTTTTGGTCATTTAAAGCTTCCCCCGGTGGGACGGCTGGTGGGTTGGTGTTGTGCTTCCTGGGTTATAGGGTTGCCAGGCTTCCGAAACTAAATATTTTTGCTGCTCACCCCTAAAAAAACTTGTATGTTGCATGCAAGTAAATTAAAGGTAAAATTTGGTGTGCCCGCTCAACTGGATGGGTAGTATGGTTTTTCCAGACCATGACCTTTGACCAGTTACCCATAAAACTTACTATGTTACTAACCAATCCCTGATATAACAGGGTAACGGGTGTGCATATAGTACGTAATTAAGGAAATAGGCTTCCCTATGCTTATCTGAGTAGAAGTACTACCAATACCTGAGCTTTGCATGGGACCTAAAATCAGAGGTGTTTTTAACACAAGGGCGACCAGAGATCCTATCTGGTACCACGGGAACCGGTAGCACCTAGAACTTGTTCTAGACTGGTTATTGGTGAGGGGCCTTCGGGGATCACGTGGTGGCTGTAATTAAAACCCAAAAATACACGGGAAGAGTTATGGGTCGGATGAATGTGTCTGCAATATGGTGCTAGTGATCCTTTTGTAGATGCTCTCTTCAGGCCATATATCTCTATGTGATGTTGCTATTCTACAGGGCTGCCCTGGCGGTTGCGGTGAATGGTGAGTGGTCCATGATAGGGGGACTTCTTGTTGCTGGGCCTTTGGGGTGATAGGAGACTAGATAGCTCCAGTACTTCAGCAAGGTGTCTGTACATGGTTCTGCAGCTTATACAGAATTTGCTGACATGTCGTCCTTGTGTAGAACACATGTGGATTCGCACCCCGGATGTGCCTCGGAAAGAGGCGACGTGGACGGTAGTGAACGCGTTAGGTCTTATGACAGGTACTGGCGTAAATCTTTGGCATATTTGTTGTAAAATTTGTCTAAATCGCATATCCTCTTTCTTTACTCTGATATTAGCGTGAAAATTTAGAGGTGGCTTGCAAATTCAAGTATAAATATATTTTTATAATAATTTTCTTTAGGTTCCGTTTTCCGTAGGAAGTAATTATCTAATCATTAACAGATTTCTGATAGACATTATTTTTCTGCACAGAATTATATATATAAAGCAGTCACTCTGCATTTATCAAATATTTTTAACAGTTTTTTTAATTATTAAAATTTTTAATTAATTTTCTGCCATGATGTTTTTTTTTATCAAACCGACAGGTGAAATTTTTTTCGTTGCGAAACAAACATGAACATCATAATGTATTTTTCGATTACTACATACACATTAGAAGAAAAAAGATTATTTTGAAAATTCCAAGAACAAATGCTACAATTCATTGAATATCTTGAGAATAATTGATGGAAAAATAGCAACAACTCTCTGAATTCAAATTCATACCAAACTATATGAGCAGAAAAAAAACACAAACCATAAGAAAATAAAAAATTAACAATTGTAAAGTGGAAGTTGTTGATTGGAATTTGCAAGAGCCATCGCTGCTTTTGATGTCTGAATTTTATTGTCGATTTTTTTTAGAAGTCAAACGCTAATTTTTTAATGTGTTTCTTAATCTTCATACTTTACGTGTGATAAATCAGGTATACGCTTTTTCAATCTGTCAGCAGTTAAACATTTCATCAAAATTATAGATGTACACACTGTATTTATAGGGTGTTTGTTTGTGAGAGCGGAAAACGTTTAAATTGAATATTATACCAGAAAGAAAGAAATATGTATATGATACAGAACTGAGAAACTAATTTCACAAGGTCATATCACTGAATATGATTAATTTCGTTTTCTTTTCTAGAAAAAGTGTAACATTTTCTGACTCAAGGGAAAAAGTGTACATTATGAAGTGCAAATTGACTAAGAAAAATCGTGTAATACTTTGGTTAAAACTTTATAAAGAATATATTAAATCTATTATTTTGGCAATTAAAAATAAGTATTGTGTATTAAAAAGAAATTTCATAATGCAAATCCAAGATGGCAGCTCTGAAATTCCAACTTATTACTTTTTCCCCTACATTGTTCTTACACTCAAAAAATAATAATAGTCTATCCAAAAAATCTACTCATCTAGAAGATTTGTGTCGAAATCATTTATGTGCTTTTCATATAAATAGTCTACTCAAGTCGTTCGAGATGAAAATAGCTGCCATATGGCGCCAAAGCAGTTCGATTTTACTGGTATTCTGTAAAAACGATCCTCACGACTAGAAATCAAATTAAATATATCAATAGAAATAATTCCTTATCTTGTAAAAAAAATATTTACCCAATTTTCGTGAAAATCGTTAAGCTTTCGTAATTTTTTTTAAAGAAATTTTGGAAAAAAAATTTTAATTTCATTTCAGAATTTACAAAATTTTCACAATTCAAATAAGTTGCTTCTATCTGATCTGTAATTAATTTTCACCTTTCAAAAAATCGGTTTTCTACGATATCTATCATTATCCACTAATAAGCCTAGAATCACTAATAAAGCGGCTATTAATCGATTATACTTGATCATAAGACCTTGCTGGCATACAAATTATGACCGTCTAAAAGCTGCTTAAATTGCCGTATTTTTGAAATCTATTTTGATATCGCAATCGTGGCCACACAATAAAATTTTGGTTTTTCATATTAAATTTTTTATTCTGTTTAGAGTGGAAATCCGGGAGAAACATTTTCAAATACCCCTCAAATATATACCCCGTTCTACCGGTGGATTCTCTCCCTCAAACCCATAAAATCTAGATTTGCAGAAACAAAATTTGTAGGTGTTGAGGGACTCTAACACCATTTTTGATGACCAATGCGACAAAACTCGCACCGTAAAATAAATTTTAGTGAATGGACTACCTCGTGTAGGTTCCTGTCGTTGCTTATGTTGCAATAATATACTTAACAAACGCTACCAGAGCAATATGACTGTCGTAGACTGTCTTCACCAATCTATACTGTGATGGGAACTTTTTTATTTATATATTTTTATACATTGTAAAAACTCAGCAAAATTCTTTTAGGAGGACCTCAACTCCGCTACTCAACTCAAATGCAAAAGTTAATAGTTTTACGATCCTGAAAAGTATTTAAATTGAATGCAAGTGATTCGATTATTACAACTTTAAAATATTTGCCTAAATTTATTATCAAGCAATAACTTTTAATGCTTCTGTATTTGCAATTCTTTTTTTGTTATTAAATTTGAACACATCTTAATAAAATAGATTTTCAATAAAATTAAAAGTATAAAAATATTGTTCGGAGATAATAAAAATAAACAACACCGCCGCAAATATTTATTTTATTTTATCATATCGTTAAATAAATGAATTTTAACTGCAGTTAAGGAAAATATTTAACAACAAATAACGTACAGTGTGTCAGACAGTGCTGACTATTGTTGAGCAAATAGACGCGTTGCAAAAGTGATCTTCTCTTGTCTAGTAAAATGTCAGGCATAAATACTGAACGATCTGCTGACTACTGCTGAAGATCTTCAAGTTGCTGTTTTTAATTATTATTATTATTGTTTTTCTTAATTTTTTTCAGAAGACTTTTATCGCAATTCTTTAACAAACAATGGTTAAAGATGTGTAGATTAAAAAAAGTATGTTAAAATGTATTAAATAAAAATTTACTAAATTGCACTCTGGCATTATTCTTATAAATTTATTTACGCAGTATTATTAAACAGTAATAACAATAAAACGTGCTAAAACTTCCTTAACTATAAATAAAGCAATAAAAAAATGTTCATTCATCGCATTTAATAAATTTATTAACTTAAAAAAGTTAATTGCATTCAAATAATTGTAAAGATAAATAAAATATTTAAAATAATGCAAAATTGTCAGGCAATTTACACACCTCCGTTAATAAAATGTTTAAATACCTTTACAATTGTAAAATTTCATTAGTATGTATATTAAATACACGTAAAGGAATGAATTGATGAAAAAAAATTTTTTCACTATAGGTACCAATTTAGGTTTAAAAATAACTCTTTGAAATTTAAAAAGTGAACTTTTAACATTTTAAAACTCGTTTAAAACTTTTCTGACCATGCCGCATCGTAATGTAAACGTAACAAAATCCCATTTAATGAAGACTTACTTTAATTACAAGGGTTCTTTAAATAGGGCTCTATAAAACAAATGTCATAAAAAGCTAAAAATCTAATATTTATTTTAGTTTTTTGGCTTTTTTTAAATGATGTTCTCGAGAACGACATTTTCGTTGCTTCTGAAAATCCAATAGCGCATTTATTTCACTTCCTAGGAAGTCAAGTTGAAAAAAATTATATTTACAAATAATAATAATTTCTACAAATTTACGAAACTTCAATTGAAAATACTTTCTTTGGGTCGAAGGCCTTATCGCGCTAGTACCCTATACTTTTTTTAGTTACATTAATTGTATTGTGTAATTAGATCATAAATAAATAAATAAATAATTATTTCTTCAAATCTATGTTATTTTTTTTAAGTGAAGAAAAAAATTCCTTCTACATAGAGAAAAAGAAATCTGAATATTGGCACATTTCTACGGCTTCCAGATGTGAAGTCTATTCATCAATTGTAATTTAATATAAAATTATTTTTTGTTGTGGCAAAAAACATATAAAGTTGTTTTCTTTTCTAACATAATGTTAATAACTTCCAGATCGCTGAATAAGAATTCAAATAGAGACTGGCAAGCCTGTGCTAAAACAATTGGAATTGAATCGAATTTACACTACAATCGGATCCTAGTCTCGGTATTTTCATGACTATTTTGGAAGCTCTTTTTTTACTGTGTGATCTTTTTAATTTTATATCAATATTGATCACTATACTGAAATATTGATGTAAAGATAAATAGAAACATCCTAAACTTAAAAAATAAATAAAGTTTTTTTTTTAATTTAAGTTAAAAAACAAAGACCCCTTCTTCCACATATGAATTTTTTGCTGCTGTAGTTTTCTAAGTTTGTTGGTGTGAGAGAGAAAGAGAGAGTGATACGATGTGAGTAGGGATGGTAGAGGATGCACACGCGTGTGTACTTGCAACACTCTTTTCTATCCACACTCAATGAAATTTTTAAATAACAAAAAAGAAAATTAATACAAAATTCCACATTTTAAAAGAGATTTAAAAAGATTGCATGTGTAGACGGAGACTTTCATACTTTTAAGTGCGACCGAAACATTGAAAATTCTTTAAACGTCGTGTGAGATTAAAAAGCACAAATAACTTGGTTTGGATCCGTTTGACGGTTTTATCAATGGTGTTCAAATGAGATCGAATTCATTCTCATATTCTAATTGTCCAAATGATAAATCGTTATGAAAAAGTTTCCACGGGCTTTTTTTAAACTTCTATTTCGTTGAACGATTAGCCGATTACTGTTCGTTAAAGTGACATCAGATCGGCCAGGAATATAAATGATGCCCATCAAAGTATACGGAAAAATCCTTAAAAGTCAATTTTTTATTGATCGGAAGAGCTGCGACTTTCACAGATTTCAACCTAACAGGACTTGTCTGACATGGACCAGCGGAATGTATACACTGGCCATATAAGGAACATTCACCATTTGAAAATATGGTCACTTCTCCCTTGGGTGAGGTGATTCGGTCACCAAGATCATGTGAGCTAAGATCACTAGACTGGTCTTTATGTTGGTATATAACAATCTATCGATGCTCACAAATTCTAAATATTCTTAATCATAGTTAAATTTCGGCCGCATCTGTGGACTTGGTTGGATACTTGAGTGATTGTCACATTTTATAAATGAATGGCACAAAAACAAAGAGTTTAAGCCATATAAAGTGTTATTTACAAGGACTATGGACATTATTTTTGCAAGTTAGAATTTTCTTTACTTTGTTGGTGTGGCGATCAGTAAAGCCGTCAATGTATGTTGATGCTAAGGCTTCATTGAGACCATCTGCATACCAACAGCCTTATACATAAATATTATAATTGCTTATTTGGAGCTGCAATATCTTTTGAGGCCACTTCCTTAACAATGACTTGTCTGCCAAGTACAATGAACCGAAATGAAGCAAATTTAAAAGATATAGATAGAGACACAGTTTTAACAGGAAATAATGAAAAATTATAAATTTTTTAAATCAATTTGGTATTTGAAATACGTGGCATGGAGGCGTGTAGTTGCTTTAACACTTTTATTACTTGAATATTTTTGCTGTGCAAGTTTCTACGTGTCTCTAGGGTGGGTCTTTGGCTTTAATTTATATACGAGCTATAAATTTTAATTAGTTATCGGTGCGTTGTTAAAGCATTCAAGCAATTATATGCGAAATGCCTGCTGTCTTTAACTTGAACTTCAACTTGTAACGTTTAAGTATATTGATTTATTTTGTTGCAATTGTTGGGTGTATTTTACGATCGTTTATTTGTTTTTCAAAAAGTAAAAAAAATCTACTTTATTTGAAGTGTTTTCTAATGGCTAATAGTAAATTATATGATGACTGCACTTATGAGAAAGTCATGAGAAGAAAAGTATTTATTTTGTGTTGTACAATGAACTCATTTTATTACTTTTAAATTTTCTTCTAATTAATTGCAACAGGTTTTTATGGAAAATAAATTAGTTTTAAAATTATTACAAAGTGTCACGTGCAGCTACGTGAATGCAACAATGAACACTCGCTATGAATGATTTGAGGGTATAGTTGCCTCCTGCTTATGTGATACGATTTTTCCACTATCATCGTGGGATTTGAATCCTCTAAATTTTAGCAACCCAATATCTTTAAAGTCAAAAAAAAAAAAAATCAAACCATCTCTCAAACTCTGGCGGGATTGAGAGGCAAAGTTATTGAATATCGGACATGTACAGTTCGTGCTAATCTTTGAATTTGGGGAGGAAATATAAGAATATACATACGTTGATTTTTCAAATAATTAATTTCCTCTACTTTATGGATTTCCCCATATAAAAAAACTGCTTCAATTTCCGTCGACGTTTGTTTGTTGTTGCAGTTGAACTGATTCTTGGAAATTTATGTGTGGTCCTAACACAAACTCTTAGTTTCTAATTTATGCGGTAGCCGGTAGGACTCTTTGATTATTCCACTAAATTCCTTAAGGGTTTCCTGTGTTTCATATGTGAGGCGCGGGCTTTTGAGCTAAAAATTTTACGATCGTGTCGATTAAAAAAAGTTACACTTAAAAAAAGAAAATATTATATTTCATTAAAATATACATATTGTGCTGAAATTGACATATTTATTTTGTTTTATTTTTTAAGGAATAACGAAATTTTAATTTGTATAGTAAAAAATTCTCATTATCGATTTTTTGTCTAATTTGAATTTCCATTGCAAAAGAAATTCTTTAAAACAAAAAAATGCATAAGACCATAAAATTACCAAAAGCAATTTAACTAATTTTTTTATATGAGTGTAATAAATCAGCTGTAAATCTATGTTGCCATTGCGACACATTGTTGCACAAAAAGAAAAATATTCTTTGATTCTTTTCAAATGGATACCGAATATAATAAATGAATAATAAACCAGTAAATAATATATATATATATATATATATATATATATATATATATATATATATATATATATATATATATACATACATACATACATACATACATACATACATACATACATATGTAAATGCATAGAGGTGTAATTGAAACAGAGAATTATTGGGGGCTTTCGAATAGTTGCGTTCGTGGTTCTGCATGCGTCAACACAGACTAGTCTGCAATTTCGATTTCAATACAAAAACAAAACCAAAATAATACAAACACTTGGCGGTTCTGCCAGAAAGTTGCCAAAAAAAAATAATTAGTAAAAATATGTATGTATGTATATATATACGAGTACATACATCATTTAAATAGAAAAAACTATTAGCAAAATACAAAAATAAACAATACAAATAAACAATAAGAACAATAAGAACAAGCATTTTGTGGGCTGGGTGCCAAAAATTTTTGAAATATTTCAAAATTTAATTTACAACAACTATGATATATAAGTATGTACATGCCAGTAGTTCCAATTTAACCATTTTTCACCAAGAAAAATCATTTTGGCTATTAATCATATTTTCTAGTCATCTTTATTTTACTTTAGCTTTTCTTTAGCCATTTTTCTATAGTTTATATATCGAGAATATTTGTTTTCATAAAAAATTTTAAAAATCGCAACAAAACAACACTTATTTACTGCTAAAAATATACCAGTGTCTCATATGTTATTGTTTTTGCATACATATCCAGCAAGCAAGTGCCGCTTTTGTGTATATCGCTCCTTTAGTGCAACATATTCATATCTCAAAAATCGAAAAAAGTATTCATTGGTATGGCCAATTCCGAAAATGTTCCACCCATGCATAAAGCAGTGTGACACTTTTTTCATGTCACATCTTTTATTTCTGTTTAAAATCCAATAATTCTTCCATTCAATGTCGCTTAGGCATTTATTATTCTATATTTAGCCATTATTGGTGAGGGAAGTCTGGCAACACTGGTACATAATATATATTAAAAATTGTACGAGGGTAGTTCTTGTTTTTTGTTATTGCTTTTTCTTTTGAGAAAACAAAACATCTTAAGGTTTTGTTATGAGTATATTAAAATTATAAGTAATTTTTAAGGAATTACATTTTCATAGCTTCTATACGAGTGGCACTTGCATAAGATAACGTCTCAAGGCTATGAAAAAAAACTAAAATGTTACAATTATTGCATTACTTCCTGATCACGGTTTGGATTTTTGTAACTTTTTTGGAAGCTCCTTTTTTCTTGGACTCTTTTTTAGCAATAAAAGGGAGATATTAATTTTCATCTTTTATAATACTCGTAACTATAATCTATTGGTCTAGCATCAAGGGTCGTAAGTGCTCGTAATTGAGTCTGTGAAATCTTGGCACTAGAGCTGCCGTTTTTACGCCGAGAAATTTTAAAGTTGAGTAAGTGGCCTCAGTCCATATAACTCCTACGGGCAATACTCGTATATCTCAGGTTTAAGAAAACTGTCGTTTAGATCGTGTTCTAAAATTTTAAGGTCCTTAAGGGATGGTCGTTCATTGTATCACGAGCAATAAAATTTTGCAGAAGCAAAATGAAATGAAATTCTCTACGTTTACAAGAAAGAGGGAATGAAAGTCTTCTGAAGTTTCTACTTCTTCACACTTTTGGTGTGAAGTAGAAGCAAATTTGGAAGGTGTAACATTTCTACAACATTTACAGAAACAACATGCAATTTTCTTGACATATAGAGAATCACATCACTTTCGATATGATGAGAGCCAGTCATTTTCTGCTTGTCAGATTTTCATCCGTGTTTTTTCTTCTGCTGATAAATTTAGTGTTTACATTGTCCGATTTTCTTCATTCTACAGAGATTTTTGACAGAACCATATACTCGCTAGGCAAGAGATAAAACTGTCACCTGAAAAGTATTCTAAATACTAATAAATAAATAAAAGCGATTACAGCGAAATTTAGTTGAGCCATGTGCAAAAAGGGAGGGCAAAACAACTAGTAGATATTTGTTTACTATTTTGATATCGAATGCGTTCTTGGCATACTTGTACAACATGAACGACAAAGCACGTCTAATTTTATATAAAATAATCGCATGTGATAAAATTCCCTATAGTAATACCCGTATAGTCACAATATGGAATGAAGACCTTAAATTACATTAATAAATCATGCTCATAGTACTCGTATGTCAAAATTGTGTTTAGAAAAATCATTGACCTCTTAACAGGGCGTGTATCAATTTTACACAAAAAAAGCTGCGTAAAAAATAATAAATTTTGAACAGTAGGCCTACACACACAAAGTACACTACACTCAAAAATTATAAAATTTTTTATACATAAAGTAACCAGTTGCCTTCGTGAGGACACTTTAATAAAAGTTATTCTTAAGTGATGGAATGCAAAACTTCAACATGATATTTCGTATATAATACAGTCACTGTGATCATACTTCTCCTCCTAAAAGGTTAAGAATTAGTATAAAAAGATAATATATTGAATAATGAAACTTGTCGGCAATAAAACCCAGAGTTCTTGGCAGGAGTTGCAAGCAAGATCCCCAGAACAGCAGTATGTGGAAAAGAGCCTTGTGGTATGATCAGAAAGACAATTCTACAAGAAGCGGTCTTAATAATAAATAGTGATAATGATGTAAAAGGATTTAATCACTCTCGAAAATATTTCCAATAGTATTTTTTATGAAAAAAACGGGTGAAATAATATTGGCGATCGAAATTTTGTGAAAAGGAAACTTATTCCATGTAAATATTTTAAGGTTTAATTTTTTCCTCTTTTATTTTTTTATTTTTTTTAATTTCATATTTTTTTTAATAACCAACATTTCTAAATTAAAGTCTTATTATGACAGTTTTTGTTAATGCCGCTGTATATACACACATATATATGTATTTAAGTGTGTATGTATATATGTGTATATGTATATATCTGTGTATGTATGTATGTATGTGTGTGATTGATCACTTTGTTTTGTGGTGGTAAATAATAAAAGAAATTTTTGTACTGACGTACGTAATGGGTAGTCCAAGTACAGGTAAATTAAAAAAAAAATTAAATGTTATTGTGATGATATGGTGATGAGCCCAAAGAAAAAGAAAACCAAAGATTATCCAAGAAGACATGAACTTCCATTTCAGGCCATAAAAAGCCCGCAATCATGGCTCTTTAGCGCTCGTCGTTAACTAAAATGGTGTTTTCATTAGGTCAATGATGCCAACAACACTCCGAAATCCACACGACGTGCCGCTTCGCGACATTGGCGTGCAGATTTTCTGTTACCCAGTTGCGGCAATATTGTTTGTTGACATACTTGCCGAGATGAAAATGCTTCTCATCAGAAAAAAAAGATTTTTCGGCCAATTTCGTTAATCGATTTGAGCTTCTGTAAGGCCCAAAATGAAAAGTCGCAACGGAATTGACATGTCGTTTGCCTTCAATTGCCGAAATGGTGCTGCGTGAAATGCCGACTTATTGAGATCGATTGCGAGTCGACGTTCTTGCATTGAATTCCATACTTTCGACTACAACAGCCACATTCTCGTCGGTACGCACCGTACGACGACGGTGACTGTTACTGTTGTACACTAGCGAGCCAGTCTCACAAACTTTTTAAACAGACAACATTAGCGATGGGGGCTTCATGTTGGCCAACGCAGAGTTTGGGTAATATGTATATCACTCACTTTAGCAATAAGTTTGCAATATTTTCCAACATTGGTTCAAGCGTATACCGAGTGCCTCATTTTGGTCCCCGGAGCTATGATACCGACTGATAGTCATTATGTTGGACAGAATAAATCGATCAGTACCAAAACAATATATGATCTAAAAAGATAATCATATTTGAATCACTCGTTAGACATGAAGTATATAATACATAGATGGATACTCGTACTTATATGAATACACACTCACACACACACATACATAATTTTATATAAATTAATATGTATGTACGTATATTTTAAGTAATACTAGCTGTTGCTGTCAATAAAAAAAATTTTAATATTGTATAACACTGACAAATCATATGAGTTTAAAATACTCTTTTTCTATTCGAGATCTCAGATTCGTAAACGTACAACAATTCTTTTAGTTGAACGCCAATTGAGCTAAAGTCTTAAATTTTGCTTAAAGTGTTTTTTTAATAACCTCTTTGAAAGAATTTGAAAAAAAAAACACTTGACAAGACATAAAAGTTATTGTTTATTTTCTTTGTAATAATTTATTCCATATTGGTACGTTACACTAGGTGTACAAGTATATAAGTTTGTGATTCCGTTTGTTATATGCTTGACAATCAGTTGATTTTTCGATTCCCATTCACGAATAATTTTCAATAAAAAAAAAATCAACTGATTAAAAAATTTCCAAAAATAACAAAGTGTCAGAATCTGAGTCATTGAAGTCTAAAATTCTAGAGTATAGAAAAAAAATTTCTCAAGTAAGAAATATTCAAACAATTCAAATAATGAAAGAGTGGCATTAAAAACTGTTCAACTGTCTGTTTCTATTTTTATTTTTTTATTTCTTTGTTAGATTATTTAAATTGAAAATAAAAAACACGTGTCTTGCTTTCACTACAAATATTCATATTCATTCGAACATAAACGTAATTTGTAAAAATAGGCCATTATTTAGTTTCGCAAAATTCGATCTTGAAAAGTTTTTCAATTTTTTCCCAATTAACGTCATCAATTTTATACTTTCAAATAGACTTTTTATGAAAACAAAGCCCATTTATGTATAATAAAATGGCAGCCAATTAAAATTACGACATTACTTTTTCACCACCTTGTATAAATGCAACAAAGGCCCATAATCTATACTCATAAATAAAAATGAAAGAAAAAGTTTCAGACAATGTGGCTTCTCCCATACAAAGAAATACAGTGTTATCGATGGCAAAGATAACAACATGGTCGAGATCAGTGAGGGCACCATTCATATGGCCTTATCGTAATTGATGTCAATATCCGAGTTTGCTTCTAAACAACATGCCCCCAGTGATCCTGAAGAGTCCTTTGTAGTAATTAGTCTAGCGATAAAATCACAGTGAGCGGTATTGGTGGAAATTTTGATATAAATTCTTGGAAATATTTAAAAATTTCCATCGATATGAAATCTCTTAATGGAATTTTGAAAAAAATAAAACATTTTGTTAATCAATGTATAAAATAATTTATTCTACATGGAATTTCCGTTCGAATTGTGGTTTTTTTCTGCAAAAAATAATGCTCAATGAGCACACGAAATCACTTTTTTGTATTCTCTCCTCAAATCACGCGGTTGTCTGCAATCAATGAATGTCAAACATATAGTAAATGACGCAACTTGCTTAAATTTTGACTGGAGTCAAATTTAAAAATTCACGGACTTATTGAACCATCCTCGTATTTCTTTGCAACCTGTGCAATTGTAGAAAATTTTAAATTTTTCTTATAACAACATTTATTAAAATAAATTTAGAAAATATCCCCCATAAATATTAATGAATATTGTTAAACTTTTTATATAAAAACAGTAGGGTGCTTAATATTCGTCAACGATAAATATACCAATTTCTACCTTCTTAATATTGGATTGTTTACATTTATAACTTTTTTTGTATTGTTTTATTTTTTATTACTATTATATATTTATTCGGATACCTTTTGTTACCAATTTGAGTCATTGAACCATTAATAAATGCCAGTGTATTATAGATCGAGAGGTATTGTATTAATCCGGCTGGCGACAACTATCAATTTCTGTATTGGTTTTTGTTAAAATTTTGCTGATTTTATCATTGTGTTGGTCATTGTAATTAAATAAAAAGTTCATTTGGTAATTTTATATATTTTTTGAATATAATTTCGTTTTGAATTTCTGTCTTTCAATCCAATAACTCTAGTTTTTCAGTACGAAATAATAAATTAGAATATTTTATTATAACAAATGATTAAGTTTAGTTTTTGTCAGATACACACGTGATTGTGATTGGTTTTCGACGACTTTCAAAATCGAAATTTCAGCGTCATTAAAATGTTGCATCAACGAAAATGGTATTGGTTGAAAAATTAAAATGCTGCATTATAATCGACTCAAAATAGAAAAAAGGTATTATTAAAAAAAAAAAGAAACCTGCCTTCTATTGTTCAACACAAAGAATATTGCAATTGTACTAGACAAGAATTTAAACAAATTACACTTTGTCAAAACATGCGGAAGAAACTTATGCCCTGTTTGCCGATGTCGAAAGAAAACTCATGCGAAAGAAAGCTAGTCACTCACATTCGAATCAATTTGAGTTTGTCTATGTCACTTACTTTCGTTCGCAGCTACTTACGTCAGTCAATTTTTGTATCTTACGTGTTAATAAAGCAAAGTAGTGCCAACTTATAAGTATAATTGTTTTACAGCAATTTCCTCTAAAAATACAAAAAATACTACTAAATTGTTTGAAGTCAAATGCAACTCCTTTTGAAATTAATCAGCTGTCGAAATAAAGAAAATGTAACCAAAACAAACTAAAAGTTTACAAAATAAAAAAATATAACTACAACCACCTGTTTCCTGCATACTTTTTTGTTGTCTTTTTGGTTCTAGATTTCAAATCAGATTTCAAATCTGCAAACAATATGTGTCATTTTTGCAAGTAGCAAATACAAAATTAGTACCTATGTATGTATGGCTGACTTCCAAAACGTTAGTTGTTTTGTTTTCGAACAAGGTATACTGTTTCATAACGTCGGAGTACAAAACATTGACAATGCATACCTTTTCAAAACGCCGTGAACAGGTATCAGAAACGCCGCTAAAAAGCAAGCAGGGCATCGGTTTTAAAGTTGATGCTTTGATATTTAATTGTTTACATTGGCTTGTGCGCGTTCAAAATTGTAAAACATGGATATTTCGCAAAGGTAAGTTCAATTGTTTATGTTAAAATATTTACATGCTCATATTATTTGTTTTTTTTTTGTGGTTATTTTTATTGTATGGTTATTTGTTTTTAGTGAAAGAAAATGGACGCACCAACAAAAAAGGCTGCTTCTTTCTACTAGGTTGCGGAATGAAGCCGATTTCTGTGCAAAACGTAAAAAGCGAACCGTTTTATGGGAGAAAGTCTTGCGTGAAATCAAAGAGGTGGACGAAGACTTCCCGTTCTCGCGGGATGATATAACAAGAAAGTTTTTAAACTTCACTGTAACCTACAGAAGAATAAAAAAACGTAACAACACCTCAGGTGAAGCAACCACAACTTGGGAATTTTTTGATGAAATGGACGAAGTTTATGGTTCCCGATGTGATGTCGTAGTCCCAGAAGAAAATTTAGAATCATCACTCTATGAAGTTTTGACTGATTCTAATGCAGAAAACGGCTTCCCAGAAGTGGTTGAGTCCTCACCAGAACCTACGGTAAAAAAAAAGAAATGCGAAGTTTTAGAATTTTTAAGGCAACAGGCCCACAACGATAAGGAATCTTTGAAAAAACTCATGGAAATAGAAGAGAAAAAGCTGGAAGTGGAGAGGCAAAAGTTAGAGGAAATGCGTAACTTGCGCATCCTCTTAAGTCAAACCATCCATAAGACTTAGAAATGTGCCTCAAAAGTTTTTATAACATTGAACTGTGCCAATGAATTTACGTACATATGTACGTGTGTGGTGTGCCGCATCAAAATGTAACATTTCTATACTGAAGTACATATTTTGCATAAATTGGCAAACAATTTCCAAAACAATTTTTTGATTAAAATCATTTTGCATCTAAAACTAGTTTTTTTGCAAATTGAAAATGTAACGTTTTGATGCAGCGCTCCACGTACATTTGTATTTATATAGTATTTATATATGAATTACTTTACGTTTATAGATTTTAAGTGTTTTTTCTATACCTAGAAATGAATTAAACTGTGAGAATATTTTATTTGTTATTTGTTACGTTTTCCAAAATGAGGTTTTATATTAAATAAAAGAAATACAAAATAAATAAAAGAAATACAAATTTTATGATTTCAAACTTCAGAATTCTAAGCTGAAATAAGCATTGTCAGTCTATTTCTCTTTTTCTTAGCTTCCTCCTTTTGCGAGTCGGCACTGCTATATTCTTCACAGAAACAGAAATTTTTATATGATGCATAGCATCACCAACATTTCATATTGTTGAAATAAACAAAGCACATGGTTGCATTGTGTTGTAACTTTGCATACGTACATTGTTTGAACACAGTAGCAAAACTGTATACAAACTTTGTATTGAAACGTTTTGGAAGTCAGCCTATGTATGTACATATATGTATATGTATATGTAGGCAATAACCCACCCCAAATGTACATACACATGTATGAATGTATGTATGTACTCACAACTAAAAAAGCTATTTGTTATTAAAAATTTTTTTTCATAAAATATTTGTTTATTTATATATTTTTTCAAAAAATGATTGTCATTCGAACACAAAATAACTGGTGCCTGATTTTGAAATTTGTGTTCGCAAAGTTGACAACAACTTCGAAATAGACAAACCCATTTTTGTATGAAAACACT